>LPNX010567533.1:447992-709821 GCA_001517045.1 Pseudotsuga menziesii
GTGGTAGGGTGGCCAACCCATATCCAGCTGACTTCTTTCCATGGTGGCGACGACAGATTGTTGCCATAGATGACTACCCCTATGGAGGGATATATTTCCGGGGGGATCCAGACATGCCATTGCCACCAGGATCAGCATATGGAGAGATAGGTACCGAATCTCGACTCTCACTCTTTTTAAAAAAAAATTGAGTTATTTAATTTTTTCATATTTTCTTTGATTATGTGGAATCAAAAAGACATGTTTTGGCATGACAACACATAGTGACATCTACTATTCATGTGCAGATGTGGGACCACGGTCACCAGAGGGATTCCCACATCATAGACAGAGGGGAAGAGGGGATGACATCACAGGTGTGGATGCAGAGCGAACGCTCCAGAGCATTCATACCAACTTCATGCAACTGACTCATAGAGTTCCCATGGTGCAAGTCGAGGACTTTCCTGAGGCCATGTAGCGATAGGTGGTGGACGTGCCATGCGCATGGGTGCATTTATTCTGGTGGCTAGCTAGAGCCGTAGTGACGTATCATGATCACAACCCCCCTCCTCCACAGGATTAGATACCTAGGAGTGTATATGTTTTGTACGACCGTGTATTATATGATGGAAGCTTTGAAAGCTCTACTTTTGTATATGACACTATGTATTACCACATTTTTGATATATATAAAAAGTTTTATGGTGATCGGTTTATTTATTTACGTGTAAACATGTTTGTGATTAATTTATTATGAATTAAACAAATGCCAATCTAACACGTAGTTAGCATATGAGTCAGCAACTTGATTATCATTTCTTGGAATGTGTATATATGTGATACTATCAAATTGTCGTTCTAACAATCTCACTCGTAAGAATCTTCTCAATAACATCGGATCTCTAACATGGTACAAACCATTGAGCTGTGACACTACTAACTCCGAATCATGACGTACCTCAAGAGATAGAATGCCATGTGAAATGGCATCCCGTAGAAGCTCGATAACGGCACTATATTCAGCAACATTGTTGGAAGATGGCTGTAGACATACACCTCCTGAAGACAGTATCTAACCCATAGGAGTATAAATCACCCAAGCAGCAGAGGCTGAGTGCTGAGTGTGATGGCTTGCACCATCCGTGAATCCTATGTAGGTGGAAGATTCCATTGACATCTGCCAAAAGAAATGGAAACTAATCACAAACCTGATCACGATAAGAAAAAGAACTAACTATGCAAATTTGTACACTAATATACAACAAGCAACCTTGGATAAATATCATGCATAGTATTTTTTGAGATAGAGCCCATTTCTAGGCTCCACCAAAGCTGTGCCTTCGTAATCGACTAACTCATAGGCACCCTTCTCTAAGACACGGTTGACCACATAAGGACCACGCCACATAGGATTAAATTTCCTTGCCCCCAAGGGTTCTTTTGATTGATCCCACAAAAGGACCAAGTCTCCTCCACTAAACACTCTTGGACAGACAAACTTCTCATATTGGACCTTAACCCGACATTTATTAACCTCTAGAGCCACCAAGGCATCTCGACGTTGCTCATCAAGTTGCTTGAGGTGGACCAAACGCTCCTCCAAAGGTGAAGTGTCTGGTAAGAGTTCCACAGCTAGCTTCAACGAAGGAATCTTGCATTCAACCGGCAATATTGACTCCACTCTATGCACAAGCTGATATGGAGAAAAACCAGTGGCAGTCTTAACCGCGGTTTGATATGCCCACAAAGCAGGGTATAACATAATATGCCAATTCATCTTGCTCTGTGCGATGGTTCGTTGGAGAATGGACTTAAGTGATTTATTCACAGCTTCAACCTGTCCCTTCGCTTGGGGGTAGTAAGAAGAGGAGTGTTCTTGCTTATACCCTAACTTGGATGCCAACTCTTCCATCATACGGTTCTGAAAGTGCGAGCCATGGTCAGTGACAAGCTCTTTCGGAATCCCGAACTGAGTAATGATTTGGTTGAATACGAAGTGAGTGGCTGTCTCACCATCGGATTTTACTGTAGGCATTGCCTCATCCCATTTCATGAAATAATCCACAGCCACTATAATATGATGGTGCCCCCCAGCCGAAGCTAGGTTGAAATCCATAAAATCGAGCCCCCACTTGGTGAAGGTACCAATGGTGATAATGGGATGTAACGGGGCAGGCTTCAAGTGCATATTTCATGTGAACACCTGGCAAGGGTGGCACCTCTTGACCGCATCAACACAATCTTTAAAGATCGACGGCCAAAAATAACCCGCTCTCAAAATATTTTGAGCTATAGAAATCCCAGATAAATGACCACCACACGCCCCTCTGTGGCAATCATTTAGCACAACCTCTGCCTCCTCATGAGTTAAACAACGTCGTAAAATGGAATCTACCCCACGGCGGTACAAAGTATTGTCCACTATAACGTAGTTCTTAGAGACATGACATAATCGTCGTTGTTCATCTCACGAGAGGTGAGTAGGGGTCATCTGTGTTTGTAGATATACTATGATATCTCCATACCATGGGTCAGACATTGAGATTAATAAGATGTGTTCATCAACAAACGTATCTTCACAAACCAACTCCTCAGCCTCGCTTGGGAAATCCGATATAAGCTCTGCAAAAATCAACGACTTCTTCGACTTTGCCAAAACAAATTCGAGATCGAATTCTTGCAAAATGACAATCCATTTATTAAACTTTCCCACAATCATCCTTCATGTGAGGATGAACTGAAACGGATTGACATGGGCCACAACCAAGGTCTGGCGAAGGAGAATATAATGTCTCAAACGCTGAACTACATGTACAGTTGCTAAAGAAAGCTTCTCGACATGAGAATAACGAGTCTCTACGTCAATAAGGTTTCGGCTCAGATAATATATGACATGCTCTTGGAGCTCCTCATCCTCCTGAACCAACACCATACCAATCGTCTCTAAAGACACGGCCACATATAATAGGAAATCACGGCTATAATCTGGAGGACTAATCACCGGGGCCAATGCTAGGGCTCGCTTAAGTGCATCGAAGGACTTCTGGGCTCGCTCATCCCATTCAAAGGGAGTATCCTTCTTCAAGAGACACATAAAGCCTCTAGTTAAATTGGCAAAGTTGACCACAAATATTCGTAAGAAGTTTGCCATACCTTGCAAACACTGAAGATGACGAATGTTATTCAGGGGAGACAACTGAAGTATTGCCTCAACCTTTAAGGGATCGACTCGTATGCCCTCCTTTGAAACGATGAATCCTAGTAAACGACCTGACTTCACACAAAATATGCACTTATGAGGATTTAATCAAACCGAATAGTGCCGGCATCTTTCGAAGACCAACCTCAAGTGATAGGGGTGACACATTCTCATACGAGAATGAGCAGTGAGGTCATCCAAAAATACTTCAATAATAGACTTAAGATCATGGAAAATCAAGGTCATCGCCTACTGAAATGTAGCTCCGGCATTTTTAAGGCCGAAAGGCATTTTCCGATATGCAAATGTTCCCCAAGGACAAATAAATGCAGTCTTGTGTTGGTCCTCAGGTTTAATCTGGATCTGATTATACCCAGAAAAGCCGTCCATGAAGGAGAACACCTTGATACCCGCACACTCATCCAAAATCTGATCTATAAATGGTGTGGGGAAGTTATCCTTAGGATAGGCACGATTCAAATCATAGAAATCAGTGCATATTTGGATTGCTCCCTGCTTCTTATCCATTGGAATGGGGTTTGAAACCCACTCCGTTAAGGGAACGGGATAGATGAAACCCGCTTTCAAAAGCTTCTCTATCTCTACCTTAATGGCGGGTGCTTTCCTAGGATTCACGGCGTGTAAACATTGTCGAATAGGATTAGCATTGGGGTAAGTCTTAATCTCATGTTCGATAATCCGAGGGTCAATACCTGTCATCTCATCATAAGACCAAGCAAAAAAATCACGAAATTCCTTGAATAGCTTGGTATATTCGAGACTCTCATCATGGGAACATTCCGCCCCAATAAATACATTCTCAATGGTGCCAAGATTTTGAGAGATGTTGATAGAAATCATGGAAGATATGTTTTCCATGTTCCCATCAGCCATCTGACCAAGAGAGCTTAATGGAACCATGGGACTACCAACTCTCTGACTAAGAATCTCCCTATAATCCTCATGCTCCAAACGGTCAAGCGATGGAAGGAAATACGATCTATGATGAAGTTCCTCCCATGGTGGCTCAACGCCCGACATAGCCTCGATGATCGCTTCATCTGAAGGGAAAACCATATCAAGGAAGTCGTGTGCATGAGAAGACTGTACTGCCCATGCTGGCAGCACATAGGAGTCTTCCTCTTCCGTCCACGAAGAGGAAGAACAAGGCTCTGCAACATTCGTAAGATTGGCTTGATAAGCTATCATGGCTGCAGGAAGCGGCACGTTGGTCTCGATAGGCTCACTTGAAATACTCAGTGTAGGAAGAATCCAAGGGACTTCCATATGAGTCATGTGAAAAGACACTGAAGTCGTAGAAGTCGAAGCCTTATTGGAACAAGATCCTATCATGAGGATCGGTGCAAGGCAATTAAAGCTTCCCATGAGGGATGGATACATGCCTACACCCACACTCCCAGTTGCCGACTGAGAGTGTTCAACGATCGGGACCGAAGCTCCTGAAGATGCAGCAACAGAGGAATTCTTGAATGTCATTTGATCAATCGTTATAATATTCCCATTATGTCGAAAGCATACAATGCGGAACAAGGAAGAAGCAACAGCTTGCATACTATACATCCAGTTCCTACCGAGCAAGAGATTGTAGTTGAGGGGTGAATCAACCACCTCAACCTCTATCGCAACGGTTTTCCCCCCCAAATGGACTTTAAGGGACGAAAGGATGCCATGTGGCCTAAAAGATCTCCCATCAAAAGCAGTTAACATAGTCGCTGATTTTGACAACTCAGGAGAACCAAGACCCTTCCAACAGGACAAAGACATCACAGATGCAGCAGCGCTTGTGAGGACCCTGCAGCAAATAAATAATCAAAATACACGATATATCAGCAGAACTCAAAATCACTTTTATATTAATCGCAGGCCACTTCGAGGGGGCAACCTCCTTTGATCAAGCTCAATACAAAATAACTTCACGGTGCCTTCCTTGGCCTCAACACACACTTATATACTAAAAATAGGCGCCAATACTATGGGTCAAAACCATGGGCCAATATAAAATATGGATCAACAAATACTACATGCGGCTTACAAAGCATATGCGCCCAACAACAATAACACAAACTATGGATCAACAATTACTATGGGACGACTTACAAAGCATATGCGTCCAACAACAATATACTAACACGGTAAAGAGAAGGATTGACATGGGTTCCTAACAACACCCTCGTCAATCACAGTGCGCTTGACAATCATATTAAGACATTCTATGTGTACCAAAAGTGACACATAGTAGGGCAAGTGAGGCTGATGTCCTGCGGTTTCAAATTTGATCACTGAGGAAGAATCATCACCGTTCACACCAAGAGCAGAAAGCAAAGCCTTCCTTTGCGAAGGACAACTCTGAAGCACTTCCAATGCAGACATCGCACAAGGAGTATGGCCCAAATCCTCGACAACTGAATAATTTTGGGCGGCTCGGGCATTTGGATTATGCCCCGAGCGCTTAAGTACCCCCTTAGGAATGTGAGGTGCAACCTTAGGTTTATCCGTAGGTTTCTCAATGCGCAAAGGGGTTCTTGGTGGATCAGGTTCTTTGCCTGGGTTGGGTTGTGACGATCCATAATCTTTCACACGAGTCACAACCTTAGCAGCACGGACCATGTTAATGCACCCACGAGCACTAGTCTCTGGTGGATCATTCTCACTAGATTGCTCCTAGGACTTCGAGTTCATATTCTGGTTATGCGATAAAGGGTTCGTTAGCACAGCTGGGCCTTGTGCTAAGAGTCCCAAAGCTTCATCAATTCAAGGGCACAAGTAAGTGAGGTGATCATCCTTACATAGCTTGCAAGGGAACTTAACCTTACATTTCGCTTGCTTGTCCCTGCCAGCATTCTGACTGTTCTTGTCATTATTGGTAGCATTCTCATTCCTATTCACACCCTTTCAATTCCTTATACAGGCTGAAACCAATATTTTACAACTTTGGAAAAGTATTGAGTTTTTAGTGAAAAAGGAGACCCCTGGGGGGATTTGAGCGCTCCTGAGGCCACTTCGGATAGCATAATTCTTTCCCTTCTGTCAAACCTGCTAAAATAGTGCAAGCATATTAGAATAAAAAATTCCCAAAATCACTTTAATATTACCTTTGGATCAGCCTACCTTATCTCACAAAAAATGAAGTTAAAACTAGCTAAACAGGCAGAAAAGGAACCAAGGAAAGCAAGCTTTCCTTGGAATCTTGGCTTGCTGCTTGTGCAAACAACAAAAATGCACTGATATTGCAGAATATTGAATTTTATAACATCGAAAGGAAATCTAATGCATGCGATCTACAAGTTTCCTTTAAATTTTCATGCAAAAAAGACGATTTCCCTACAGCTAGATCTAGAATGCTTATGAAACCTTTTTAAGTGCAAGATCTAGGTTATGAGCTATGAAATATCAGATCTATGTATATTTTACTTTGATGAAACAGATCCAAACGAAATCACAGCTATGAACTGAACCAAGTAACCGGGTAAAGTGTTGATTTTGAGGGAGGAAGAAGAGGAGAAAAGTGTTGGTTTCCTTGAAGATCCGCAGTAGAGCTTTCAAGTAGAATGTCGAGGGACTATGCCTTTGAAATGTTTTGAGGAGAATGAAGAAGTAAACTAGATCAGCATCCTCTCCAAAGTATGAACCTACAACTCAGTTGAAATCAAAGAACTTGCCAAGAAACTTGTGAGATCCGATTAGTACATACAAAGAGATTCAAGATAACATGCATATAAGCTTATAGGACATGCTAAATCTAGATCTCTAAACATGCATCCAAGGAGAGTGACAGTCAATAAACTTATTGAACAACACCTTTCATATCAATATTTTAATAAGCTAATTACCAATCTTAACCACAGATCTACAAGAAATTAGCAAAAAATGACCACAGATACAGGTTACCTCAGTAAAACAATGGCAATAATCATCCACACATGTAATGGCACCACACCGTATTGCCTCCAAATATTTTATTTATTTCAAATGAAGAATTACAAAGTTACAATAGCAGCAGCACCTCAATCCCAGTTCTAACTAGCTTGGAAGAGGAGGTTGTGCCTGGATATATACAAATTACAAGCCATCTAGCCTAGGGGAGGTGCAATTCCTCATGGAATAAAGTGAAATCAACTGATGGAGAGTTCATCAATGCAGAATTGAAGCTGTACTGAGCCTACTTGTCAACTGGGGGCTTGATTGAGCTGACACATCAACCCATACACTGACACCTCAGTCCACAGAGCATCCAGGAGAGTCCACATGTGTGGAGGAGAGAGAGAGGGCACAATTCCCCATGAATACCACTATAGATCAGCTCTGGATCTGATTTGATCCCCTCCTTCAGTCAAGGATTTGTCAGATCCATACAATCTGCTCCAGATCTGATTGATTTTAGTCAAATCGGTTGAGAATACATTGATTTATTGATTTTGGATTTATTCATCAATTTATTAATTAAAATAATCAATAATTGATTTTTGGGGCTTTCTGACCTGAGTGATGGAAGATCACTCAAAACTTAGGAAATAGTGGGTCCATGGGTTTACATGGTGCTCTTAGCTTGAAAATGAGCACCTACATGACTGAAACCGATTATTTGGCCCAGTTTTATTACAAAATCAATTTTTCCAATTAAACTATCAAAAAATAGCCTAAGTTTTGGAAAAAATAAATTTTAATAAAAAACACTGAAAAAACTAAAAAATTGAAAAATTGAAAAACACCTAGGGGAACTTAGACATGTTCATATGACTCAAAAAAGATGTCTAGCATGTTTATACATTGACACATAGACTCTAATAACCTCAATAGGCCTAAATGCCAAGCCGACCACCCCAACTTTGGAGGTATGGAGTGAAAAACTCAGAAATTATCAGTCGTTTATTCAACAACCAATAATAACCAAGGGAAAAAACACCCTGGGCTGATCGGATTGACAAATGAAGTCTAAGAGACCGAGTCTTTTACAGAAACTATCATGCTAGAACATTTATTACAATTCCCTCATGGGGTATGAACATGTGATATGATACAACAAGCACTTCCCATAAGTACTTCCAAAGTTCTTTTTGAAGTACGAACAAGTTAACCATGTCCGGTTCACCAGGCTCACTTGATAAAAAACCACTAAGTACAACTTAGGTGGTAACAAAGTGCACGAACCAGTAACTGTATCGGGAATGGCCGACATGCAAAGTCAAGATAACTGAGGAATGGTCGACTCAGGTTTCAACTTCCTTCGAACAAGACCATAACGACGTATGGTGACTGAATGAAGGTAACATAGACTCGATATACAAAATGGGACATCTCAGTGACACAGAAAGCATCAACAGAGGCTCCATAGGGACTGGAAGCTTAACCAGTCGGTGGAGATAAACTTAGATAAACGAGTATAGCTCCTAAAGTCAAACTATAACCCAACCAATGGATGTGATATACAGTGCTCTGTTTGAAGGCGACATGACTTGACAGCTGCCAAAGATAACATCTTTCCTTATCCGGCTTTTTGGTTTTTTGATTTTTTTTTGGACTTTTTCAATTATTTAAAAAGCCTGAAAAAAGAATAAAATAGCTTTATAGTTACATATTGGAGGAGACGAGTGTCATAAGGGCAAACAAACTAGTTCCAAGCAGTGGAGTATACCTATGCTCAATGCAAGGATACATGTGTAGGATATCGACACTCGGGGGAAAATCCCCTCCCGATAAAAAGGGAATCAAGCTGCAAAGGATAGAAAAATGGCTCTGCATGGCTAGATATGAGACAAGCTCGGGCTATATGGCTCAAACGCAATGTCAAAGCTCAATAAGGTAGGCAAATTTCATGATAATGCATTCGAAACTTGACATGAAGGAGTCCTAGGGAAATGGCCAGCATAAAGTTCAAGAGGAGTATGAAGCTCTTGCTCAAGGACATGGAGGGACTAAAAGGGACTCCCAGACCTAAGAGGGGACTCACAGCATGGGTACCAAATGCAAAAGGGAGCTAACTAGGACACCCATGTATAGGAAATCTCTACCATTCACATAATATCTTTTCTAACAGTAGCATGAAGGTTTCGTGATACCATGGAATGGGTTCGTACCTAAGGTTAAGATGGAATGGTCATAAGGCAATGCATAAATGCAAGCAGATATGATATCCTAACCTATATGCTAGTTCAGACATAATACCTGTGATAGGAACGAACAGGTAGAAACCTCAGAGAGAGTGTACAAAAAATGGACCCTACATGACACCCATATTAGTCCGAAACAACCCAAAATAGTCAATAAAGAATCCAAACTATAGGATATAGGGAGGAGTGATCATGACAACTGCTCCCAAAGGAAACAATGCTATGAATGATGGGACATAAAAAGGAAAATAAGGTGTAGACCCAACATTCACGCATCCACTACCACCCCCATGAGGGTGACCAACGGTGTAAAGACCAAGCAAAAGGAATAAAAATCCTCCACAAGTGGAGTAGAGGATGGAATATGACCATTCACAAATCTATGGGCACGGTAAGGGGCTATGATGCCCCCAAGTCTGACACCAAGGTCCATACTAGGACTAAGGACGGGTGATAGGATACCAGGCATGCCGAAAATAAAAGAACTTGAACTCAAGAGAGCACAAATATACTCAAGTAACCACGATCCTAAAGGCCAACTAGCGCACAAAGAGCACACTCCTAAGAAAATCTATATCCAAAATACAAGCAAACCAAGGGGAGGATATGTGAGCTCCTGAATGCAGCAGGTATGTCTCGCCTAGGAGAGGATCAAAACTCCCATACACTGCAAGCGGAGGTACATAACCAATTATAGTGGCCCTCAGCTTCAACGCATAAAGCGACTGTGCTGTCCGACCTCTACCTGGCCGGGACACCCACAGAATAACCCCTACAAAGTACCCCCTCGATATCCTAGGTAAGGCCACTAAGGTCACCTCAATATAATCAATGCTCAGGTGGACAGTCATAGGTGGGATTGACCGTATGGACAGGGTAGCAAAGCCTGAAACTCTCGAAAGAGCCCCCAGATATGAATACAATCCTGGAAATATCTTCGGTGCTACTCAGTTATGACTAGGGTTCATCCCAATCAATAACCGCTCACATTGCCTCGTGCTTAACTCCCTTTTGAGAGGAGGATCCTGAGAAACACTGGTTATATCAAGGATTTCACACACTCACCTGGACAGACACATACATGTTGTTGTTTAGTGATATTGGAGAATTGACTTACAATGAACTATTCCAAGATCCTAAAACCTAAGCTTGTTGGTGCACCCTAGAAAAGAAAAGAGTGTAATTCATTTTTTTTAGCGTTGATTTTAGTTGGTTGTAATTACTCAAAGGGAAATGGTTGTGCAGCTAGTGATATGAAGACTCAGCAGTGAAATAAAAGTGCACACCATAACAAACAATGCTAAGTGCAATCTTTGTCAAATGAAAAATAGGGTATGCCACTACACGAGATTCATAAATATATATTCCTTTCTGAATGCCAATGCAATCCTTCCTATATGAAAGCCTAAATAAAACTCTCATCCGAGCAATCCAATGCAAGTACCTACTCAAATCCATATGCAAAAAAATGCAACTACCTTGTATTTTTCAATATAAAAGAATGAAAAATGCAATAAAAGTGATCTAAAACTCTCAGTCTTTGCAGCAAGTATAGAAGACAAGCCTAGTAAGACACCAAGACAAAAAGAGTAATGCACTAATGGAAAAACAAAAAAGGATAAATGACTAAAACTACTTTCAAAGAAAAATCAATGAAAAAGTGGTCTCTGGTCGGA
The DNA here is from genome assembly GCA_001517045.1 of Pseudotsuga menziesii. NCBI lineage: Eukaryota > Viridiplantae > Streptophyta > Pinopsida > Pinales > Pinaceae > Pseudotsuga > Pseudotsuga menziesii. Next base: position 458,978 of record LPNX010567533.1, read on the forward strand.
AAAGAAGCATCCAACAGACAACATCAAACCCAAGGAAGACCCAACCACAATCACAACCCACCCAGCAACTTCCCATGACATCAAACTCACCAAAAGGGAGGACGTACATGACTGTTTAAAGAACAGTTGCGTATATACGTGACTTTTGGCCAAAAACCTGCATGTATACGTGGATTTTGGCCAAAAACCTACATGTATACGTGACTTTTGGCCAAAAATCTGCGTATGTACGTGACTTTTGGCCAAAAACCTGTGTATACAGAGAAGGCAGTGATAAAAAGCAGGCCAAGGGTCAAACAAATAAAGGGGGCTGTCAATAGATGCACATACTATAAAATGCAACACAGAAACAGGGAGAAACAGAGAGCAAGTCAAGAATATCAAGCCCATTGTGCCCCCAACCCCAAAGAAAAACAAGGAACATCCCCAGCGGAGTCGCCAATTCTGTTACGGAGAGAAATTCCTATGGCTTGGGGTACCACAATAGATAGGTTGACTCCATAAATCAATCCTTTCCAATATGCAATAGAAATTAAATTTCTAACACTAAAGGATCAGACCTCGTACCTTATTCTGGACAGTTGAAGTAGATCCCCGTTGATCTTTCCAATATTCAGCTTGAATTGATCTGTTACTTCCTCAACAACAAGTAAACAATACAAGCATTCTATATATCATGGTGTTATATCTATTCTAGCATATATAATCAATAATGTACAAGCATTTGACATAATCCCATGGATAAAATATTCATTCAAACACACATTATTGGACAGGAAAAGATATTTCTATTAATATAAATCAGATATTACAAGGTACAACCTCTGACGGAACATCTGCAAACCAGAGAAACTGAATCCCCCACTTGGGCCTCCACCACCCCAATCCTCCTTTTCTCGATAGCAAGCTCATAAGAAAAAGGCAAGATTGGGAAGAACACACTAGTGCTCCAAGGGACAAAAGGATGTAGACCCAAGCATAAGTTCCGGCAACAATGGACTATAGTTTCTTTTCTCTCAATTTTCTCTTATGCCTTCAATGTACCAAGGGGTTCCTTATATAGCTTTTCAAAGGGATAATGAAAGGTCGAATCCAGGCGATCTCAAGGCATAGGGAAGGCTAGGAGTCAATTGAGTCGGATCCATGTCAAGGAAAACTCCAAAAGGATTTGGATTATGCACACATCTCGATGTATGCGGTTTTAGTTGTCAAACCCGTGTATATATGCGCTTATAGGTTTAAAAGTCGCGTATATCATTTTTCATACGTTTTTAGGGATGATCAAGGAAACATCAAAGGACACAAAGTGGTCCATAGGGTCTAAGGAGTCTACAGCGGGACAGGGGAAGGCCATACAAAGTGTGATTCACCTAGAGTGGTGAAATCCGCTATAACAATAGGGGACCATACCAACTTACATTTCTCCATTCATTCCCATGTCTACTTTATCAGAATGTTGGCATCAGATCCTAAATCCAATATGACTGATTCAATGTTGTAATCTCCAATCTAAGAATTCATCCTCATTTCCCTTCCTATCTTCTTTTTATGCAGTGAATTCATGTCCTGTTGTTGTTGTCCCTTCTCTTGGTGGTTCACCAACCTTGCGATATCATCTAATGCATTTGGATCATTTTCTACTGATAGAAAACTTTCCAAGAAATTTTGCAGTGTTCCAATCTTCTAGGATGGTCTTGATCCATCTGTTACATCAAAAGTACATGGAATTTCATAGATAGGCATCTTACTCGTGTTTCTACTCATGATGTCATGAGTGTTGAAGAAAGTTTCATTTTTTGTGTCGACATCAAATTGGACCTTCTTACAAGCTTCTAATCATATCTGTGAAATTGGACTATCATCTCACGTTGTTGCACCTCCTCGAGTTACAACTGCAACATCTGTAGGTTGTGTCCTGGATTTCACTGATATTTTTCCTATAGTTGGACCTTGATTATAAGGTTGGTTCATAGCCTCGTTCAAAGTATAGTTCACATTCTAAGTCTAGTTCTGTAGTGGTGGAACATTCTTTGCTTGCACTTCGCAATTAGCCGTGGGAAGTCTTCGACATCATAATCTCCAGTGGTATAGTAAGTACAATGCGGCTGAAGGTTTGGGAAGTCTCACTGATAGTGGCCCAATACAATGCAATTATAGAACTGTACATGTTCGCTTCCTCGTCCCATACCTTCTCCTTGACCAAAGCCTCCATTTTGACCTCCTCGAAATCCTCCACAGAATCCACCTTATTGCCCATACCGAGGTTGGGTAAACTATTGTTGTTTCTGATTGGGCTATGGTGGAGCATACTACGGCTATGGAAACTACTACTGCAGCTGATTACACTGCATCTGATTGTACTGTGGCTGCTGTGGAGCAAACTACGGTTCCTGCTACACAATCTGCGGTTGTTGCGATTGTGGCCTCTCTGTCAGTCGTGGCTCTTCTCCTTTCATGAAGTACATATCCACTCTTCTTTCTTGGAGCAAGTCATAAGCTTGACAATCCTTTTCTTCATGAACAACAGAATTAAAAAAATTACAGAACAAATTTATAGGTTTTGATACTACCTTTTGAAGATACACACAATCTTGGTTTCAATGTCCTTGACTTTGATAGATGCAACACCATGGAAACCCACATCAACTCAAAGGATTAGGAGAACTAAATTATAACTAATAGCAGAAGTCCATAAATTGATATTTATGATGTCCTTCAGTGCGACATTGAGTACACCATACTTCTTCATGGATTTCCTTTCCTTTCTTGATATCCTCAAGCTGAATCCTGAGATTCACCAATTGTGATTGGATCTGGTACATCCCAACTCCCATTTCCCCAATAGGTGAAGCCTCAAGCTTCATCGTGATTTCTAGAGCCTCAGTTTGTGTCACAATATTCTGTTGCATTAGCGGCATTTAGATGTGTGCTACCAATACTACAATGAATCATTATTTTTGTTGCACCTTGCTCATTCTGAAGCTTACCTTAGCCATCACTATCTTGAATCATTGATTAAAATACCATACTAAATCATTCAGATATTGTTTGATTTCCTTCAATTTAGTAATGCATTGTTCCTCATATTTTGGTTTTTGAAATTCCTCAATCATCCTGACCTTGATTTGTGCTAACATCTTTTGTGGATTCCCTGCAAGCACCTATACAAATTTCATGTACCAATCTAATGCATGACCTCTAAAAGGTGTCACAAGTTATCCCTTCTTAATGTCTTCATCTTGGACTTGTTTCAAAGTCCACACTGCTTCGCAGAGAAACCATAATTGCTCAAGATCTTGTATCCCATTCCCATGGAACAAAGGTAGTTTTACATCATCTCCCACTATTCTTTGCCTCCATCCAGTATTCACCGATCTGCTACTATTACTCTTGTGGTGATAGAATGGGTAGTCTTGATATGATCTTATGTTTCATTCTAAACATGGCATAGTTCATGGAGGTATAGGTACGTTTTTTTTTGGGTTGGTCCTTCCTCGAAATCTGGTGTATCCTAGTCGTATCCTTTGTCATTGTAGGGTTACTTAGTCCCTTATGATATTCTATCATAGTTTCTTGTTCTGGTCACACTAGGACTCTCTTCAGTCCTCTTACTCTTCTCTTGTCAAAACCTCACCCCACTTCATAGAAGACCACAATATTCCTTGACTTCTCTCATAGTCTCATCATAATTCCCATCCATCTACCTAGTATCATTCCATCCAACCCGGGTCTCCTCAATACCCGTAACCTCTGCACACCAGGGACTTACTCATCAAAGTTCATTTTCAATATAATTTTTTCACAAATGAGCATCTTAATCCATAATTGCAAATATAATACAAACCACCTATTTGTCCTTGGAAGAATTCTATTTCTGTGTCGCTATAATATTTGACTATGTCGGCAGAAAACTCGGTAATGCACCCTTCCAAAATACTATCAATCCACACTTTGAAAACCCTTGATTCTCTGTTGTCGACCTTTTTCATTCGCTGGATTAGTTTAGGGGTCCAGTATGTAGGTTCGCCACCCTAGAAATTCCTTTTTCTGGAAGATCAGCTGCACCAGCCACTCGTACAGGATGATTGGGAATTCATAGAAGAAACTTTCATGAATGTCAGAATAGATATACCTTTCCAACCACTCTTTTGTAGACAATCCAGAGTTATAGTTTTTTTCTGTTGTGAACTCTCGAGCCTTTTGATTGAACCAGTCCTAGATCTCTATTTTTGTCGGATTCCAAAACATATCCTCCTATTCTTCACACTAAGGTCCTGACAACGACACCATTTGTTAACACAACTCTGTCAACATGGGTTCACACTCTGTCGACAACCCTATTCGATGTGACTCCCTAAACACCAGCCTAGATAGGTTTTACCCTATCCGGAAACACCTACGAAGCAGATGCAGTCTTACCCAAGATGCTTGAGGGAGGGCTGCAGGAACCAATTTTCCGTAATAAAGAGGAGGACTTGTGCAACTTATTCTTTCCTAGTTGTAGTGCTAACCAGAGATCTAGAAAATGGTTTAACATAAATTATTCATCACCAGTCATATAAAAAATCATTCATTAATATTTGCATCAGATCAACTATTGCATTAGTTTATCTGTTCCACAAAGAGATCAATAAATATGGATTCATTCATTATGCGAAGACATCTCATCATTCATAAACATAAACCATCACAGGAGTATATCGCAACATTTAGTCATTTAGATCATATCATTCAGGCCATAGAAACAACAAACAAAAAATCATATACAAAAGGACTCAAGGTTTCCAACATCATCCATCCATGTCGTATTACTTCACAGGTCAAAACATGTTTCAAAGATACATTTCGTGGTCGACAGCCTCAGACCGAACCTTAAACAAAAATAGTTCGCAACACATAAAACATATGATGATCCGTGATCAAAAGACGCCAAAAAGGATAATCTTCTACTACATTCCTAATTCTTTATATAGGTTTGCACCTTTACAAAATGGTCTACATATAACTAACTTTCTAACTAAATCGGACCAAAAACTACAAAACTACAACCAAGCCAACCACTTCTCGACTTCTTCTCCTTGCGCATTGTTCTTTTACTTTTGTCGCTATCACACCTTGTGCATCCAAACTGCCTACCAATAGGGTTTAATGTTACAATAAATAATACTTGGTATAACCTCATAATGGAAATGGATAACTTCAGGAATCACTTGCACTACTAAATGTTCCTTGGTTGTATCCTACGTTTGGTTACCTTGTGTCAATTATGGATCAGCTATTGTTCTTGGGAAGTATACTATCGTATCCCTAACAATAAGGTGATTCCTTATAGGGGAGAGTAGGGAAACTATACCTCGTATTTTACCTCCTTGGTCTCGATACAGTTCTGATATGATATTTTTTTTAACACTTGCTTAAAGCAAGACTAAAAGCATCCTCAAATAAAACACGGTTTTGTTTCAAAAATATGGATAATGAAGCTAGATTGGTGGGCATTGTTTGGATGCCTAGCCCAATCAATCCTCCTAAACTAAAACATTGTTTTGTGACCTCTAGTGGAGGATTTTAGTTGGTGATCATTTACAATGCTTACTTGTTAACTATTTTGTTGTGAATTAAATGAGTTTATGGGAGGTATTTCACGATTCCCTTTGTTTTTGATTCACTAAAATCATGAAAAGAATAATTAGTTGGGAAGATTCTTTAGGTCCCTTAGTGGGTGCAAGTGGGAATCCACATGTGATGAAAGAAAATAGTATTTTTTCAATTAAGTTAAGTTCTCAAAACAAAATGATGGAAATTGTAATTTGAGCTCTAAACAATCTAGTGATTGTTTAAAAAAATAAATTATAAGTGTAGAAATGAGGTATTTCCTCCTTCACTCCCTTTAATAATTCAAATAATCATGAAGAGTGTAACTGGGGAACAGTAAGGTTTTTAGGTCCTTTCTTGTGTGCAAAAAAGTGGATTCTACACTTATTTAAAATAAATATATTAAGAAAAAGGAAAGAACCATATGATGTCTTGAATACTAGTGACAACAATGAGGTCCTTGGGGAGCTTCAAAGTTGGTTACCTAAGTAGATTTCAAGGGATGTCCCATTTACTACCTAATATTAGTCTATGTGGGATAATTACTATCAGGACAAGTAACCATTGTAAGCTAATTAATTCCTAGTTCATTAGTAAAAATCTATTGGGATGTAAATTTTTGTACGAACATATAAAAAGAAAATAAATGACAGATAGTGCAAAAAAAAAATTACAGTTGCACTTCAATGTGGCAGAAACCAGCACTAGTGCACTGTAGCTTGGGCACAGTAAAGGAATTACCTACACTATTTTTGGACATGAAAACCATGTGGGTAGAAGTATGTTAAGCTACATCGTAAATGCATCTGTTGAAGATGAAACAATGTTATAATCGTGCCAGAGTCGCCATAAAGTGCGCTGCAATGAAAATGGTTGAAGCAATCGAATGAAGGCCATTTTTTGTAATAAAATGGATGATCCTCATCACTTGCAAGGAAGAATATACCTAAAATTAACCACTCTAAAAAAACCTACCCAAACAAAGAGAACTAAAGAAAAATGAAATGGATTTTTCATTAATATTTTTTTTGGTACTCCCAAAAGACCGAACATCTTCAGCAACCTCTTCACACAAAAATATCACAGATCAACACACCGATGTTTGTCACATGGTTAAAAACCTCGAGAGGGAAACAGTCCACGGCCCCAGCCAAATAGCTACTTGGAGCAATTTAATATGCAAAAAGAAAGAAAGTTACATGGGCGTCTCATAATCCATCAACTAGCCAAGGACCCTCTATGCTCTTTAAATATAGATCATAGACCAATCAGGTGTTAAGCCACGGGTCAATGGTAGGTATGATCTAAGAGAAGTTGAACCATCGAATCACTCTATGTCTAGAACATATCAGGACCGTCGAATTAGAATATTTACAAATGCATACTAATGCATACTAAAGAAACACACTTTTACCTAACAGATATATTACACAAGTTGATCTTAACTAACTCCTAAGTGTCTAAATATCCTAACATCCCCCCTTAAGAACAACTTGGGATAGGATTGAAGGATTTACAAAAGTGACACTATTAGGAGAAGGAAGGAGGCATTAGAGCCTATCCCCCCTTAAGGACACATTCCTGAACTCCTAACATAGATCGAAGTTTACAAAAATTCGCTTTTGTAAGAGACTTGGTGAAGATGTCTGCAACTTGATCATCTATAGGGCAATAGAGAACTTCAATAACACTATCATGAACAAGATTTCTGATGAAGTGCATGTGTAGCTCAATGTGTTTGTTGCGCTTATGTAGAACTGGATCTTTGGCAAGCTTGATGGCACTTTGATTTTTGCACCAAAGTGAAGTAGGCTGCTGCTACTCGAATCCAAACTCTGAAAGGATCTGTCTAAGCCATAAAGCTTCCTAACTGGCATTAACTACGGCTCGATATTCTGCTTCTACTGAATAAAGAGAAATAGCTTGTTGTTTCTTACAAGCCCAAATGACAGGTCCAAATCCCAGATTGAAAACATAACCTGCAGTAGACTTTTGATCATCTGGATCATCGACCCAATTTGAATCAGTGAAACCAACCAACAAAGGCTTCCCCCGTGTATTGTAATGAATCCCAAACTAAATTGTACCTCGAATATATCGAAGTATTCTTTTTGCTGCTTTCCAGTGACTTTCATGAGGAGTTTGCATGTAACAGGCAACACAACCAATGGCAAAGGAAAGGTCAGGATGGGAATGAGTCAAGTATAAAAGACTACTAACAAGCTGACAATACAAGGTGGCATCTACTTCAGGGGAAGTACAAGTGGCAAAAAGTTTGACTCCAGACTGGAAGGGAGAAGGGGCTGGTTTACAATCTTCCATGTGGAAGCGACGCAGAAGGTCATAAGCATACTTAGACTGGGAAAGAAAGATTCCTTCTTTGGTTTGCAAGACTTGGAGACCAAGAAAATAATGCAAATGTCCTAAGTCTGACATTTCAAAATTTTTCTTAAGATTGGATTTCACATGGGTTATAAGTTTAGGGTCACTACCAGTAAGGATAATATCATCAACATAAATCACAAGTATGAAGAGATGGTTTCCTACTTTCTTGGTATAGACATTGGGGTCAGAATGGCATCTAGAAAAACCAGTGTCAAGGAGAAATCTATCCATTTTGGAATACCAAGCTCTAGGAGATTTCTTAAGGCCATATAAGGATTTCTTAAGGAGATAAACAAGGCTAGAGTTATTCTGAACATATCCAATAGGTTGTTCCATGTAAATTTTCTCATGTAAATCACCATGTAAGAAGGCGGACTTGACATCCATTATATGGACTTCCCAGTTATGTAAGGCTGCAAGGGAAAGAACAAGACGGATGGAGTTCATTTTTGCTACAGGGGCAAAGGTTTCATTGTAGTCAATCCCTTCAACTTGGGAAAAAATTTTGGCAACTAACCTTGCCTTAAGTCTTTCAACACTTCCATCTGATACATACTTAGTTCTGTAGACCCATTTACATCTAACAAGTTTTCTTCCTTTTGGAAGAAGAACAAGATCCTAAGTATCGTTCGCCATTAAGGAATGATATTATTCATCCATAGCTGCATCCCAATCTGGATTTCCTGAAGCTTCTGCAAAAGTTTCTGGATCATGATTCTCAGAAACATGAGCCAAAAGAGAAAAGGCCCGTTGAAACTGAGAACGTGTTCGACATTGATCTCTAGGATCACCGGCAAGATCACCAACTGCTTCACATGTTGAATGGACCCATCGAGGAAGTATTAGTGCTGGTGCAATTGGAGGAACATGAGCAGGCGGAGGTGGATTTTCATCCTCACTGTCATCATCAGAAACTGGAGTTGGAAACCTGTCAAGGAAGCTGGAAGAAGAATAAGAAGAAGGAACAATTGTTGAATCAAGCTCGCAGGCCAAAGATGGCACACCCACCAAGTTAGGCTCACAGGCCAAGAGATTTTCATCAAATTTAACATCTATTCTAATGATTATATCATGAGAATGTGGCTGAAGAAGTCTATAACCTTTTACATCTTCAGAATATCCAACAAATATGCACTTTTCACTTTTAGGCTGCAATGCTTTCCGTTTTTCATCCAAAATGTGAGCCCATGCTTCACAACCAAACACACGAAAGTGACATACATCTGGTTTAATTTTACTCCATGCTTCTTCTGGTGTTATACTTTGTAAAAATTTAGTGGGTGTGCGATTAACTATATAATTTGCACAATTTATGGCGTCAGCCCAATATTGAATACTTAGTCCCTTAGATTGGATCATACAATTAGCCATTTCTTTTAACGTGCGGTTCTTCCATTCAGCTACACAATTTTGTTGTGGTGTATATGGAATAGTGTGCTGTTGTTGGATTCCTTATTCAGTGCAAAAAGTAGTGAACTTGTTGTTAACATATTCTCCTCATTGTTAGATCTTAACTTAATAATTTGATGACCAGATTGTTTTTCAACAAGTGCCTTGTAGGCCAAGAACATGTTAAAGACTTGTCTCTTAAGTTTTAGGAAGTAAACCCAAGTGTGTCTAGAGTAGTCATCCATGAAAGCTAAGAAATATTTGAAACCAGAAAAGGAAGCAGATGGAAGAGGGCCACACAATCCACTATGCACAAGCTCCAAAGGAACCAAGGCATGCCAAGTGTTATAGCTGATTTCACCACTCTAGGTGAATGACACTTTGTATGGCCTTCCCTTGTCCCACTGCATACTCCTTAGGCCCTATGGACCACTTTTTGTCCTTTGATGTTTCCTTGATCATCCCTAAAAACATGTGAAAAATGATACACGCGACTTTTAAACCTATAAGCACATATATACGCGGGTTTGACCACTAAAACCACGTAAATCGGGATGTGTACAAAATTCAAATCCTTTTGGATTTTTCCTTGACATGGATCTGACTCATTTGACTCCTGGCCTTCCATATGCCTTGAGATCGCTCGGATTCGACCTTTCATTACCCCTTTGAAAAGCTATATAAGGAACCCCTTGGTACATTGAAGGCATAAAAGAGAACTGAGAGCAAAGAAACTATAGTCCATTGTTGTTGGAACTTATGCTTGAGTCTGCATCCCTTTGTCCCTTGGAGCACTTTTTTGTTCTTCCCAAGCTTGCCTTTTGCTTGTGAGCTTGCTATCTAGTGATGGAGGATTGAAGTGGTGGAGGCCCAAGTGGGGGATTCAGTTTCTCCGGTTCACAGACATGCCGACAGAGGTTGTATATTGTAATCTCTGATTTATATTAATAGAAATATCTTTTCCTGTCCAATAATGCGTGTTTGAATTAATATTTTATCCATTGGATTATGTCAAATGCTTATACATTATTGATTATATATGCTAGAATAGATCTAACACCATGATATATAGAATGTTTGTATTGTTTACTTGTTGTTGAGGAAGTAATCTATCAATTCAAGCTGAAGTTGGAAAGTTCAACAGGGATCTACTCCAACCATCTGGAATAAGGTACGAGGTCTGATCCTTTAGTGTTAGACATTTAATTTCTATTGCATATTGGAAAGGATTGATTTCTGGAGTCAAGTTGTCTGTTTTGGTACCCCAAGCCATAGGAATTTCTCTCCATAACAAAATTGGCGACTCCACTAGGGATTTCCTAGTAGTTTTCCTTTGGGGGTTGTTTTCTCGGCATTCAATAAATTTGAATTGCTCTTTCTCTCTTGTTTCTGTGTCAGGTCTGGGGGCATGTATGCCTGGTAGAGTCTGATTGGTGTGAAGTTTGTCTTAGCCTGTCTGTTTGCCTTGATTTTATGCACCTCTCTTCCTGTACGTGATTTTTTAACTCACAGTTGCGTATACACGCGAGTTTCTCTTTGATTTCCGCGTATACACACGGGTTTACTGCGAACAGTCACGTATGCCCTGGTTTTGTTAAATTTTCATATGCTAAGCTAGATCATTAGAATCTCATTTTGATTACATAACAAAATCATATAAACAGGATTACTAAAAGATAGATAATCACAACCATACAAAAGGAGAACATAAAGATTTATCCTGGGAAAACCCTAAAGAGAAAAACCTAGCAAAAGCTTCCTCAATATAGATGCCCCAAAAGATAAAAGATAAAACCAACAAGGAGATCAAAGCCTGATCCTCCTCCTTCTCTATCTACTTCTCTTATCCACTAATGCACTACATAAGTGAGAGTGTGTGTGTGTCAAATGAGGAGCACCACACCTCTATTTATATTCATCCATTCACTTGAATTAACTCATCCAACATGTAGGCTCGAGTTAATCATGTAGGTTCGAGTTACACATGTAGGCTCAAGTAACCACACTGGGGTGCTAATGACCCACCTTTACAATTAGAGGGGACAACCTCATGACTATTATTATTTCTTTCTATTAGAAGCATCGGGGTACAATATAATAAAAGTGGTTCTCCTAGTAGGACCATTGGGGACCACAAAAGATACATATAGATTATTCTTCGAAGTTACAATATTTCAACACTCCCCCTTAACGAGAAGGGTATTCTACAACAACATCAACAACAACAATAGTAAGAGAGAGATAGAGGACATCATCAACATCATTAGGGTAATACATCTATAAATCATTGGAAGCTTTTCAACATTATGTAGTCTTCATCTTCAATCTTCAGTCTTCATCATCATTAATACTTTGACTGCTTCGATCAACAACATCTTCAGCACTTTGACCTTTCGATCAGCAACATCATCTTCAGCACTTTGACCTTTCGATCAGCAACATCATCTTCATCATTTTGACCTTTCAATCAGCAACATCATATTCAGCGCTTTGACCTTTCGATCAGCAACATCATCTTCAACACTTTGACCTTTCAATCAGCAACGTCATCTTCAGCACTTTGACCTTTCGATCAGCAAAATCATCTTCAGCACTTTCGATCAGCAACAACATCATCATCATACTCTGATCTTTTGATCAAAAACATCATCATGAAAATATCATCATCACCAAAACATCATTATCATCAAAACATCAACATAATCAAAACATCAACATCATCATCATCAAAACATCAACATGATCCTTCCTTTCGGAATTATGAGATTTAGGTCTTTACGGAGTTGCTAACGATCCTTCCTTTTAGAATTACAGGATCAACACATTTGTGGAACTCAGACAATCCTTCCTATTGTAATTACGGGATCAACACATTTGTGGAATTCAGACAATCCTTCCTGTTGGAATTACAGGATCAAGTCTTTACGGAGCTACCAATGATCCTTCCTTTTAGAATTATGGGATTTAAGACTTTACGGAGTTACTAATGATCCTTCCTTTCGGAATTATGGGATCAACACATTTATGGAACTTAGACAATCCTTCCTATTGTAATTATGGGATCAATTCAATGATCCTTCCTTTCAAAATTATGGGATTTAGGTCTTTACAGAGTTACTAATGATCCTTCCTTTCGGAATTATGGGATCAACACAGTTGTGGAACTTAGACAATCCTTCCTCTAGGAATTACGGGATCAACACATGTTCTCTAGTACCGAAGTCACCGAATCCCTTCTGAACCAAAGTTCAAGGATGATACAATCCTACCACCTTCTCGATGACTGAATTTCACCGAATCCGTTATGAGCCAAAGTCCAAGGATGATACAATCCTACCACCTTCTCGATGACTGAAGTTCACCGGATCCATTCTGAACCAAAGTTCAAGGATGATACAATCCTACAACATTCATGGGGACCGAGATCTCTGGATACATTTTGAATCAAGGTTCAGGGATGACGCAATCCTACCACTTTCACGGGGGCCAAGACCTCCAGATACATTTTGAACCGAGGTTCAGGGATGATTCAATCCACCAATTTCACGGGGGCCAAGACCTATGGATACATTTTGAACCGAGATTCAGGGATGATGCAAGCTACCACTTTCATGGGGGCCGAGACCTCCGGATACATTTTGAACCGAAGTTCAGGGATGATGCAATCCACCACTTTCACGGGGGCAGAGACCTCAGGATACATTTTGAACTGAGGTTCAGGGATGATACAATCCACCACTTTCACGGGGGCCAAGACCTCCGGATACATTTTGAACCGAATTTCAGGAATGATGTAATCCCACCACATTCACGGGGGCCGAGACCTCTGGATACATTTTGAACTAAAGTTTAGGGATGATGCAATCCCGCCACATTCACGGGGGCCGAGACCTCCGGATACATTTTGAACCAAAGTTCAGGGATGATGCAATCCCACTACATTCTTGAGGACCGAAGTCACCGGATCTATTCTGGACAGATGTCCCAAGATGATACAATCCCTCTTCATTCTTGAGGACCAAGGTCTCCAGGTCACTTTAGGACAGATGTCCCAGGATGATACAATCCCTCTTCATTCTTGAGGACTGAGGCCACCGGATCACTTTAGGGAAGATGCCCAGGGATGATACAATCCCACTTCATTCTCGAGGACCAAGGTCTACGAATCACTTTAGGGCAAGTTCCCAGGGATGATACAATCCCACTGCAACATCACTACTCCCCCTTTCGAGGAAGGTCTTTCTGAACAACACCAAGCTTGTCTCAAAAGTGTTCAAACTTTACTCGAGACAAAGGATTCATTAGCACATCATCATATAAACCATCATCATCTACATCTTCAGTATGTGAATACTAAACTATCACCATCTGTATCTCTAGTATGTGAATACTGAAAGCATCATCATCTATATCTTCAGTATAAAAATACTAAAAGCATCATCATCTCTATATTCAGTATAGAAATATAGAACCACCATCATCTGCATCTACAGTATGTAAATACTAAAACATCATCTATATCTTCAGTATGGGAATACTGAAACATCATCATCTGCATCTTATCTCGTACACAACTCTGGTTATCACATAGGATCATGGTAGTGTCCAACTCTAGGTTGAATAATCCTGACATTAGCTTTCAAATCCATATGGCTTCACAACTAGAATATCAAGCTACTATATATTCTGCTTCGACTGTGCTTAGAGAAACACTAGACTTCTTTCTGCTAAACCATGAAATCATAGCAGACCCCAAACAAAAGCATCTACCTAATGTGCTTTTCCTGTCTGAGATACTTCTAGCCCAATCTACATCTGTATGGCCATACAATCTGTAGTCATGGCTACCATCATAGTATAGACCAAGGTCTATAGTTCCTTTCAGATATCTCATCACATGTTTTGCAGCTACTAGGTGAACCTGTCTTGGTTGAACAAGATATTGACTTAAGGTGTTCACAGCAAAACAAATGTCTGGTCTGGTATTTGTTCAGTACATCAATGACCCAATGATCTGTCTGTAATGAGTCGCATCCACTAAATCTGATGAGTCATCAACTAACAGCTTTAGGTTGGATTCCATGGGTGTGGCCATGGATTTGCATTCCAACATATTGAATCTCTTCAATATCTCTACCGCATACTTTCCCTGGTTGAGAAATATTCCTTCTGAACTTTGTCATACTTTCAGACCTAGGAAATAGTGCATTAACCCAAGGTCTTTCATCTCAAATTATTCTGCTAGTTTCTTCTTGCTTTCCATGATCTATTTCTCATTCCCTGTCAAGAATAAGTCATCCACATATAATAACAGGATGATAGGTTCATCTTCTACAAACTTGAGATAAAGGTTAGGATCAACTTTACCATTGGTAAAACCCATAATTGACAAGAAACTGCCATACCAAGCTCTGGGAGCTTGCTTCATGCCATAGAGGCCCTTCTTCAACTTACATATATGAGTCCATTTGTCTTCAACTTCAAATCCTTTCGATATAAAACTCTTCCCCAATCATACCATTAAGGAAGGATTGAATTTAATTCATCATGGAAGCAACTACCATCATAGTTGTGAAGGAAGTGTACCTTGCTTCCTGGAGTAAGTGTCTCTTCAAAATTAATTCCCTCTTTCTTATAGAAACCTCTAGCCACCAGTCTTTCCTTACTTCTATCAGTGACATATTTTATCTTGCAAATCCATTTGTAAGATACCACATGCTTGCTTTCTGGTTTGAGTACTATATCCCAAACATCATCATAACATCTTCCATGAGTTTGTCTTGTCATATCATCAACATATCCTAGTCTTCTGCATTCAACTTTGGAGGTTGGAACCCACTTTACTCTTGGTAAAGTCTCAATCCATCAGGAATTTGTCCATCATGTCATACCGTGTCGAACTCAGATATCTTCTCTAGTCACTCCCCCTGAAGTGCAGTATTATCTTCCTTTTTTTTTTTTCGTATAGGTGATTCTATGCTTGATATATACTGGTCAATAGAGTATGTCATGTCATAGTCTATTCTTTCTGAGGCAAATCACGATTCTTGCTTTGTACACTTGTTCTTGCAGATCCATATGGAAGATACTACGTACTTCCCTTTATTTCTCGAAATCATATCATATACATCATTCCCCATAATCAACTATTATTCTTTGATCATAGCTTCTTCATCTTGAGTTATCTCTCATACCCATGGTGGTCTTCATCCTTCGAGGTGGATCTACCGCTCCAGTGAAGCTCTTTCTTTCGTCATGGTGTCTCTGACCCTAGGAGCTTCAAATTCATGTTTATTGAATTGTCATCACTTGTTCTTCGGAACAAGTCTCATCCTTCTTTTCTTTTAGGAGGTTGTATAGGACCTTTCCTACAATTCAAATGCACCAGTTGCATGGTTAGAACTACATATGCATAACGACAAATTCTTATGCATCATGCAACTATTTAGCCAATACAACATTCATCCATTTCTCACAGAAACTTTCTATATGCCTTCCATCTCTACCATGACATCATTGAGATTGTGCACTAATCCAATATGTCAGAAAATAGGTTTAATTCTAGATAAGTAACAATGGATATTTGTATAGAACCATGACCTACTTACCCATCACATGCATGCAAACAACACATCAACTGAATATAATCAAATGCATAACAAAACAATGTCATTAAATGACAATTGAATACTTATGTTTTGTTTGTTTCGTGGGTAGAATCCTTATTGATCATTCTGCTTCATCATATTCTTCATCCATGAAATCATCATTTCTTATCCAAATGACAAGATGGATAAGAGGTTCGTCAAGAATTGAGTTCTTCATATTCCTCATCGCTTGAGGGATCTTCTTTGAATGGTGAGAGCTTGATCTTCAATTTGCTCCCACATTTCTTCTTCTCTTCTTATGAGACGAGCTTATTCTTCTTCCCAGAGTCAACTGAAATTAATCACTTCCTTTTGGCACACATTCCTCACATGAATGAATCCCATGATCATGGGAGGCCATTCTCTGCTTCTTCTTCTACCGCTTCAAGATGTTATGCATTATGGATCTTCACATTCTTCAACTATTTTCTCAAATCCATCTTCTGAATTATGTTCTTATCTTCAAATAGCTTGATCAAGGAATCAAACATCTTCGGTGTCTTTAGAGAAGACATTTGTGGTACAAGTTGATCCGTGATTGAATCAACAATGATCTTCTTGGCCTTGATCAATTTCTTCTTTTGTAAGGCTTTGAGGCTCATCTCCCTTTAGAACTGGAATCTCTCTACTCATGTAGGTGTCCAATTCATTTTCTTCAGAGAGATCAAATAATTCCATGCTTGGAAGTTTTCAACTTCACCAATATTATCATCAAGCTGATGTGATAGATCACTTTGAAATGAGAACCTCAAATGCAAATAGCAAAAGATTAGATCTTACCGATTTGAGGTGTTCGTCCTGCTTCCGGAGTTGGCTGATCTAGGGTTTGTCATAGAAACCCTAATTTTCAAAACTTAAAATATTTCATATTTGATTGGATAGAAATATATATCTCTTCAAATGGAGCTGTCCTGTGTACTCCTTTTCTGAAAACAGTGGAGGGAAGCTCCCGGAACAGGAATCCCTAGTTTTCCAATTTCTTCTGCAGAAATTCCTATTACTGTTTCTATGATATATCTGAAATTACTACTCCTATATGTCTAACATTTCTCACTGAGGTAACCTCACATGTCCCTGATCCACCACCATAGGTTTCATCAGAATTGGTTTCACCAATTGGGATTTATGATCATTTGCCCAAGGTGACCTGTTACAGGACTGTTCAGAATAGTGAAGTTGTACGGCATGCCACATGTCACTGGTTCATCTTCAGGTTCAGAAATTCAAATCAAAGAAATTAAATTCCGTGCTATTTTTGGAACATCTTCAGGAATTCCATTTGGACCTATTTATCCCATGCTACAGCAATTATCCCTAGGTGTCCTGTTTAGGGATGAATTCTGGAAGAGGATGGAACCCTAACTTGGAGGGATCATATCTCCCAGAATATAGCGAATATGAGGATGAATTTTGGACACAGTGTAAATCAGGATTTTATATTTGGCTTTTGAAATTTTCAACTCCTGAAGCTTCGCCAATATCAGGATATAGATAATGTACCAAAACTTAGTAGTTTTAGTATTTAGGGTTTTTCTAGATCGGGGTCAAACTAGGGTTTGACTTTCCCAGAGTTTCACCCAACCAAATTTCTTGATCCAGGTCTCTAAAATTCGATTTTAATGAGGAGAAAAATCCTATGCTGGGCTCACTCAAAAATTCTTCTTCTGTAGAAAGCCCTAATTTTCCATACCAAAACTGAAAATGATCAGAATCAAATTCCGCTTGGACAGAAAGATGCGCCCTTCAATGGAGAGTCAGTCTAGCCTTCTTTGGCTGATCGATCATGGATAGAGACCCAAAAAATAAGAATCCCTAGATTCTTTAGCTGCACAATGTCTTCTTTTAGGGTGGCTCTGATACCATGTTAAATTTTCATATGCTAAGCTAGATCATTAGAATTTCATTTCGATTACATAACAAAAGCATATAAACAGGATCACTGAAAGATAGAAAAGCACAACCATACAAAATGAGAACACAAATATTTATCCTAGGAAAAACCTAAAGGGAAAAACCCAGCAAAATCTTCCTCAATATAGATGCCCCAAAAGATAAAAGATAAAACCAACAAGGAGATCAAAGCCTGATCCTCCTCCTTCTCCAGGTACTTCTCTTCTCCACTAATGCGCTACATAAGTGAGAGTGTGTGTGTCAAATGAGGAGCACCACAACTCTATTTATATTCATCCATTCACTTGAATTAACTCATCCGACATGTAGGCTCGAGTTAATCATGTAGGCTCAAGTAACCACACTGGGGTGCTAATGAACCACCATTAGAATTAGAGGGGACAACCTCATGAATATTATTAGTTCTTCCGATTAGAAGCATTGGGGTACAAGATAATACAAGTGGTTCTCCCGGTAGGACCATCGGGGACCACAAAAGATACATATAGAATATTCTTGAAAGTTACAATATTTCAACAGGTTTTAGCCTTTTTGGGGAAGTTAAATGGTTGCTGGGTAAATTTTGATATTTGCTGAGTCTCCTTTGGCACTGCTTGAGTCTGTTTAAACCTCTATTTCTGACCAGGAACATTTTTTTTTAGGATAATTTTTTTTTAAGAAGGTTCTTGTCATCGCATTTTCAATTTTTTGTTTGAGATTAGTGCATTAGAGTTCTTTCACCTTAGTGCTTTGCTTGAGTGCTATTTGGATGTGCTTGTAGAGTCTAGGGCTCATAGAATCATTCTTTTGATTTTTGCATCTCATTTTATTTCAAAAAATCCAAAAACATTTGCTTATCATCATGCATTGCATTTTGAACTTTGCATTGTACTTGCACTAGATTTGCTTTGGAGTACTAGTTAGGACTTCATATAGGAAAATTTGCATTCATCATTTGAAGAAAAATTGTGCATTTCACGTAGTAGCATACCCTATTTTCATGGACACAATGCATTTGCATTGATTGTTAGGTGTGTATTTTTACTTCATGTTGCGTCATAACACCATTAGTTGCACGACCATATCCCATTTTTGAGTAATAAATCCAACTAAAATCAACACTAAATTAAAATGAACTACACTCTTTTCTTTTATAGGGTGCACCAACAAGCTTAGGTTTTAGGATCTTGGAATAGTTCATTGTAAGTCAATTCTCCAATATCACTAAACAACAACATGTATGTGTCTGTTTAGGTGAGTGTGTGAAATCCTTGATATAACCAGTGTTTCTCAGGATCCTCCTCTCAAAAGGGAGTTAAGCACGAGGCAGTGTGAGTGGTTATTGATTGGGATGACCCCTAGTCATAAATGAGTAGCACCAGAGATATTTCCAGGATTGTATTCGTATTTGGGGGCTCTTTCAAGAGTTTCAGGCTTTGCTACCCTGTCCATATGGTCAATCCCGCCTGCGACTGTCCTCCTGAGCATTGATTATATTGAGGTGACCTTAGTAGCCTTACCTAGGATATCGAGGGGGTACTTTGCAGGGGTTATTCTGCCGGTGTCCCGGCCAGGTTGGGGTCGGAAAACACAGTCCCTTTAAGTGTTGAAGCTAAGGGCCACAATAATTGGTTACGTACCTCTGCTTGTTGTGTATGGGAGTCTCAAGCCTCTCCTAGGTGAGACATACCTGCTTCATTCAGGAGCTCATTTATCCAGCCCTTATTGGCTTGAATTTGGCTTTAGGTTTTATTAGTGATTTCTTTGTGCACGATAGTTGGCCTAGGGTTTACGTAAATAGAGAGTCTTTGCTATATTTTGAGTCATTGTGGATTCGGGTGCGACTCCTCTCTGTTCTCGTCGTTTAGCAGGACTTTCGCCTTCTACTTCTCCTCCTCCTTTGGGAGAGAGACCTAGACTGTCCAGGTGGACTATGTTGCACATTGATTCACACACCATGGGAGACCATTTAGAAGGTATTCCTGAACCACCTTCTTCCATTCGTGTAGACGATGGGGAGTTTACTCCTACTTACAATCCTTCACCCGACTTGGCTAAGTTAGGTCCTGTGATTTCTAAGATAGGAACCATGCATGATAGACCTACTCACTCTAGGGTTGATTCCCCATTGACGCGTTACCGGTATGGAATGCTATAGGATGCCGAGACTCATTTTGAACCCGCCACCACTAGCTATGGTAGTTATGGTATGACTGGTTTTCCTACACATGATTTGGCATTCCATGTCGAATCTGACTTCGAGCCTAACACTATGCCTGGGGACACTCTCATTTCTTACCATGCAGAGAGGTTTGGGAGCACTAGTCACATTGCACCTTCCGTCCCAGTGGTGAAAGTTACATCACATGTCCCTCCTAGATCTAGGGTTAGCGATCCAATTAGGATACCAAATCCGAGACAAGTGACGATAGGGAATAGTACATACCTAATTACTCAGATCCCTTCGTCTTCTTTCCCTAGTTCTTCAAATGTCCACCCTCCACCTTATTCACGTGGTCCTTCGAGTCGGCACATGGCTACGAGTCAAGTCCATACTGCGGTTACTAGACCAATTGTGCTTCAATTTTACATCCCGCCCGTTGCTTCGGGAGGGTATGTTCATCCTTATAGAGGTCATATTACTACTTTTGGCGCATATATCCCTACTTCAGGTATGTATATTCCTACTTTCGGAGGGTATCTTCATACCTACGGAGTGTCTCATGGGGCATCGCATGCGATGACCGATGGACCCTATTATGGGACGTAGTATGGAGAGGGTTCTTCACCTTATGGAGCCAGGTGTCAAAAACCTACTTACTCTCCTAATTACGGCTTTGTATCTCCTACTAGTCAAGGTCCACCTCATTATGGTGCTTCCACGCCACCCTATATGGGTCATACGGGAGGAGGGCACTATGGCTAGGGCCATGGTGGTAATTAGATCTATATGAATCAGGGAGTGGTCCATCGACCTCATCATCCTAGGCTCCCTTTCCTTGTGATGCTCAATCTTCCTGACTTGTCAAGATTGACGAACAATCCTGTGGCTCACGACCAGGCTTGGCTGGCTGTCCCTACCAAGCTTCCTTCGGACATACCTAAGTTCGAGGGAAAACCGGGAGAGGATCTGAGCGAACACATTACTACGTTTCACCTATGGTGTTCTTTGAATTCCTTACATTAGGACTCAATCCGTTTGAGACTATTTCAACGCACCCTCAGAGGGCCTGCTGTGAAATGGTATATAGAGTTACCTAGGGGTGATTTTGCTTTGTTCGATGACCTTGCGATGACTTTTCTTAATCACTTCCAGCTAACAGTGCGTTATGACGTTGGTACTGAACTCTTGTCAACATTTCGGCAAGATTAAGCCACACATATATCTTATCATATTCAAGAGTGGCATAAACGGAAGCAGTTAATTAAAGCCTTTATACCGCCGGAGTTCCTCCTCGAGTGGTTCCTCAAGTCGTTATTGCCATATATAGCGAAGGATGTCTCTACATCCGGAGTGTAGAATGAGAAACAAGCAATTTTTAGGGCGTAGAAACTAGACTTGATCTATGCTCAGTCCGACTTGTTGTATGAGATTATTCCCAACGCTGCGCGTTCTAGTTTCGACCCCAAAGTCAAACCTAAGCCACATGCCGATGGAATTGTGGGTTGTGCAAGTGCAAAACCTACAGATTTGGTTGCAAAAAAAGTTAGTCAATTGTCAATCAACCAATCTACTTTGGGACAAGCTACAGATTCGTGTCAACCCTCCCAAACAACGAATGTACTTTCTGTGCAATCGTCGGACCAAAAGGGTAACCAGCAGCCCAGACGGAATAGAAAAAAGGGTAAAAATAATCGTAAGGGTGGGAATAAGAACAAGAATGATAATAATAATGACAAGAATGGTCGGAATGCTGGGGGGGACAAGCAAGCTAAACGTAAGGTTAAGTTCCCTTGCAAGTTATGTAAGGATGATCACCTCACTTAGTTGTGCCCTCGTATTGAGGAAGCTTTGAGATTCTTGGCACAGGGCCCAACTGTGCTAACTAACCCTTTACAGCATAATCAAAATATGAACTCGAAGTCCCATGACTAGTCATGTGATGATCATGATCCGTCAGAGACTAGTGGTCATGGGTGCATTAACACGGTTCGCACTATGAAAGTTGTGACGCATGCGAAAGATTATAGTTCGTCACAATCCAACCCAGGAAAAGAACCTGATCCACCAGGGTCCCCTTTGCATATTGAAAAACCTGTGGATAAACCTGAGGCTGCACCTTGCATTCCTAAGGGAGTCCTTAAGCATTCAAGGCATAATCCAAATGCCCAAGCCCTCCAGAACTATTCAGTTGTCGAGGATTTGGGCCACACTCCTTGTGTGATGTCTGCATTGGAAGTGCTTCATATTTGTCCCTCGCAAAGGAAGGAATTGCTTTCTACCCTTGGTGTGAACGATGATGATTCTTCCTCCAGGATTAAATTTGAAACCGCAGGAATTCAGCCTCGCTTGCCCTACTATGTGTCTCTTTTGATTCACGTAGAATGTATTAATATGATCGTCAAGCGTACTGTAATTGATGAGGGCGCTGCTGCTTCTGTGATGTCTGTATCCTGCTGGAAGGGTCTGGGTTCCCCTGAGCTGTCTAAATCAGTGACCATGTTAACTGCATTCGATGGGAGATCTTTTAGGCTGCACGACATCCTTCCTTCCCTTAAAGTCCATTTGGGAAGGAAGCTCGTTGTGATAGAGGTCGATGTGGTTGATGCGCCCCTTGACTACAATCTCTTGCTGGGTAGGAACTGGATGTACAGTATGCAAGCCGTTTCTTCTTCCTTGTTCTGCGTTGTATGCTTTCCACATAACAGGAAGATTGTAACGATTGATCAAACGACATTCAAGAATTCATCTGTTACCACATCTTCCGGAGCTTCGATCCCGATCATTGAACATTCTCAGCTAGCAACTGGGAGTGTGGGTGTAGGCATGTGTCCATCCCTTATGGGGAGCTTTAGTTGTCCTGCACCGATCCTCATGGTAGGATCTAGTTTCAATGAGGCTTCAACATCTACGAGATCGGTGTCTTTTTGCACGAGTCATATGGAAGATCCTTGGATTCTTCCTACACCGAGTACTTCGAGTGAGGCCGTCGTGATGGACGTGCCGTTGCCTATAGCTATGATAGCTTATCAAGCTAATCTCAATTCTACTGTAGAGCCTAGTCCTTGCTCTTCACAGACAGAGGAGGAGGACCCTTATGTGCTGCTGGCATGGGCAATATAGTCTTTTCACGCGCATGACTGCCTTGATACGGTTTTCCCTTCAGATGAAGCGATTATCAAGGCTATGTCAGGAGTTGAGCCACCATGGGAGGAACTCCATCATAGATCATATTTTCTTCTAGAGCTTGACTGCTTAGAACATGAGGAGTTTAGGGTGATTCTTAGTCAGAGAGTTGGTAGTCCTATGGTTCCATTAAGCTCTCCTAGTCCGATGGTTGATGGAAACATGGCAAACATATCTTCAACGATTCCTATCAACATCTCTCACAATTCTGGCATGATAGAGAATGTCTATATTGGGGCGGAATGTTCCCATGCTGAGATTCTTGAATACAACGAGCTATTTAAGGAATTCCATGATATTTTTTCTTGGTATTACGATGAGATGCCAGGTATTGACCCTCGAATTGTCAAACACGAGATTAAGACTTACCCCAACACGAAGCCTGTTTGACAGCGTTTACATGCCGTGAATCCTAGGAAAGCACCCGCCATTAAGGCAGAGATAGAGAAGCTATTGAAATTCAGTTTCATCTATCTCGTTCCCTTGACAGAGTGGGTTTCAAAACCCATTCCAATGGATAAGAAGCAGGGAGTGATCCGCATATGTACTGATTTCCGTGATTTGAACTGTGTCTATCCTAAGGACAACTTCCCCACACCATTTATTGATCAGATTTTAGATGAGTGTGTGGGTAGCGAGGTGTTCTCCTTCATGGATGGATTTTTCGGATATAATCAGATACAGATTAAACCTGAGGACCAACATAAGAATGCATTTATCTGTCCTTGGGGAACGTTTGTATATCGAAAAATGCCTTTCGACCTTAAAAACACCGGAGCTACATTTCAGTAGGCAATGACCTTGATCTTCCATGATCTCAAGTCGATTATTGAAGTATTTTTGGATGACCTCGCTGCTCATTCTCATATGAGAATGTGTCATACCTATCACTTGAGATTAGTATTCTAAAATGCAGGCACTATTCAGTTAGATTAAATCCTCATAAGTGTATCTTTTGTGTGAAGTCAAGTCGGTTGTTAGGATTCATCATTTCTAAATAGGGTATGAGAGTCGACCCTTTGAAGGTTGAGGCAATACTTCAGTTGTCTCCCCCGAAAAATATTCATCATCTTCAGTGTTTCCAAGGCATGGAAAACGTCTTACGAAGATTTGTTGTCAACTTTGCCAATTTGACTAGAGGCTTCATGTGTCTCTTGAAGAAGGACACCCCCTTTTATTGGGATGAACAAGCCCAGGAGTCCTTTGATGCACTCAAATGAACCCTAGCATCGGCCCCGGTGATTAGTCCCCCGGACTATAGCCATGATTTTCTATTATATGTGGCCGCGTCCTTAGAGACGATTGGTATGGTTTTGGTTCAAGAGGATGAGGATCTCCAAGAGAATTTAATATATTATCTAAGCCGGAACCTTATTGATGCAGAGATTCGTTATTCTCATGTCGAGAATCTTGCTTTAGCTACAGTACATGCGGTTCAGCGGTTGAGGCATTATATTCTCCTTCGCCAGACCTTGGTAGTGGCCCATGTCAATCCATTTCAGTTCATCCTCACCAGAAGGATGATTGGGGGAAAGTATAATAAATGGATTGTCATTCTGTAAGAATTTGATCTCGAGTTTGTTTCGGCAAAATCGAAGAAGTCTTTAATTTTTGCAGAGCTTATATCGGATTTCCCGAGCGAGGCCGAGGAGTTGGTTTGTGAAGATACGTTTGCTGATGAACACATCTTCTTAATATCAACATTAGACCCATGGTATGGCGATATCATAATATATTTACAAACACTGAAGACCCCTACTCACCTCTCACGAAATGAACAACGATGATTACGTCACGTCTCTAAGAACTACCTCATCGTGGATAACACCTTGTACCGCTGTGGGGTAGATTCTATTTTACGACCTTGTTTAACTCATGAGGAGGCTAAGGTAGTGCTCAATGATTGCCACGGAGGGGTGTGTGGTGGTCATTTATCTAGGGTTTCTACAACTCAAAAGATTTTAAGAGCAGGTTATTTCTGGCCATCAATCTTTAAGGATTGTATTGATGCAGTTAAGAGGTGCCACCCTTTCCAGGTGTTCGTATGTAATATGTTCTTGAAACCTACCCTGTTACATCCCATTATCACTGCCAGTCCCTTCACTAAGTGGGGGATCCATTTTATGGATTGCAACCCAGCTTCAACTGGGGGGCACCATCATATTATAGTGTTTGTTGATTACTTCACGAAATGGGCTGAGGCTATGCCTACAGTAAAATCCAACGGTGAGACAGCCGCCCACTTTGTATTCAACCAATTCATTACTCGGTTCGGGATTTCGAAAGAGCTTGTCACTAACCATGGCTCACACTTTCAGAACCGTATGATGGAAGAGTTGGCATCGAAGTTAGGGTATAAGCAAGAGCATTTCTTATTACCCTCAAGTGAATGGACAGGTAGAGGTAGTGAATAAATCACTCAAATCCATTCTCCAATGAACCATTGCACAAAGCAAGAACAATTGGCACATCATGTTATATTTTTCTTTGTGGGCGTATCAAACCGCTGTTAAGATGACCACTGGTTTTTCTCCATATCAACTTGTAAATGGAGTGGAGTCAATATTGCCAGTTGAATGTGAGATTCCGTCGTTGAAGCTAGCTGTAGAGCTCTTACCGGACACTTCACCTTTGGAGGAGCGTTTGGTTCACCTTGAGAAACTTGATGAGCAGCGTTAGGATGCCTTGGTGGCTCTAGAAGTTAATAAGCATTGCGTAAAGGCCCAATACGATAAGTATGTCCATCCAAGGGTGTTTAGTGAAGGAGACTTGGTCCTTTTTTGGGATCAACCGAAAGAACCCTTGGGGGCAGGGAAATTTAATCCTATGTGGCGTGGTCCTTACGTGGTCAAGTGCGTGTTAGAGAAGGGTGTCTATGAGTTATTGGATTATGAAGGAATGACCTTGGCGGAGCCTAGAAATGGTATCTATCTTAAGAAATACTATGCATGATCTTCATCCAAGGCTGCTTATTGTATATTATTGTATCGTTTTGCATAGTTAGGTCTTTTTATTATCGTGATCGGGTTGTGATTAGTTTCCATTTCTTTTGGCAGATGTCAATGGAATATTCCACCTACATAGGATTCGTGGATGGTGCAATCCATCACACTCAACACTCAGCCACTACTGCTTGGGTGATTTATACTCCTATGGGTCAGGTATTGTCCTCAAGAGGCATATGTCTACGGCCATCTTCCAACAATGTTGTTGAATATAGTGTCGTTATCGAGCTTCTCTGGGATGCCATTCTGCATGGTGTTCTCTCTCTTGAGGTACGTCTTGATTCAAAGTTAGTAGTGTCATAGCTCAATGGTTTGTACCATGTTAGAGATCCGACGTTATTGAGGAGATTCTTACGTGTGAGATTGTTAGAACGGCAATTTGACAATATAACATATATACACATTCCAAGAAATAATAATCAAGCTGCTGACTCATATGCTAACTACATGTTAGATTTTCATTTGTTTCATTCATAATAAATTAATCACAAACACAATTTTTACTCATGTAAATAAATAAACCGATCACCATAAAAAAATTTATATACTTCCAAAAATGTGATAATACATAGTGTCAAGATACAAAATTGGGGATTTCAAGCCACCAACATATAATACACGGTCATACAAAATGTATACACTCCCAGGTGTCTAATCCTGTGGAGGAGGAGGAGGGTTGTGATCATGGAAGGTCACTACAGCTCTAGCTAGCCATCGGAATAAACGCACCCATGCACATGGCACACCCACCACCTGCCGCTCCATAACCTCAAGAAAGTCCTCGACTTGCGCCATGGGAACTCTATGTGTCAATCTCACAAAGTTGGTATGAATTCTCTAGAGCGTTCGCTCCACATCCACACCCGTGATTTCATCTCCTCTTCCCCTCCATCTATGATGAGGGAAGCCTTCTGGCCACCGTGGTCCCACATCTGCACACAAATGGTAGATGTCACTATGTATTGTCACGCAAAAACATGTCTTTTTGATTCCATATATTCAAGAAAACACAAAAAAATTAAATAACTCAAAAAATTTAAAAAGAGAGGGTCGAGATTCGTTACCTATATCGCCATATGCCAATCCTAGTGGTAGCGGCATGTCCGGGTCCCCCCGAAAATATATCCCTGCATAGGGGTAGTCATATATGGCAACTATCTGTCATTGCCACCATGGAAAGAAGTCAGCTGGATATGGGTTGGCCACCCTACCACCCCCTAGTTTGTGCATAGCATCTTCCCAACACCGTTGGGCTGGATCTTGAACCCCGTGGAGAGGAATGTCTACTCTAGGGCTCAATCCTGGAACACGCTCGAAGAAAAATGTGCTCAAAATACTGTTGAACCTGAAGTTCCGCACTCTACCTGCCTTACACTCATTGAGCTGATGTTTCATGTTTCTTAGTAGTGTAGTACTCCAGTCGTAAATAGTGGGTCTCATGCACTTCACTGCATAGAACATCAGAGGTCGTGAGGCCTGCTGGAGTGATGCCAAGCCGGCTATCCTGCCCAATGTCAATAATATGGCCTTTAGGCCCAGCACCTATATAGCATTGGTAGGGACCTGACTCCCCACCTTCTCAGTGTTTGGATAACAGTACACCGCAATGTACTCGTCAATAGTCAGGCCACCTCTTGGCCCACCATGGGAATGAAGGTTCACTACTTCCCCTCATCTAGAAATCCCAATAATGAAGTATATGTCCTCCACCTCTATGGTGAGGGACATCCCATCTATATGGAAGGACTCCGAGTCTGGATCCCAGTAATCCACTAGCATCTGTAGTAGTCTTGGTTTGGCCCTCAAACCACCAAGACACCAAAACTTGTAGATTCTGCATGCACGTAGAGCTTGTTGAGCCATTAATTCAGCCCTTACTACTTCCTCTATTTCACCATGCTCACGTTCTCTCCACTCTAGGACCATCCTGCACAAGAAATTGCAAATTTTCCCATTAGTTAATTGAAAAAATCATATGCACGGCCTCATATGCGACTGTTTTCAAAACAACCACGTATGTACGCAGGTTCGAGGCCATTTTCCTCGTATATCCAGCCCTATACGCGGAAAAAACCTCGATTTTTGCGTGGGCCGCAGCGCCCATTTTGGGTTGGCCTAGAAAATTGATTAGACCATGGAAATTCATAAAAATTATATCAAAATGAAAGAGGAGAGCATGAGTAAATACCTGGAAGAAACGGTAGTGGATTCCGCCGGCTGGATATCTTGGAATTCGCTGTTGAAAATCAAAGCTCAAATGGGTAAAAGTTTCAAATGATTTATAATATTTTGAATTTTTTACTATTTATAGAAATTTTTCAAATATTTGAAAATCTTTACCCCCTTTCCTATAATTTCGATATTTTCTAACCATTTTGGACCGTTTTTTACATAATTCATGTTGTAGAGGATTTTTTTCAATGCCGTTTCAGCCGTTGGATTGACCCGGTCATGTCGATCTCAGGTATCATGTCTAAATTGGCATATAGGTTAGGTTTCACCATCGCTTGCATTTTGCATGACATTATGACCATATCACCATGACCTTATGTACAAACCCACTCTGTTATGTCACGGAACCTTCCTGCTGGTTTAGAAGTGGCATGATATGAGTGGTAGAAGCTGTTATCACTCAGAATGTACCCAAGGTTGTAAAAAGGTAAACTCCAAGGTAACAACAAAACCACTTTAGAAAGAAACTGGTATTTTCTTCCAGAGAGGGATCTCTCAATAAAGATTTTAACAAGACCAGATATAAAACAACACTTAAAGATTTGTATGTATGGCTGAAACAATCACATAACCATTGGGCATGGAGTCACATTCATATAAGAGTATCACGGAGACATATACATGAGATTCATCAAAGGAAAGATAATCACATCATCATAGTCGTTCAATTTAATCCAGGTGAAACAGAAGAGACGAGGAAACAGCCCATCAACATAGAGCATCAAAGACGAATTCTATATCAACTTTAGCAGAAAAAATGTATAAAATATCTGAAATGATGACTAGAGCATAAACATATGAATTCTAATCACCCAACGGTGTATTTCACATACGAAGAAGAAACAAAATGAAGTGTTACACATGAAATACGATCACGTAAAGAAAGAAGCACAAACTGTAATATCAACGACACAGGAATATCTGATAAACCTTCATGCATTTACTTTGTTATTCAAAAATAGATATGTTCTCCAAAATCATTCCACAACACGATGGGTTCCAACCCCCATCTCATAAAAAAGATGCAAATATATACAAAAATAATAGATCTTCCAAGAATATTTCACAACTGAATGATGGGCTTAATTTAGAGTCTTGTAACTAAATCCCTAACTTCTAGGAATAAATTACTGCTCCAATCCTAACAGATCATAAAGTAAAAAATCAGCTTGGTAAAATGTCTTCATCCAGTCAGCTCCACATCTTCATCCAGTCAGCTCCTTGTTGTATAACACCTGTTTTTATGCATGCACGATATACTTGGTCTTCCCGAATCTCTCCACCGATTTCCACTATTCTGCATTCGGGGTGTTGCACTCCATCATCTCTCGGATTGATACTTCAAGCTCCATGTATGCTTCATAGGACACCTTGGGCAATCTGCTTATGATAATTGTGAACTTCTGTAGAATTTCGAAGTCTTATGTTAACTTGTCCACAATAGCTTTTCCTGTCAAGCCCTTTTCCAAGTCATCGAATTTAGAATGGTCCATGTGATTCTACACTAGCAAGTTGTGATAATGCTCCTAAGAATACATGCGTCCCTCCCCATCCTCAAATAGCTCCTTGAATTCTTGCTTGAAGTTATTGACCTGTGCAATCATTTCGTTGGCTCTGTCTTGGACCATCTTCATCAACTGGTGTTTGTGGATAAATTTCTTATCCCACAACACTATGGATATTCGGTCTTTTATCCCCATATCATGCAATTTCTTAGATGTCAATGAGTTTAAGAAGTTCAGTGCATTTTGAGCTATGGTGAGAGGTCTTTTTCCCATGTGTTCATTCACTAGTTTCAATCTTTGGTGTGCCAAATTGATCAGAATGTTTAGATCATCAATATAATTCAAATAATTCTGAAATTTAGTAATTCCTATAGATAGAGTATCCCAAATGATATTCTTTGCTCCCTGTAGGGGACCTTTACCTATGTTTATCTCCTTCAATTCATTTAACTTTTTCTGCAGCTGATTCCTGTGCTGTAGTATTTGATTTTTACTTTCATTTATTTTATCCAACTCACCCTTGATCTTTGCATTCTCTATCTTCAGCTCTTTGATTTCTTCATCTTTTAAACTTACCTGGGACATGGGCACTAACAGATCATCCGCAGAAAAATCATCCAATGGCTTGTTGATATTCACAATGGACAGGTCTTCACCGGTGAGAGTTTGACTCATTAACTCTTCCATAATCTCCTTCTCGTCAATTTGATCTTTTTTCATCAAGGCAATTTGGGACAACAGTTCATTTTGTTCGGCCTCCCACCTGTCTTTTCCCTCCTGTAGCTCAACTGATCTCCCTTTATACTCCAACATCTCTTGATGGATCTTATCCTTTTCCTCTTGCAGAGCCAATAACTCAGAAGACTGAACATGCTCAGAACCTGGGATTTTCAATTTTTTCTTCAGCACTTGGAGAGCATTATCTTTTTCTTTTAGCATTCTTTTGACGGCCTGGGTGTTATCTGAACTGACTATATCCATTTGAAGCTTCTTGATCTGGATGGTATTTGCCTTGTTCTCAACTTTCTCATGTTTCAATTGGACCTCTAACTTATCTATCAGAATTTGCAATTTGTTTATTCTTATCATGGCCTGTAACAGGTCTGAGTAAATGATATCACTGGTTTGTTTATGAAGCTGCATCTTATCCGGTATACTGATCTTATCTAACCGGATCTCCATTTCTGACATCTTCTTGTCGTTCACCATTGCTAACTTGAATGTATTTCTTTCAGCATCTCGATAAAAAACCAGAGAAGTTTTTGGACTGTGTAAACTTCTTACTCGTGGCAGCAAATTTCTAGTCTCTTCCAGAGACTGCTTTCTTTTTTCCATGTAACTAGTTTTGAGATCTTCTTTTGACTTAAAGATCAGCCTTGATTCTGTACTGTCTACACCACCATCTACATTTTTGAAAGTAACCTGATTCACTTGCACAGCTTTCATTGGCACTAGAGCAACCTTTCTGAAACCATCAAAAATTCCTTCATTTAAAATTTCACCACCCTGTAACAACTTTGCCTTTTTATGGGACCCATCTTCATCAATCTCCATACTTTCGATCTCGGACAGACTCCTCTTAATCACAATACTAGTACCCTCTGTCGTATTGGATGATGTGACAGGTGCAGTATGTGCATCTTCGCCAGACTTTGACCTCTCAGTAAATTGCAACAAATTGGCTATTTCAGCCAACCCCTCAACAAATTGGTGATCAAAGGGTTTATTCTTGTTTGCTTGCTTTCTCAAGGAGATCACATGGTGGGGATCGTAATTTATCCTTGGCTCTTTTTGGAAATCCAGACTCTCCAGCAACTTCTCAATGAAGGTCAAGGAACCTTTACTTTTAAAAATGAAAGTGCCAACCTTAAGCGGGAATTTAATGTTTTAAGATTTTTTGAAAGCACCAAAGTGCTCTTCCTCAGACTGCAGCCTCTGTCTCATAAATTCTAGAGCAAAAATCCTCGGGGTTAGAAAGGCAGGTAATTTATACGGATGCCCTGTAAATCCATATATCCTTAGCACAGTGGAGTCTTTCTGTAGGAACCAGTCTCCAATTCGGTCCTCAGGTGAGGAATGCATCAAAATTTTCATCTCGTCCAGAACACGAGGCAATTCCTCATCAAACAACATTTTATACACTTCTGACATTATTGAATTAGCAAACTCGAACATGTTAATTTGCTTTGGCAGATCCGAAGAACAAATAGTATTCAAAAACTGGAGTTCATTGACATTGGAGCATAACACCATGTTGAACAGGTAGGTCTGGAATCTAAAAAACCGAAACTTTGGAAACTCGCTTAGATGAAGATGGATTGCTTCAGCTAGGTATTCCTCTAGACTAAAAACCAGGGTTGACTGAGACTCAGAATCAGAGGAACTTATTCTCAACAAAAATCCGAGAATGACCTCGCCCACATGACAATCATCATCCAGACCTAGTATTTGACAAACTAAAGAAATGACTAATTGGACTTCACTCTTAAAAATATGTACAGGGTAAGGTAGGAATATACCATCTAAATATTGACCATCCTTTAGAACATTAGACAGGAATTTGCAGTGGGTTTCAGCTTCACACTTCTTGTATGATTCAGCCAGAATTGACTCATTTATTGCCTCACGACTATTCGGGTAATTTTCAGGTAAACTAAGGTTCTCACGGATGACTGTAGCATTGAATTTACAAAGAATTCGGGATGTAGACTGACTGACAATAATTCTCTGAGACGGGGAGTAGTTGAGAGCACACCACTCTGCAAACTCTGGGAAATGGAGGGTTTGCTCGAGGGCGAAGTAATACAGAAAGGATTTGCATACGTTCAATACATTGTTT
This sequence comes from Pseudotsuga menziesii, assembly GCA_001517045.1. NCBI lineage: Eukaryota > Viridiplantae > Streptophyta > Pinopsida > Pinales > Pinaceae > Pseudotsuga > Pseudotsuga menziesii. The sequence continues at coordinate 491,809 of LPNX010567533.1, forward strand.
CCCTGCGAGTTATAATACCACAGTCTTTCCTTGCTAAGGGTCACACTTCCAATAGACAGGAAAGGGTCGCAGACGCCCCTATCCCTATCTACCAAGTAATCCTCTCTATCATCTATAACCCAACCACTCTGTAATTCTTCCCCTTTATCCATAACTTTATTCACAACAGCAATTCAGTTGAACGAACTATAGGGTTCAAGCTTTACCTGTTTAACTATAGAGGCGTGTGCTCAGCGTGCTCGAAACTGACAACCAAAGTTGACGAAGCAGCCAGTCCTTTTCACGCGCCGGAGCCAATGAATAAAATAACCTCGAGACAAGTCAACCCTCCTTTTATAAGGCCCCACTCCGGGGCGTTTCCTTCGGCGGTTTACACGAAACCAATTTAGTTCCTGGAATATACCACAGTCCACCACATGGATAGAGGTTTATATTCTGCGACCACATACTACCTCTAACTGCCGTGCACTTCCATATTCCAGATTCATTGGTAACCATCGATCCACTTCGCCTTTGATTTTAAACCATTAGATTAAGCGCCGCATAATTAATTCCTCCCGAGGTCTCTGACCATAATATTCGTGTAAGTCTCCATTCCAGAGTCATCTCCAAGCGTTGATGAGATCGACTTTATTTCTCCGCCGTCGGAGTAGGTGACACGTTACCAATTCCGCTGGGCTTCCTGATCTTATCCCCCGTGCAACTTTGTGTTCCGGAATCATCTACGACCGTTGATCCACCTCACCTTTAATTCTCAACCATAAGATCAATCACCATGTAACTAATTCCGCTGGGTGCATGGGCATTATCTACCGTGCAAGTCTAGGCTCTGGAATTATCCACGATCGTTGATGCAATAAGCCTTTATCCTGTCGCCGTCAGATCGAGGGGCTTGTACTTGATTCCGCTGAGCGCTATTATTTTAACCATCATGTGACTTCACAAGGCGGAGCAAATATAAACCGTAGATCTCTTTGAGCCGGATCAACCAGCCGTTGATCTGTGTATCTTATTAAACATCCAGACATAGTTTATCTTCCTTGCACTTCTTATAGAGAGGAAATAGTTTTGGCCATTTATTTTCGACTCTTTACTCTGCACCATTAGATTTTGGATCAAATTCATCATTTTCGATCCTCATGGTATTCTTTATACTATATCATTTAGCCAAAGTTTGACAAGCCATTATTTCTCCTTTATTAATGCTTTTCCATCCCTCTGCTAAATAGCATTGTTAACAATTGGCTCCATCTGGGGATGATATCCTCCCTGTGAGGTATCAAAGAACTCGTAGACCAGGTGCCTTCTTCCGATTTTCATCTCTTTCTTTTCATAGATATATCATTTTTATGTATTTTTAGAAAAGGAATGGTATGCCTCCTTAATCTTAGGGCTTTCACTGCGAGCTTCAAAAACACTCTGCTTACCATTCATATTGACTCGTAAAGAAAAATAAATATGTACATTCTATGATACAAATTTTGCCTTCTCCCTCAGGATAGGTAATGCTTCAGATACCGTCCATTTACAGGGTTGCTTTCCAAAAGAAACCCATTTGTATATTCCAGCAGAAATGCATTTTTCCCTCTGTATCCAGCCACAACGTAGGGTCCTACCCACATAGGATCAAATTTCCCATGTTTGTCTTCATTAGGAGCATCCCACTTTAAAACCAAGTCATCAATATAAAACTGCTCTTCTTTGATCTTTCTGTCAAAGGTATTTTTCATTTTCTCTTGATGTGACTGCACTTTGTCATAAGCCTTATTTCTTCGTTCTTCCAGATCAACAATCTGATTTATCCTTCGTTGTATGTGATTGGGTTCTTCTTGCTGATCCTGGAAATATCTCATAACTGGTACCCCTAAAGATACTGGAAAAACCACTTCATCCCCATACACCAGTTGGAATGGAGACATGTCGATTTCTCTTTTAGTGCTAATCCTGTCGGCCCATAGAGCATATTTTAGTTTGGTGTGCCAGGACCTCTTATTATCCTCCAACAGCTTCTTGATGATCCTTACTAGGCTCTTATTTGAAGATTCAGCTAACCCATTTCCTTAAGGGTAATAGGCAGTTGAATGATTGAGACTTATGTGATACTTATGGAAAAAAATTATCATTTTCTTGGATTTGAAAGCAGCTGCATTATCAGTTACTATTCTTTTTGGGCACCCGAAATGAGCCAATATGTTTTCTTCAAGGAAATCCATAATCACATTTTCAGTAGCTCTCCTGGTAGGAATTGCTTCTATCCATTTAGTAAAATAGTCTGTAGCTGTCAAAATCCACTTGTACTGACCTGATGAATTTGGGTTTATTTCACCAATAAAATCCAAACCCCATTGCTGGAAAGGACCCTCAACTTTTATTGGATTCAGAGGGAGAGGCAGTACTTTTCTTTTACCATCAAAAAATTGACATTGATGACATTTATTGGTTTCTTTATACACATTTGAAAATAATATAGGCCAATAATAACCAGCTCTCAGGATTTTGTTTGCAGTCACTTTCCAAGAATGATGTCCACCACAGTCTCCCTAATGAAATTCTTTGGTGATTTGATGAGCCTCATCTTCCAAAAGACAATTTAGCAACACTCCTCCATGGTCCTTCCAATAAAGATATCGGTTTATGATGCAAAATTTAGCAGATTTTAACTTTACAGATCTCGCTCTTGATTTACTTAGACCTTCTGGTGCTTGCAAATTTCAAAGGACATATACAATATCAGAATACCATGGGGATGTTACAAAATCAACCATCACATCTATCTCTGTGTCCAACTGATTAGCTTGATGAGAAATGAAATTAATTTGCAAAGCTTTACAATTGGAATTGGCCATCATCTTAGCCAACCCTTGCCCTTTAATCAATTTGGTAGGCTTTATTTCAATATCATACTCCAACCATTTCTCTCTTCGGCCTTCTGGATCTGGTTGAGTCAGGATCCCCTTTACTGCAGCAGATGGAACATGGGCAATTATATGTGAATGTAAAATATATATTCTAAAATCTTTCAAGGCTTTAATCAAAGCATAGGATTGTTTCTCCATAATGTCATATTTTAATTCACCATCCCTTAACATCTTGTTGAAGAATGCTATGGGTTGCTCCATATTATCATCATTTTTCTGCAATAAAACAACTGCTATAGTATATTCTGAAGCGTATGAAAACACTGAAAAATCTTTAGTGAAATCCAGACTGACTAACACAGGAGCTTCTAAAATTGCCTTCTTGATTTCCCAGAAAGACTGTCTAGCTTCAGTATTCCATTTTATTTCATGCCCCTTTTTCAACATATTGGTGATGTTCATTAGGATCTCAGCAAAACTGGGCACAAATATTCTTAGAAAAATCACTTGTCCCAAGAAAGACTGTATCTCCTTTTTGCTTCTAGGCTCTCTGACCTTCAGAATTGCACTTACCCTCTCAGGATCAATCTTTATGCCATCTTTAGATATTATGTGGCCTAGCAGCTTTCCTTCTTCCAGAGAAAAATTTGACTTCTTGGGGTTCAATGATATACCGAACTTCCTACATTTGATGAACACTTTCTCCAGATGACGCAAATGCTCCCTTCCAGACTTCGAGTAGACTGTGATATCATCCATGTAGATCACTACAAAATTTCCAATTTCCCCAGCAAAAGCGATGTCCATAGCTCGCTGGAAAGTGGCCCCTGCATTCATCAAACCGAAAGGAATCTCTGCATACATAAAGGTGCCCCAAGGTGTAGTAAAGGTAGTCTTCTCCTGATCTTCTGGTAACACCTTGATCTGATTATACCCGGAAAAACCATCCAGCATTGAAATTCTTTCATCCCCCACCACTTGCTACAGTATATGATCCATCTTAGGTAGAGGATAGTTATCCTTCATAGAAACTTTATTCAAGTTGCGGAAATCTATGCACAATCTTATCTCTCCGTTCTTTTTTCTGACAGGAACCAAGTTTGCAACCCACCTTGAAAACCTCAGTGTTACAATGATCTTAGCATCAAATAGATTCTTGATCTCTTTCTCAATAATAGGAAGCAACTTAGGATTTATTCTTCTGAGCTTCTGTTTAAACGGCCTTTCCTCAGGCTTTATAGGAATGGTATGTTGTATGATTGAAGTATCATACTCCTTGAGATCCTCATAACTCCAAGCGAAAACATCTGTATAATTTTTCATTAATTTCACATACTCTTCTTTCTCTTTTTCAGGTAATTTCTTATACAACTTCACCATCTTAGGATTTTCTGCAGTACCAATATTCTTGTCTTCGATAGCATCATCAACAGGCTTCACTTTTGGATTTTTAGCCACGTCATTTTGATCAAACAGCTTTTCTAAAGGGATCAGTCCTATTGGTATGAAATTGTTTTTTAATTGGATGATATCCTTACCTCCCAAGGTCCCTTTCAATTTTTCAGTGCTGTTCCCTTCCCCCTCAAGTTCTTCATCCTCCTGAACACTCTCGTCATTGTCATTCTCAGTGTCAATAGGAGTATTTACAAATTCTTCTGAGAGTTCTAGGAATCTTCGTATCTGCATATCGTCTTCGAACACTTGCCAATATTTAGAGTTGTCTGGAATAGATGGTCTATTTACAATTTCCACCTGGTATTCCCTCTGACCAGCAACAGGTGTTTCAAATTTTCCAGCGGCCACAGCTAAAGAATTAGCTATCAAATTTTCATGTCTAGGAATCACCTGAATTGTATGCTCCGTAAAGAAGTTACCAAGCATATCCCACACTTCATTTCTATAATCCCTCATCCAAGGATTCCTGGTTTGATAGCTCTTGTTTATTTGGTTTATTACCAACTCAGAATCTCCTAAGATCCTTATCTTCTGGGCTCCTAGATATTTCAAAGCATGCAACCCTAATAATAGAGCTTCATATTCTGCCACATTATTTGTACACTCAAATGTCAACTTGTATGACAAGGCTTTGAAATCCCATGAAATAGGAGAGATTATGTATACACCAGCTCCAACACCTACTTTCGTAGCAGACCCATCAAAATACATAATCCAATGCCCTTCTCTCTTTTGCTTTGCTTCCAAAGCATCTTTCTCTATCCCTTCCTTTTCTTTTTTCTCCTCAAACTTCTTCTGCAAAGCCCCTTCTACATCATGTGGAACAGCATCATTAAAGAAAATGGAGGACCCCAAATCAATGTCAACAGCATAAATGTGATGAATCTCAGGTTTATCCTGACTGCTTACTACGTACGGAGTTCTCTTTTCACTGTATAATCTTCTGTTTCCATCTCGGAAAGGGATCGTGGCATACAACATATCCATTTGCAAACTGCCTTTCAATTTGGAAGTCCAGGATCTTGACAACAGTACCCCGAATTTTGGTGGGATATCTGCCACCACCACATCCATAACTATAGTTTTAGAGGGCAATTTGTTTAAGGTTACCACCATGTCCTTAATTAATCCAAGGCATTTCACTCTTTTAGAATCAAAGGAATATAGATCTTTGTAAGGTCTTGTTACCTCCAAACCTAGACTTTCTACCACCCCTTTGGGCATTAGATTGTGTGATGCCCCAGAATCCAACATAGCATTATGGACCACTTTGTCATGCACATCCAGGCTTCAATAGAAAGGAGGAACTTCTTCACCTACCATATTTTCAACTTTTGGTCCAAATGAAATAGCTGGACTGTCATCTATCAGTTCCAAAATGTCAGACTGCCAGTCGCCTTTATTCCTGACCATTTTTGTGATGGTATCCCTGTATTCAGTGTTTCTCAACAATTCATTGAACGAAACAGAGATTTTTAGCTTTGAAAGCTCATTCTGTAAATTAAAACTAGCACCAATCTTTTCCACGTCAACCGAAGTCGCCTTCTTTATTATTTTATCCCTTTGTACATCATTTTCAACTTCTTTTTTTACAAAAGGCTCTTTTTGTGGTTCTTTTCCCTTTTCTACATTCAAAGAACTAGAGGAAGGCTGATTTAGATTTTCCTTCCCTTTATTTATGAGGACATCCCTGTTCCTCAATCTGATTTTCCTCTGCACATCATCCATAGCATGTAAATATCCTCTTTGATACAGCTTGTTCTCCTTTTCAATTTCTTCATTTCCACCCTCCTGTTCAAACAAGTTATGTTCCTCTTCAGTAAGATATATCTCTGTATCCTGCTCTCCAAACAGGTGAACCTCATTTTCAGGGGGATCTTCTTCATCAGCAACATAATTTTCAGGGAAAGCGGGACGAATGGGCTGTTCTTCTTGGTTCCTTGGATTTCTCTAGTCTCTCTATCTATTTTGAGGAGGAACAAGGAGATTTGGTCTTTTGAAATTTGGATTCCTGATTTGGGGCTCCCTTTGCTCTCTGTTGAAAGGCCTAGTATCCATAGTTAATCTATCCATCAACTTCTCCATGGTTTTCAACATCATTTCGAATTTAGCATCAGCATAAGAGGATGAAGTAGAAGGCAAATTTTCTTCTTTTCTCCTCCTATCCAAATCCCTATGCTTCATTTTTCCACTCGCCATCATGTTAGCTTCCACTTCTAGGGCATCAGTAAACATGGCAACAAGAGTTGACGATTTCCTCTCCCGCAATGAGAATGCAAAATCATTATCAAAGGCCCCAACATAATATAGCTTGGCAGCTGCAGGAGAAGGTTTTATATCTTCTGGAATAGAGTTGTAAGCCCTCATGAATCTGCTAGAAAATTCATGAACAGATTGAAAACCCCCTTTTTTGAGACTGTTATACTGAGATAAAAGCTGGAAAGGATTCTGCTTATCATCCCACCTATCCAAAAATGCATTCTGAAAGGCATGAAAATTCACTATAGACCCATTTGGAAGATCTTTGAACCATTTCTTTGCCTCTCCTAACAAACTTTGGGAAAATAACCGCATTTTAACATCAGGATAATCGACTTCTTCTAAGTCAATAAAATCTTCAAACTTGGCAACGTGCTATTTCGCGGTTATATCACCCTCTCCATCAAATAAGGAAATTCTCTGAGAATAATTTTGAGGAAGGTCATGTAATACAGCAGGCAGACGCAAGGGAGAAAATCTGGCGGCCATTGGTCTGGGCGGATTCACAGGAAGTGAAGAACTCTGAGTACTTTGAGAGGTGGATGTTTCAACTTTAGTAGTTTGTTGCAAGTCTCTCCAGAGGGAATTTAATAGATAAGACTCTAACCTACGAGGATTAAACTCAGTATTTTTAAGGTCAGATTCAGATTTAGTCCTCAATAGGTTCTTTGCAGTATCAACTTCCCATTCTGGATTAATATGGGGATCTTGTGATGATGATGGACCGAACAAAGGAAAATCTAGCTTTTTTTTATTTTTTCTCTTAAACAACTTTTCTGGATATTCAAAACTTTTCAATATTTGGGTATCAGAGTTACCTCGTGTGTGTCTTCTCGAAGACAGAATGTCTTCTTTAAGTTCTGAAAAACTTCACAATGAAGTCGCCAGGGCAAATATACAACCTTCTTTACTTTCCAAAATTCCTGTTTGCCCACAGAAATCTTTCTTCAACTTTGTCGTTCTCCCATATCAGATATGCTCATTCGTGTCCCCGGCAATGATGCCAGTTTGTTATCACTCAGAATGTACCCAAGGTTGTAAAAAGGTAAACTCCAAGGTAACAGCAAAACCACTTTAGAAAGAAACTGGTATTTTCTTCCAAAGAGGGATCTCTCAATAAAGATTTTAACAGGACCAGATATAAAACAACACTTAAAGATTTGTATGTATGGCTGAAACAATCACATAACCATTGGGCATGGAGTCACATTCATATAAGAGTATCACAAAGACATATACATGAGATTCATCAAAGGTGAGATAATCACATCATCACAGTCGTTCAATTTAATCCAGGTGAAACAGAAGAGGCGAAGAAACAACCCATCAACATAGAGCATCAAAGACGAATTCTATATCAACTTTAGCAGAAAAAGTGTATAAAATATCTGAAATGATGACTAGAGCATAAACATATGAATTATAATCACCCAACGCTGTATTTCAGATACGAAGAAGAAACAAAATGAAGTGTTACACAGGAAATACGATCACATAAAGAAAGAAGCACAGACTGTAATATCAACGACACAGGAATATCTGATAAACCTTCATGCATTTACTTTGTTATTCAAAAATAGATATGTTCTCCAAAATCATTCCACAACACGATGGTTTCCAACCCCCATCTCATAAAAAAGATGCAAATATATACAAAAATAATAGATCTTCCAAGAAGATTTCATAACTGAATGATCGGCTTAATTTAGAGTCTTGTAACTAAATCCCTAACTTCTAGGAATAAATTACTGCTCCAATGCTAACAGATCATAAAGTAAAAAATCAGCTTGGTAAAACGTCTTCATCCATTCAGCTCCACGTCTTCATCCAGTCAGCTCGTTGTATAACACCTATTTTTATGCATGCACGATATACTTGGTCTTCCTGAATCTCTCCACCGATTTCCATTGTTCTGCATTCGGGGTATCGCACTCCATCATCTCTCGGATTGATACTTCAAGCTCCATGTATGCTTCATAGGACACCTTGGGCAATCTGCTTCTGATAATTGCAAACTTCTGTAGAATTTCGAAGTCTTCTGTTAACTTGTCCACAATAGATTTTCTTGTCAAGCCCTTTTCCAAGTCATCGAATTTAGAATGGTCCATGCGATTTTGCACTAGAAAGCTGTGATAATGCTCCTGAGAATACATGCGTCCCTCCCCATCCCAAAAGGAAGGTAGGCCATCCTCAAATAGCTCCTTGAATTCTTGCTTGAATTTATTGACCTGTGCAATCATTTTGTCGGCTCTGTCTTGGACCGTCTTCATCAACTGGTGTTTGTGGATAAATTTCTTAGCCCACAGCACTATGGATATTCGGTCTTTTATCCCCATATCATGCAGTTTCTGATATGTCAATGAGTTTAATAAGTTCAGTGCATTTTGAGCTATGGTGAGAGGTATTTTTCCCATGTGTTCATTCAGTAGTTTCAATCTTTGGTGGTCCAAATTGATCAGAATGTTTAGATCATCAATATAATTCAAATAATGCCGAAATTTAGTAATTTCTATAGATAGAGTATCCCAAATGATATGCTTTGCTCCCTGCAGGGGACCTTTACCTATGTTTCTCTCCTTCAATTCATTTAACTTTTTCTGCAGCTGATTCCTGTCCTGTAGTATTTGATTTTTACTTTCATTTATTTTAGCCAACTCACCCTTGATCTTTGCATTCTCTACAATCAGCTCTTTGATTTCTTCATCTTTTAAACTTACCTGGGACATGGGCACTAAAAAATCATCCGCAGAAAAATCATCCAATGGTTTGTTGATATTCACAATGGACAGGTCTTCACCGGTGGGAGTTTGACTAATTAACTCTTCCATAATCTCCTTCTCGTCAATTTGATCTTTTTTCATCAAGGAAATTTGGGACAACAATTCATTTCGTTCGGCCTCCCACCTGTCTTTTCCCTCCTGTAGCTCAACAACTCTCCCTTTATACTCCAGCATCTCTTGATGGATCTTATCCTTTTCCTCTTGCAGAGCCAATAACTTAGAATACTGAACATGCTCAGAACCTGGGATTTTCAATTTTTTCTTCAGCACTTGGAGAGCATTATCTTTTTCTTTTAGCATTCTTTTGACGGCCTGGGTGTTATCTGAACTGACTATATCCGTTTGAAGCTTCTTGATCTGGATGGTATTTGCCTTGTTCTCAACTTTCTCATGTTTCAATTGGACCTCTAACTTATCTATCAGAATTTGCAATTTGTTTATTCTTATCATGGCCTGTAACAGGTCTGAGTAAATGATATCATTGGTTTGTTTATGAAGCTGTATCTTATCCAGTATACTGATCTTATCTAACCGGATCTCCATTTCTGACATCTTCTTGTCGTTCACCATTGCTAACTTGAATGTATTTCTTTCAGCATCTCGAGCAGAAACCAGAGAAGTTTTTGGACTATGTAAACTTCTTACTCGTGGCAGCAAATTTCTCATCTCTTCCAGAGACTGCTTTATTTTTTCCATGTAACTAGTTTTGAGCTCTTCTTTTGACTTAAATACCGGGCTTGATTCTGTACTGTCTACACCACCATCTACATTTTTGAAAGTAACTTGATTCACTTGCACAACTTTCATTGGCACTAGAGCAACCTTTCTGAAACCATCAGAAATTCCTTCATTTAAAATTTCACCACCCTGTAACAACTTTGCCTTTTTATGGGACCCATCTTCATCAATCTCCATACTTTCGATCTCAGACAGACTCCTCTTAATCACAATACTAGTACCCTCTGTCGTCTTGGATGATGTGACATGTGCAGTATGTGCATCTTCGCCAGACTTTGACCTCTCAGTAAACTGCAACAAATTGGCTGTTTCAGCCAACCCCTCAACAGATTGGTGATCAAAGGGTTTATTCTTGTTTGCTTGCTTTCTCAAGGAGATCACATGGTGGGGATAGTAATTTATCCTTGGCTCTTTTTGGAAATCCAGACTCTCCAGTAACTTCTCAATGAAGGTCAAGGCGCCTTTACTTTTAAAAATGAAAGTGCCAACCTTAAGCGGGAATTTAATGTTTGAAGATTTTTTGAAAGCACCAAAGTGCTCTTCCTCAGACTGCAGCCTCTATCTAATAAATTCCAGAGAAAAAATCCTCAGGGTTAGAAAGGCAGGTAATTTATACGGATTCCCTATAAATCCATATATCCTTAGCACAGTGGAGTCTTTCTGTAGGAACCAGTCTCCAATTCGGTCCTCAGGTGAGGAATGCATCAAAATTTTCATCTCGTCCAGAACACGAGGCAATTCCTCATCAAACAACATTTTATACACTTCTGACATTATTGAATTAGCAAACTTGAACATGTTAATTTGCTTTGGCAGATCCGAAGAACAGATAGTATTCAAAAACTGGAGTTCATTGACATTGGAGCATAACAGCATGTTGAACAGGTAGGTCTTGAATCTAAAAAAACGAACCTTTGGAAACTCGCTTAGCTGAAGATGGATTGCTTCAGCTAGGTATTCGTCTAGACTAAAAACTGGGATTGACTGAGACTCAGAATCAGAGGAACTTATTCTCAACAAAAATTCGAGAATGACCTCGCCCACACGACAATCATCATCCAGACCTAGTATTTGACAAACTAAAGAAATGACTAATTGGACTTCACTCTTAAAAATATGTACAGGGTAAGGTAGGAATATACCATCTAAATATTGACCATCCTTTAGAACATTAGATAAGAATTTGCAGCGGGTTTCGGCTTCACACTTCTTGTATGATTTAGCCAGAATTGACTCATTTACTGCCTCACGACTATCTGGGTAATTTTCAGGTAAACTGAGGTTCTCACGGATGACTGTAGCATTAAATTTACAAAGAATTCGGGATGTAGACTGACTGACAATAATTCTCTGAGACGGGGAGTAGTTGAGAGCACACCACTCTGCAAACTCCAGGAAATGGAGGGTTTGCTCAAGGGCGAAGTAATACAGAAAGGATTTGCATACGTTCAATACATTGTTTCCCTGCGAGTTATAATACCACGGTCTTTCCTTGCTAACGGTCACACTTCCAATAGATAGGAAAGGGTCACAGATGCCCCTGTCCCTGTCTACCAAATAATCCTCTCTATCATCTATAACCCAACCACTCTGTAATTCTTCCCCTTTATCCATAACTTGATTCACAACAGCAATTCAGTTGAACGAACTACAGGGTTCAAGCTTTACCTGTTTAACTATAGAGGCGTGTTCTCAACGTGCTTGAAACTGACAACCAAAGTTGACGAAGCAGCCAGTCCTTTTCACGCGCTGGATCCAATGAATAAAATAACCTCGAGACAAGTCAACCCTCCTTTTATAAGGCCCCACTCCGGGGCGTTTCCTTCGGCGGTTTACACGAAACCACTTTAGTTCCCGGAATATACCACAGTCCATCACGTGGGCAGCGATTTATATTTTGTGACCACATCCTACCTCTAACTGCCGTGCACTTCCATATTCTGGATTCATTGGTAACCATCGATCCACTTCTCCTTTGATTTTAAACCATCAGATTAAGCGCCACATAATTAATTCCGCTCACGGTCTCTGACCATAATCTTCATGTAAGTCTCCATTCTAGAGTCATCTCCAACTGTCGATGAGATCGACTTTATTTCTCCATCGTCGGATTAGGTGACATGTTACCAATTCCGCTGGGATTCCTGATCTTATCTCCCGTGCAACTTTGTGTTTCGGAATCGTCTATGACCGTTGATCCACCTCACCTTTAATTCTCAACTGTAAGATCAATCACCACGTAACTAATTCCGCTGGGTGCATGGGCATTATCTACCATGCAAGTCTAGGCTCCGGAATTATCCACGATTGTTGATACGATAAGCCTTTATCCTGCCACCGTCAGATCGAGGGGCTTGTACTTGATTCCGCTGAGCGCTATCATTTTAACCATCGTGTGACTTCACAAGGTGGAGCAAATATAAACCGTAGATCTCTTTGAGCCGGATCAACCAGCCGTTGATCTGTGTATCTTATTAAACATCCGGACATAGTTTATCTTCCTTGCACTTCTTAGAGAGAGGAAATAGTTTTGGCCGTTGATTTTTGACTCTTTACTCCGCACCATTAGATTTTGGATCAAATTCATCATTTTCGCTCCTCATGGTATTCTTTATACTATATCATTTAGCCAAAGTTTGACAAGCCATTATTTCTCCTTTATTAAGGCTTTTCCATCCCTCTGCTAAATAGCGTTGTTAACAGAAGCTTCACCTTACATAAGTACCCTAGTTAGTGCCTTATTTTCATTTGGTGCCCATGTCGACGTTTTCTCTTTTAGGGTGTGGGATTCTGTTGTATAGTATTTCCATGACATTTCGCAAGAGCCTCATACTCCTCTTGATCTTATGCTGGCATATTTCCCTCAGGACTCCCTCATGTCAAGTTGTGAATGCATTATCATGAGCTTTGCCTATCTTATTGAGCTTTATGCTGGCTCCCCTGACATTGCGTTTCAGCCATATAGCCTGAGCTTGTCTCATGTCTAGCCATGCAGAGCCATTTTTTATCCTTCGCAGCTTGTTTCCCTTTTTACAGGGAGGGGATTTCCCCCCGAGTGTTGATATCCTACACATGTATCCTTGCATTGAGCATAGGTATGTTCCATTGCTTGGAACTAGTTTGTTTTCTGTTATGACACTCATCTCCTCCTAGTCTGTAACTATAAAGCTATTTTATTCTTTTTTCAATCTTTTTAAATAACTAAAAAAGTCCAAAAAATCAAAAAACTAAAAAGATGGACAAGGAAAGATCTTATCTTTGGCAGCTATCGAGTCGTGTCGCCTTTAAACAGAGCACTGTATATCACATCCATTGTTTGGGTTATAGTTTTACTTTAGGAGCTATACTCGTTTATCTGAGTTTATCTCCAGTGACTGGTTAAGGCTTCCAGTCCCTATGGAGCCTTTGTCGATGCCTCCTGCGTCGCAGAGATGTCCTAGTTTATATATCGATTCTATGTTGCCTTCATTCAGTCACCATACGTCGTTATGCTCTTGTTCAAAGGAAGTTGAATCCTGAGTCAGCCATTCCTCAGTTATCTTGACTTTGCATGTCGGCCATTCCTGGTATAGTTACTGGTTCGTGCACCTTATGATCATCCTTCCACATTAGACAACTTTGCTGAGTACCTCGTGTTGGATGATGGGGGATGCCTTAATGCCCTCCTTCCAGCAGATTTCATCCCATCGACTTCAGATCATTTATTCTGGGATTGGAATCTAGATTCATTATGAGTGCCTTGAGACTTGCAGTCATCAGTGGCAGGTTCTCTCACCATCAACAGTTCTTGGGAATGCATCAATGTCCCCTGATCGATTGATCCTCTCAAGTGTTCGACCTCAACACATTTATTCACACTTGTTAGTTTGCACTCTAGTACCTTGATTCCCATTTTCATTATAGGTGGGTGATCTCGTGTCTGTTAACGGTATACATTAATGATCGGTAATCAAACGATGGAATACTATGTTCGACCTTGACACCTCTATTCGGATAGTAGGACATGTACTCATAGCGGTTTGTGTAGAAGATTTTCCATATTGGTGGCATCTTTGATCATGCCAGTGTTCATGGGATTTCAGCTCTCATGACTTGATTCCAGTATATGTCAGATATTTCCAGACACTATGGATATTTTGATCTATTATATCTTCAGCCATTATGGGGATGATGGTCATTTGTATATCTTCATCATGGAGATTCTGATCTATGTATATTGTACGTGGCGATGACCACATATGTGATATCATGTATCATGCCTATTCATGGCCATTGTACTCTTATGTATCTGGGACTACTATATGTATTTGTAGTTATATGCAAAGTTGGATTATTGTACTATGTTGATGGGGTGGTTGGTCTTCCATTTGAAATCCTTCATCACTCCACTTCTGGGATGGACTTATAATGTATTTCAGCCATCGTATGACCCCTCTGACCTCACACATTAGAGGGCATCTGTTATAGCTGATTTCACCACTCCAGGTGAATCACACTTTGTATGGCCTTCCCCTGTCCCGCTGCAGACACCTTAGACCCTATGGACCACTTTTTTTCCTTTGATGTTTCCTTGGTCATCCCTAAAAACATGTGAAAAATGATACACGCAACTTTTAAACCTATAAGCGCGTATATACGCGGCTTTGACCACTAAAACCGCGTACATCGGGATGTGTACAAAATCCAAATCCTTTTGGAGTTTTCCTTGACATGGATCCGACTCATTTGACTCCTAGCCTTCCATATGCCTTGAGATCGCTCAGATTCAACCTTTCATTACCCCTTTGAAAAGCTATATAAGGAACCCCTTGGTACATTGAAGGCATAAGAGAGAATTGAGAGCAAAGAAACTATAGTCCATTGTTGCCAGAACTTATGCTTGAGTCTACATCCCTTTGTCCCTTGGAGCACTTTTGTGTTCTTCCCAAGCTTGCCTTTTGCTTGTGAGTTTGCTATCTAGTGATGGAGGATTGAAGTGGTGGAGGCCCAAGTGGGAGATTCAGTTTCTCCGATTTGCAGACGTGCCGACAGAGGTTGTATCTTGTAATCTCTGATTTATATTAATAGAAATATCTTTTCCTATCCAATAATGTGTGTTTGAATGAATATTTTATCCATTGGATTATGTCAAATGCTTATACATTATTGATTATATATGCTAGAATAGATCTAACACCATGATATATAGAATGCTTGTATTGTTTACTTGTTGTTGAGGAAGTAATCTATCAATTCAAACTGAAGTTGGAAAGCTCAGCAGGGATCTACTCCAACCATCCGGAATAAGGTACGAGGTCTGATCCTTTAGTGTTAGACATTTAATTTATATTGCATATTGGAAAGGATTGATTTCTAGAGTCAAGCTGTCTGTTGTGGTACCCCAAGCCATAGGAATTTCTCTCAGTAACACTAAGAGGCACATTTGTCAAAATTGTCCCAATGATGTTTTCCAAGTACATAACCGGAACAAACACCATCCTTGCAAGATACCATTAGAAGATCAGTCACCATATTGTATTTACATAGTTGTTGCAATGAGCGATAATCTAAGTGACCAAATCACTCATGCCAAAGTTTGCTCAAGTTATCACTATGAGCAACAAAAAATGAAGGAAAAGGTGATGACCCAAAGTTGTTAAATTTGTACAACCTGGTAATATCATCAACAGTTTAGGTAGCAAGGACATTTTGAGGATTTTTAAAATCCTTGATTACAACTTGGTGAGGTGTAAAATTCACAGTTTCACCTTCACATGAATGAGTAATTTGATAGAATGATAACAATTTGCAAGAAATTTTTGGAACACATAGTACATCACTGAAATGACCATTTTCTACTGGAACTGTTCCAGATCCTACAACACTTAGAGATCTATCATCACCAACAAATATTTGTTTGGTGTTACATTCATGCATAGTAGAAAAGATGGCTTGATCCTTAGCCATATGATAAGATTCTCTAGAATCAAAGAGCCATTCATTTGAAGTAGAGGAAGAAGATGCAGTATAAGAGTAACCAGAAGCACAAAGTGCATGTCCATGAGAGTTTGATTCTGAAGACAAATCTAGGCTGATGTGGTGCTTCTTCATTGCTGCTTCCAAGGCTGCCATCTTCTTAAAACATTTAGATTCATCATGATTATCTTTCTCACAAAAATTGCAATGACACTCAGTCTTATTTCCTTTTTACTTTAATCCTTTGTCAATTTTTAAAGGAGGAGCTGACTGAGAGGGTTTGGGACCCTTGTTGATTGGCTTATTATTGCAAAAATTCTGTTTCTTGGGAGGCTTGGAATTTTCTTTATGTTGGGACAATAAGGCTTTCCCAGATGTATCTGCATTGTTAATTATTCCAAGATGAATGAGCTTATCTTGCTCTCTAATTAAGGAATCACAAAAGGATTCAAGGCTAGACTCTTGATAGCTAGTTGCAGTCAAGGATTCTTTCATAGAGTAGAATGGAGATACAAAAACAGAATATGGAGGTCCAAGTTTTGAAAGAATATGATAAATACATTGTTTGTCTTCTTTCTTAATCTTGCATTCGGCATATAATAGTCTAAGAGTTTTATACTTAGATAAATAGTCTTGAATGCATGAAAAATCATTTGGATGCAAGGAAAGCAATTCATTCTCAAGTTGATGACCCTGAATTTCATTGTGTTTACCAAACACAGATTCCAACTTTTCTCAAGCGATATTAGTTCATCAATTCTAGATATGTGGAATCACAAATCAGTAGAGATTGACATCCCAATCAATCCACGAGCTTCATCACATCGATTTTCCCATTTAATTTTCTTATCATCATCAGTGGGTTATGTTTCTTTCCGTGAGGTTATCCTGAAAAGTCCCCTACTTCGCAGAACATCCTCCATACGAGATTTCCATGAGAAATAGTTAGAACTTGTAAGTATAATATCACAAGGGGCGGCCATATTGTAAAATAATGGTTGAAAAAATAGAAACTAACTGTCTGGATGCAAATATCTCGAAAAAATATGCGGTTTTAAAAAAAACGACACTTAAAACTGATTCCAGATGATGAATTTATGCTTGATCAAAGAAAATGTTGAAGATGTCTCCAATAGTGACGTGGCAGATATTAACTTGACCAACTAAAAAAAAGAAGCCCCCTCTTCCCAAGATCAACCTTTGACAATCACTTTTACAATAAAGTTGCTTTGAAGTGAATCACTTTTGTAGAATAAGTGATGTTCACTTTTACAATAATATGACTTTTAAATAGTGCGGCAATAAATTAAAAGACTTAAGTGACTCACTTTTGTTTTATTTTATTTATTTTAGATGCACTTTTACAATAAAGTAACTTGAAAATAGAAATTGCATGCACTAAAAAGTAGCTTGATAAGACTTGAACTCAAGACTTATCAAGGTGTAAATCAACTTTGGAGCAAGTGAGCTAAGTTTAAAAGGTACGTAAAAGTATGGAAAGAGGAAGGGGTTTTTTTTTTTGTTTTTTTTGTTTTTTTGTTTACTCTTCTCTCTCTTTTTCTGTACTTGCTTTCTTTTCCTGCAAATCACAACAAAAAAAACGAAAAACGAAAGCAAAAAAAACTTTTTCCACACAATGGGGTTAGATCTTGGTTAGCATACCCAGAAAGTCTACGTTTTCAAGTTTTTTTGTTGTTTCTAATTTGTCGTAATCGCACAAGGTGCACGAAAAAGAGCATACGTAGCCGAGAAGACAAGAAAAATAACTTTCCCTTACTATTTCTGATTCGCCGCAATTGCGCAAGGTGCATGACAAAGAGCATACACAGTCAAGGAAAACAACAGTCCGAGACTAAAACATAAAATTTCTAATAATAAACTAATAAAATATGAGAGATTTAGAAAAAACAAATCTGTCACTGTAACATTATACCTTTAGATTTGCCGAAATGGGTGTTTTTAGAGCAAACAGAAATGGTTTTCGGTGAAACGAAAACTATTTCTCAATGGAAACGGTGCTCCAAACGCAATGGAATTGCTCCATAGGCCAAAAATGTACAAAAAATCTAGAACCAGAAACCCTTTAAAAGTTTTGGCAACATCGGTTCCAGATCTTGATCAAAACCGAAAGCGGCTCTTCATAAAAGCTCTGATACCATGTTTGGGTACACAGGGTACTCCCAAAATATCGAACACCTTCAGCAACTGCTTCACACAAAAAGATTACAGATCAGCACACTAATGTTTGTCACGTGGCTAAAACCCTCGAGAGAGAAACAGTCCACGGCCCCAGTCAAATAGCTACTTGGAGTAATTTATTATGCAAAAAGAAAGAAAGTTACATGGGCTTCTCATAATCGATAAACTAGCCAAGTACCCTCTATGCTCTTTAAATAGAGATCATAGACCAATCGGGTGTTAAGCCATGGATCAATGGTAGGTATGATCTAAGAGAATTTGAACCGTCGGATCACTCTATGTCTAGAACATATCGTCACCGTCATATTAGAATATTTACAAATGCATACTAAAGAAACACACTTTTACCTAACGGATATATTACACAAGTTGATCTTAACTAACTCCTAAGTGTCTAAATATCCTAACAATATTGTTGTGGGAAATAATGCACAAGAGCTCCTTCCCACTTTGGGATGGTCTAGGCCTTGTAGGCTACAAAAATGCCTCAATATTTGGAGCCCCTTATGAGGTGTTTGGATGAACCCAAGTGATCCTACAATAGATTGTGAGAGGGAAACAAAACAAAACCAAGAAAACGATAAAAAAAACTTACAAAGTAGGAAAGGGAGTAGAGAATGCAAACTCCAACAATTAATGTGAACCAAACCATTTGTATACTTCCCAATGGTCAAGTTAATACAACACCTTGGATATGTGAGGTCCAAAAGGAGGTAAAAAATATTCCTATGAGAGACCTTCCTTGTCCAGCAATTCTTGTAGAGTGGTTAGTGAACCAAATGTGATAAGAACACTTTCCCCTTGAGGGAAGCAGGAAATGGATCTTTGGGAATGCTTGACAAGAAGGAAGATGTTATATAAGAGGAATCTCAATCACAATTTCATAAGAATAACTTTTCTTAAAAAAATATTACACTAATCATGCCCATAGCTTTCTTTTATAGGCCAAGAGGTGGCCAAGAAATAACAATATCATAGTGTGAACCCATTGATCCATGTTTTGGATCCAAAGTACACCAAGAGATCATTTAAGGAAACCAAGTGTGTGGAAGGAAAAATTTAAATTCACTTGAGTAATTGGAGCTTTCATGATCATTCAATGCACCATTGGTGTCATACACGCTGATCTTGAAGGGATTTTCGTGCAGCAGTGTGGGTGTTGTTATGATGTTTAACATTGTAGCATGTATGAACAAAGTTAAACCTGTGTTGTTATAGTTTTTTACTATTTTGGGGCCATTTTGGACTCAATGTTATCTTTGGATCTTGTAAATATGTCTTCATATGGATGCATGTTGTATGTTGTTTATTATTTATCATGTAAATCATGAAATTGTCGCAGGTGTGTCAGTTTTTTGTGATAAGAGTAGGAAGAACTATGGAACCCTCTAAAACCAAAATTTGGTTGAGGGTCCATAGAGTGTCTTTGATTGGTCATGTCATTTCTTTTCTTTTCTCAAAAATATTCAAGGATTTCATTGGGTATATTCTTCCTTGCCAATTTTTTTGCTCAATTACGGGAATTTCCCATCACCACAGTGATCAATTATATATGGTTATCCTCAATAGGACATTCTCCAAGTTTGATATTTTTCTTTCTAAATTATGTCTAGATACTCCACCACAATGACCAATGAAATATTTCCTTTGATGCTCCTCAATTGCAACAAAAAAATGGTGGATATGCTCTATGGTGCTCCTCAATGGGACAGTCACCAAGCTTCATATGTTTCTTGCTCAATTGTGTCTAGATACTCCACCACGATGACCAATGAAATATTTCCTCTAATTCTCCTAAATTGCAAGAAAAGCAATGGTGGAGATTTTATATGGTGCTTCTCAATGGGAGATTCACAAAACTTGATATGTTTCTTATTTAATTGTGTCAAGAAACTCCACCACAATGACCAATGAAATATTGTCTTTTATGCTCCTCAATTGAAAGAAAAACAATAGTGGATGTGCTCTATGGTGCTCCTCAATGGGAGATTTAATAAATAGGATGTGTGTGCGTGTGTGTGTGTTTGTTTGTTCACTAGTACATAATGAGAGACAAGTGACCAAAAAAATGACCAAAATCTGCATATAAATTATCACTTTGGATTTGGTGATTGCCGGTGGCTATTTTTTGGTCTCTTATCACACGACCAAAAATGTGGTTGTATTTAGTTTGCTCATTTATAGCTTGTCTACTGGTCATTAATTTGGTCTTATATTTGTTCATTAATCTGGTCATATGTTTGGTCATTAATCTGGTCATATGTTTGGTCATTAATTTGGTCATTAATCTGGTCATATGTTTGGTCATTAATTTGGTCATTAATCTGGTCATATGTTTGGTAATAAGAGACCGAAAACTAGCCACCAAAACTGTCATTTGGTCATTTATATGCGAATTTTGGTAATTTGTTTGGTCACTTATCTCCCATTTGTTGGTCACTTATCTCTCATTTTTTGGTCACTAATTTATTCATTTTATATGCAAATATTCATTGATTTATGTAGATAGGGTATGGAGGAATCGAATCACCAACATCCTTCCTATATAGTAGTTGTTATTCTATTGAGCTAGTACTCTTGAAGTCTCTACAACACTTACAGAATTACCAAGCTTATTCATGTACTTCAGACATCATTTGTAGGGATCAATAATGAAATAAATAATAGTATATTGTTGATATCTATGATGCTAAAAATATTGAGAAACATATAACATGATTTATATGAGATGAAAAGTTGAGGATCCCATTCTCCCAATGATAACGTTGACATAGGGATTAACATATTTATCAACCTTTCTCATAGGTTGAAAAAAAACAGGAAGTGCAGAATGCATCACAGAAGCCTCTTTCATGCAACCAAATCCCAGCTATAGCATAAAAAGAGGAGAAATAGACAATAAGAGAGTAATCCACGCCTAAAAATGAATAGAAGAGATAAATATCAATCCTCTTCTAGGGAGGAACCTCCTTACTTAATGTACTGAGTACACAAGACAAGATAAGATAGTCTCATGACTAAAATGGGAAGATCTCCTTCCTATATATAGGAGATAAAGATGTACAATAACAACTAATAAACCCACTAATAAACGCAAGCCTACATAAATAATATGTAATGCACCTCAATACAGGGGGTAATGTGCCACACTATATGGTGTAATGTGTCATCATCAAGGGATTAACATGCCCCTCCCATTCAAAAAGTGGTGTCGTCAATGCTGAAGTAGTTCTGGATGCTAATGTATAATGGACTCATCTTCCCATGTTGAATCTTCTGTGGGTAAGTTCTTCCATTTAATGAGATACTCTAAAATTGATCGATTTTGAAACTGTCTAGTTCATATTTCATTAATTTCTTCAAGATCCAAGATTATTTTTCCTTCCTCACCAAGTTTTGGTAACATCGTTTGAACTAGTAGCTTATCACCTATAACCTTCTTTAAACAAGAAACATGGAAAACTAGATGGACTCATGAAGATGCAGGTAGTTCCAATTTATAGGCCACACTACCAATATTTTGTAACACCCTATAGGGACTGTAGTATTTAGGTGATAATTCATTATCCTTCTTGGTGTTCTTCAGGGACATATGTTTGTATGGATGTATTCTTAAACACACCTAATCCCCAACATTAAAGCTTTGTTAACTATGGTGTTGATCTGCTTATTGTTTCATTCGATTTTGTGCTAGATTCAGGTTGTCCTTTAAGAGTTGAAGAACTTGTTGTTGATGCTCCATGTGGTCTTCCACTGCTTCAACCTTAGAGTCTCTTATTGAAGATGTGATGGATGGTGGATGGTAGCCATACAGTTCCATAAATGGGGTCATTTTTTATGATGTATAGAAGGAAGTATTATACCACCATTCTGCCAAGGGTAAACACTTGACCCATTTTGTTTGTTTATCAGCTGCAAAACATCGAAAATACCCTTCCAAACATTTTTTTACTATCTCTCTTTGTCCATCATATTGAGAGTGATAAGATGAACTATGATCCAGTTGAGTACCCAAACAAGAAAGTAATTCAATCCAAACATTTCCGGTGAAAATGGTATCCCTGTCACTTACTATAATATCTACAGTACCATGTAGTTTTTGTACTTCTCCATGAAATAATTTGCGACTGTGCTTGATTTAAAGGTGTGAAATAGTGCATATAAGTGTGCATATTTAGTAAGTTTATTGACAACCACCATGATGAAACTCTTTCCTTCATACTTTGGTAAACCTGTGATAAAATCCATCGAGACCTCTTTCCACATTTGGCTTGGAATGGAAAGTGGTTGTAGGAGACCAATAGTCTTAATTGTTTCCACTTTATTTTGTTGGCAAACCAAACATTCTTCGACAAATTTTTGAACATCAGTTTTAAGACCATCCTAAAAAAATATTTATTTACCCTATGGTAGGCTTTTAAGAAACCTTATTTCCCTCCTGTTTGTGAAGAGTCAAATTCAGAAAGTACCTTTTGCTTGAGCTGGGAACTCTTACCAATATACAAGTGATCCTTGTACCATAGCAAACAATCTTTCCACCTAAATGTATTAGAGGCACTGGGATCCTACTGCAGCTTTTGAATAAATGTCGATATTTTTTTGTCATTTTTCCATTCATCCATTGCTTCAGCTATCCAATATGGTTGGATGATCGAAATAGCATAGAGTAATGCTTCAACATCCTCATATTTCCTGGAGAGTGCATCTGCGACAACATTTTTCTTCCCCTTTTTGTAGATGATTTCAAAGTCATATCCCAAAATATTTGTTACCTATTTTTGTTTCTCTTCTGAATATAACCTTTGTTCCAAGAAGTATTTAAGGATATCATGATCATTTTTAACCTTGATGTGTCTCCCTATAAGGTAGGGGCACTATTGCTTCAAGGCATGTAGTATTGCCAACATTTCCTTCTTAGAAATGTGATTTTTTATGTTCTTTCCCTTGATTGGATGACTTATGAAGGAAATAGTGTGTCCTTCTTACATTTAGTACAGCTCCAATTCCATTTCCTAAAGCATCACATTCCACAATAAAGGTTTTTTTGAATTCTGGTGTCACCAAAACATGATCTTTACACATGGCCTCTTTGAGTTGTTGAAAAGCTTGAGTTTCCTCTAGAGTCAAAGAAAATGAATATTTCTTCAGTAACAATGTTAGAGGAGTTTCTATTCTTCCATAGTTTCGAACAAACTTGCGGTAGTACCCTGTCATACCTAAGAATCCTCGAATATTCTTCAGGGTTTTGGGATTCGCCCAGTCCATCATGGATTTAATTTTTTTAGGGTATACCTTGACACCTTCATGAGATACAATATGACCCAAATACTCTACCTCCTTTATCCCAAAGAAACATTTGAGGGTTTCGCATACATTTATTTCTCCTTTAGTAGTTGCAATACCCTGTCAACATGTTGAACATGTTCTTCCCAAGACTTGCTATAGATTAGTATATCATCAAAGAATACCTACACAAATTTTCTAAGGAAAGGTTTGAAAATAGAATTCATCAAACGTTGAAATGTGGAAGGTGCATTTGTTAGACCAAATGGCATGACCAAGAATTCATAGTGACCTTCATGAGTTATGAATGCTATTTTGGGAATGTATTTATCCTTTATTTGAATCTGATGATACCCAGAACGAAGATCCAACTTTGTGAAGACAACTACTCCATGTAATTCATCTAACAATTCATCAATTACGGGAATGGGAAACTTATCTTTAATGGTGATCTTGTTTATCTCTCTATAATTAGGACACATTCGCCA
This sequence comes from Pseudotsuga menziesii, assembly GCA_001517045.1. NCBI lineage: Eukaryota > Viridiplantae > Streptophyta > Pinopsida > Pinales > Pinaceae > Pseudotsuga > Pseudotsuga menziesii. The sequence continues at coordinate 515,824 of LPNX010567533.1, forward strand.
TTATCCATATGGCTTGCATACCATTACCACTAATTCAAAGTAAGAACTTTGGCTAGGCCTAATTATGCCATCCTCTAACATTTCATCCACCATACGCTCAATTTCACTCTTTTGGATGTGGGGATATCAATAAGGTATGATGTTAGGAGGAACACTCCCTAGAATCAAGTGGATAGCATGATCAAAGTCACAAATAGGTGAAAGACCTTTGGGAATATCTTCAAATACCTTGGAATGTTTATTAATGACCCTTTAGAGATCTGGGGAGATAGGGAATTTTGAGGTTTGAAAATCTAATGAGCATAATTGTGCAAATATACCTTGATGTCCCTTTTTTAACAAATTTGTCATACCATTAGACCTCATCACCTTTCTTGGCTTTCCTGTGATACCATTTAACTCATATTATTTACCTTCCCATGAAAATTTCATGAAAAGTTTTTGAAAATTAAAATACATTGTTCCTAATGATTGTAACCATTGGACACCCGAGACAACATTAGCACCACCCATTGGGATAGAAATCATTGGACTATTCAATACATATTACTCCATAGCTAGATTGATATTATGGCATTTCCCTGACAAATTTATATTCCTCCATCTGCAATCATTACTTGAAATACCGGTGCTGGATAAACAAAGCAATTAAGAACTTTGGCAAATTTACAGTGAGTGAAATTATGAGTACTACCAGAATCAATCAAATGACTGTTACCTTCTTATTTTTGATGTATCCTTCTATATTGAGAGTTTGAGGAGTGCTAATTCTAGCCAATGCATGACAATATATGGTGGGAGTAATTTCTTCTGAAGTAGCCTCTTCTATTTCTTCTGAAGTTGCCTCTTATTGAGATGCTTCCTCTTCTTTTGGTTCTTCCTCTTCACAATCTATGTAGAATAATTTCTTCTCGTTGCACTTATGTCCCTTACTATACTTGTTGTCACAATTAAACCATAATCCCTTTTCTCTTCTTTTATATAGTTGTTGGGGTGTCAACCTTTGTGGCGGTTTAGAAGAAGGAACATTATTTTCTCTATATGTGTTGGAGAAGGCCTTTCTAGTAGTCATTTCCATATTTTTTTTTCAACCTTCCTTGCCATCATGAAATCCTTATCTAGCGATGATGGTTCAAATATACGCACCTCATGTTGAATCATTTATCTTTCAAGGTTCCAATAAATAGATCTAACAAATTATCTTCTGAAATATTCTTCAGTCTAAGACTTAGCTGCTGAAATTTCTTGATGTGATCTGTAACAGAACCTTTTTGCTTGATATTTACCAATTGGCTGAAGAAGGTGTTGCTATTAATATCCCCATAATGTGCAATCAATTCTTTGGTGAATATAGACCAAGAAATAATAGACTCCTTTCTATGGTCACGAATCCATTGGTACCATACAAACTAATCATGTTCTAAATACAAGGATACAATAGTTACCTTTTGCATAGTGGGCACTTGGTGTAGATCAAAGAATTTCTCCATCTAAAAAATTCACGTGATTATATCCTTCCCATCAAACTTTCGCATATCAATTTTGGGGATAAAGTAGTTTCTTGGCCCTGAATTGAACACATGATTTTGTAGTGAATCATTACCTTTTGAGGAATCAAACTTCCTACTGTCCAATTGTTTTTCATTTTTCTCCAGACGTGACTGGAATAAGTCATATTTTTCCTCCTTATCCTCTTCTTGAGTAGATAATTAAGGAATAAAGTTATGTTTGATATCCTTGATAAAATCCTTCAAGTCTTGAAGATGTTATTTACTAGACATCCCTTTGAGATCTTTTTTACTATCCATCCCTTTTAGATCCTCTTTAGTATCCATATTCTTTTCCAATTTAGCAAAGTCATCAATTTTCACATTTCCTTTAATCATATCTTCCAACCTAGACACTCTAAAAGAAATGTCTTATGTTTCCTCGAATGTCGGGGATGAATCCTCTAGGGGTTTGAGTGGAGTGTGATTCTTTCCACTTCCTTTTGGTAGAATTATTAACAATATCAAACCCTAGGGTTTACCACAAATATATCATTCTACTAAAAGCTATTCAAATGCAAAATGGCGTACCTTTTTCAAACCCTGATTGGGAGACTATTTTAGGTCTGACTTGTGACTAAGGTAAATTTTGAATTACGAATCCTTTGAGATTGAAACTTCGGCCTGTAGTACATTTATCTGTCCTCTTTCCAATGTCGTGAGTCTGACCTAATTTGGAAGAGCCAACAAAACATTATTGTAAATATACCAAATCTTCTTAGTCTTGGTTTATTGAGAAGAGAGAACTTGTACTGTGTGACACGTGTCCACTATTTTTTTATTTTTTTTTCTGTATCTAAAACTTCTACCACAGATACCCTGGTTCATCGTCTTTCCAATGAAACTAGTCTTAATCCATTTGGATCTATGATTCCTCATATATGACCTTTTTCCCAATAACGCATGTTTTAGACTAGATAAGGACTAGTCAAAAACCCTAGATTCCTAAAAAATTATCTCAAAAAATGTAAGGATCAGGATCTAAATTTTTTACTGGACATGGTTAGGTTTATTTTGGAAGTGGGTTTTGAGCATCGATATATGAATCCTTGTAGAATAAAAGTTGTACTGAAAGTGCCAAGATGCTTGTTTTGTAGAATCCGGTCTTGAGGAAAGAGCTCTGATACCAAATGTTATGCAACCAAGTCTCAGAAAAGCATAAAAAGAGAAGAAATAGACAATAAGATATTAATCACACCTAAAAAATGAATAGAAGATCTAAATATCAATCATCTTCGAGGGAGGAACCTCCTTACACAATGTACTGAGTACACAAGACAGGATAAGATACTCTCATGACTAAAATGAGAAGATCTCCTTCCTATATATAGGAGATAAGGGTGTACAATAACAACTAATAAACCCACTAATAAATCCAATCCTACATAAATAATATGTAATGCACCTTAATATAGGGGGTAATGTGCCACACTATATGGTGTAATGTGTCATCATTAAGGGATTAACAACCTCCTTTCTTATATCCATTTGAAGTTCATTGAATATATGGAAAAGGACCTAACTACTCTAGAACCATATCTAAATATTAAAGGACAGAACAATTCAGGGTATATCTACAGTAAAAGGACTTCATATTCTTGGATAGATTCCATGTACACTATGTTGTCTAGTATACAAGCAAAATCTATTTAAAGAATAATAAATTATCATAAATTGAAATTGAAAAGGAATCCAAATAGGAAGATGATTGAGTTTCTTTGTTCACCTTTAAGTTGTTCATCCATCTCTCGATTTCCAATACCCTCTGAATCACCATCCTTTATTTTTCTAATGCATTGTGAATAATAACTAACGGTGTCCATAAAATTAGATGTTTATTGTTTTCCATTACTTCAGGTGCTGGGAATGACTTATATGATTTGTCATTATCTGGTGGAAAGACAAAGCTCCATCCCATCATCAAAACACATAATTCTTTATACAGTGCCAAGTGGTGTGATCGTAGAACAAGATTCAGAGCATTGTATACATGCATAACAAGGTTGTGAGTATCAATAAAATATTTGGATTGACTGCAAAATAGAACTTGTCGAACTTAGAAAAATGTCAAATAATTATCTGAGCTAAAATTTGAAGAACAAAAGATTAAAAATACATATATATTGGCAATTCCGTTTATGAAATTCTAAGATTTCTTTGAATTACCCATTCTAGAAATGTTGAGGCAGCAAATGAAAATGACTCAATCATTGTGTATTAGAGTGGATTAAATGAGTTTTGTAATAAGACATGGACCAAGGCTTTTGAAAGTTGAAAACATGGTTGATGACATGAGATAGGATAACCTTCAAGGGTTTCCATAGAAGAAAAGTCAAAACACTACTCATATAAGTTTAAAAAATAATTAGCAGCTACAAAATACCCTTCATGGAACCATTGTAACAGTACTTTCTCACAGATAAAAGGTGCACCTGTAATTGTTGTTCTCTTGATTTTTTCTGCAGCTTCTACTGCTTCAACTTCGACCCTCTCAATCCTATCCCCGTGTCAGCTTGACTACCTGCAAAATTTCGTCTGTAGTAGTTGGCCTCTCCATATTTCTATAATAGAAAGACAAACTCAATCACTAATTAAAAATGACTGTTATATTCATACCACCTTCAAAGTTTAAAATTTTATCCATTTGATTCGTTTTCAAGGGAAGCACACATAGAATAATTCTCAGAAGCAATAATAATACCATTTATGAAAACAAAGGTTCTAGATTGCCAATCTTGTGACCAGCAAGTACAATGTTCCAAGGCATCCTATCTTATTCAACATCACCTTTTTCATCACAAAGACACAATGTTTCACATGGAATATTGAGTTGCCCCAACACCTATAAAAAAATATTCGAGACCGTCAAATGTTACTCAATAACATTATAAGATGTATGGTAATTATAACAAAATGATGCATAAAACCCACCATGACATGAAATGATTCAACAAATAACATATATTATCATGAAAATATTCAAAAAAAATGGTGAGAATACTTTTAAGTAACAATTTCCTTCACTAGATATGCTCATTTTTTTCAAGCCTTGTTTAAGTTTAACCTGATTATAAAAGTCAGGAAGAATTAGCAATAAAATCTACTATAGTTTGATCATGCACTCCATAAATCCAAGTTCTACAAAAAAATATTGGCCTTCACTATATTCATTCAAAAAAAACATGCATTAACACATTCGAAGTTCAAACAAAGATCCACTTATTTTTTCCATCGCTTCAACATATTGCTCAACTAATTTACTAATTCTCTCACCTATATCAACAACTAGCTTATGTGCCTCTGCACCTAGGGAATATGGGACAATAGACCCATACCCTTCACATATTTCAACTTTAACACTCCCAAAGGTCCCTGTGTTAAAGTTGAAAATAATACAAATACAATAAATAACAGTCGTATTAAATCTAACTCAAAGTATAAAGAAAACAAATAAGGTAACCCTCTAGAATATTTGAAACCTTCTTTGTACTCAACAATATTTTTTTAGATCAGATCTTATCTATTAAGAGGAAATTCACTTCAAAAACAAAGGACATACCTGAGAGAGAGAATAAATTCAATTACTGTAGGTTTAGTCAACTATAGTAGCAATGAAGGTAACATAGTCGACAAGTAAGGAAACACCAATTACTGGAGAAACAAACCAAGAAACAATAGTCCATAAAATATCAGGTAATGATGAAATTCCACACACAAACTAGGGCTTAGTTTGTAGCCCATAGAAATCCCATGGATTTCTTCAGTAGGATGTGATTTGTTTTGGGTTTCTAGCAGAAACCATAACCCTGTTTTACTAGACTAAAATATTTGTTGCACTGTTTGAGTGTGTGGGTCTGCTTGAAGTGAACCGTAAGGAAACCCCAATTACTAGAGAAGTAGACCAAGAAACAAAATTCCATAAAATATTAGGTAATGATGACATTCCACACAAAAACCATAGCTCATCCCATACAAATCCCATGGATTTCTTACAGCTTAGCAAACTTAAACAGTGCAACAACAATATTAGTCCACTCAAGTCTTCACCATGACCAAGAAACATTAGTGCATAAAACATCATGTAATGATGACATTCCATACACAAACCATAACTCAGTTTGTAGCCCATACAAGTCTTGTGGATTTCTTGAGTAGGATGTGTGTTGTTTGGGGATACTAGAAGAAACCATAACCCTCTTTGAGTGGACTAAAATCTTTGTTGCACTATTTGAGTGTTTGGGTTTGCTTGAAGTGAACCATAAGGAAACCCCAATTACTGGGGCACTAGACCAAGAAACAATAGTACATAAAATATCAGGTAATGATGGCATTCCACACAAAAACCATAGCTCATTTTGTATCCTATACAAAGTCCATGGATTTGTTATTGCTTAGCACACTCAAACCATGCAGCAGAAATATTAGTCCACTCAATTCTGAACCATGACCTCCTAAGTTGGGTTGTGACATTCTTGGTGCTTCTTGAAGTGAATAGTGACCTTCTTCGGTCTGCATGAATTGAACCATGACCTTCTTGGGGATGGATGGACTAAATCATGAACTAGATGGAATTTTCTGAGCATGTCACGTCCCCACCCCTCATACCGATGATGGAGAGGACGCGACTAAGCTGTTGTTGTTGTCAAACAGGCGATCTAGCCCCATGAACATGATAATAAAAATGCACTGAATTAAAAACATATGTATATGCATTATACATGAAATGCACAGCAGAAGAAAAACACATTCATTCAAGCATTCAACATGTTCATAGTAATTCATAAAACAAATAGAGTTGCAGAAATTAAATACACAAAGAATACTTATCTTGAGAAGAAGCTTCCCCGCAACTAGTTATGTCGCTACAACGTTCCACCCAACCATAGGCCAGTGTGCTTATCAATCTCTCATCGCCACTGCCATCCCCGAGCTAGGCATGATTTCCACAAGGAACTAGGGAACAATAGGCTTACACACAGCAAGACAATACACCCATAGTCAAGGAAACACACAATTTGGTTTCACAAACTATTAGGGAAACAAGCCAATAACATGAGGGCCTTGGACCTATTGATCCAAGCCAACAATCACATCCAAACACATTCAACCATCTAACAGATGGGTTCCTTGGACTTACTCCGCCAAGTCAACACAAGCATGCACATCACAGCAATCACAGCAAAATACACTTGCTGGGTAAGGAAAAAATGTCATGGAAACCACAAACAAAAATGGCAGATGGGAAGAAAAATAACCCAAGTGAGAAAATCATTATAGGTAACGCTTAATGGCTTGTTGAAGCCTCAGTTGTGTATGTGGCTGAAAAGGGTGTCTAAGTCTTTCAACACACAGAGAAAACCCAGCCAAAGGCTTCAAACAATCCTATGCAGGTATTTCTTTATCCTCGAGTTGTTTAAAGTAGTGATCTCCCACGAATATTTCAATAGCCTCCGCGGATTTGGAGAGTTTGATCCAAGAGGATCTGTTTTCCAAATTGAAAAACAAGATAGGTGCTAGAAATAAAAAGAAAATCAAATCTAATTCTGAAAGTAATCCTAATCTAAATCTAAACTAAAGAATGTTGAGTTGATTTACAAATTATCCAAAGATATTTGAATGACAAATGTATCACCACAGACAGAAATGTAAATGAGATGGTAAACTTCTCGCTTAAATCACACTCGTTTAATAAAAAATTAAATCAAAGCAACTCAACATGGATTCATTCAATCACTTGTAGATACAGATAAAAAATTTCCAAAAGAAGAAATTTTGTTTGAGTATTATCAATGTATAAATTACTGATTGCAAATGAATAACGAACAACATTAATCCATTTGAAACAGGAAAGACAGGAGATCTGCTAAAGAAATTTAATGGTTATGAGATATGAAAATATCAATACTATATGAAGTTCTGTAAAATAACATAAACCTTCGATTAGAAAGATGTATTTCAATCTCCTCTCCGAATCTTCCCCTCGTGGCAGCGTTTTCAGAACTCTTCAAGAAAAATCTCTTTAGCTCTGTCGAGGAGCCTCCCCTTTGGCAGCTGAATTCGCTGCTGCTTATATAGACCATGCAGAATCGCACGAGAAGGACCAACAACTCGATATCCATTATTTTTCTCCCACTGCACGAGAAATTCTACGTTTTCGTTGGATCGTAGGGATGATGTGTGCTCAGCTTAAGGTAAAATTAACAACGCTTCACTCAGAAGAAGAAACCACCTGCAATAAATAAATAAGAATTAAAAAAAATCTTCAGAAAGGAAATCATAAACTTATCTAGAAGAGATAAAAAAATGAAAAGATAAATAATAGATCTTCCCCTCTGTGTTGGCGAGTTCATGGTAAATCTCATCTGGTGCACTTCATTTGATTAACTCAATTTAGCTCTTTGCGCCATGTGATGAAGTAAAAATGGTTCAATCCTTGGTATTTACATTTGCTGAAACAATCTTCATTCTTTCACCAACAATGCATCTCTCCATATATGCTGGCATAAATCTGGTGAAGCTAGCAAACTACTCGGTAATAATTTCGGCAATTTGTTGTAGAAGTTTCCCAAAAGCAAGCTGTAGCTTGATCACAGCAGACATCTCCCAGAGTGAAATTCATGACAGGCAACGTGGAGAAATGAAATGATATCTTGAGCAATTGATTGATGGGAAACACGATAACCTCCTTCACCGATGAATCGTAACAAGATCCTCTCAACGGACTTGTGAGAACATTGCGATATGGTGATGTGGCAGGGATATCGTTTATGTGGCTGATTGTGATTTCTCTGTAAAGAACTGGGTGGCGTTCCTTTTCCTAACTCTGGCATTTATTTCTGATAATGCAAACCAACATGTTGCTGATTGATATTATCTTTACACGTAAGCCTTAGAAATTATATTGACGTTTGATTTTATCTTTTTAACTTGGTGGATAAATGGTCAACAAATTCTTCATCAATCCGTCACTTGATGTTTATCATGACATGATATCGTATCCCTCAAATCTCTGCGATATGTGGCAATTGAACTCTCGCTTTAGAGAATTGCAAAAACCATTTCCTGAAAAGGCGTCACGTGAATGAACTTCGCAGTTTCATTTCTGTTTGTTGTATTGTATCTCCCTTCTTCTTGTTCAATATGCCTTTAAATTTTTTAAACATTTACCGGCGCGAAGAATTTGAAGTATTTATTTGCAAATTATTTTCTTTTGATTTAACGGGTCCCTGGTGATCCCCGACTCCCACTATTCCTGCAAAATAAAAGTATATTCAACAAGGAATAAAAATAAAACCATTTGGAGAAAAAAGAACCATTATTTATCTAAAATTATAAGAATATCCCTTTTCTTCATGCGATTTGAAGTTGGGTATCTCTTCATGGTAGAGTGACTCAAATCCTCGCTATTTCATGCTTAGCCTCAACCTTGACTTTCACTTACAAACTCTTGACCGGGAAACAAAAGCTAACGTCCAAAATACTTTGAGTAGATTCATGCAAAAGCTACGTAAAATAAAAGTTTATTAAAGTTTTCATATATTGACATAATTAAACCTTTATTTTATTTATATTCAAGGGTACACTACCCATAAAGAACTAAGTGAAGGATATTAAAGCAGATCAATAAAGTGACATTACGTAAAAAAAAATGAATACCTTGGGACCAAATTTCAATAGAAAACGACATAAATTTGGTAATCAAATGTTGTGTAGAAATAAAGTCATTTATTTGAAGATGGATTTTTCATATGAGTAACGTGTCTTTAGTTATGATGTAAACGCTAACTATACATTATCAATATTGTCTTATAAATATTGAATATAATTGAACAATAAAAATCATTAATAAATGTTAACTTTTATTATATAGGTATAATATAGTCTTATTGTTAACATGACTTGAAAAATTTATCAAAAAGTAATATGGAAAAAATAAATATTTCCATATATATATAAACATAACAAGTCTTTAAATAAAGCATGAGACTTATTTATCAAAGAACAAAGACAATTTATGCTTCGTAAGAAATAATACTTTACTTTCCTTGTCTTTGGGAGCTTTGCGGCGCGATGGCAGAGGCAATCCTAGGGTTTCATCGGCATTGACCCCGCACCAGTACCTGCGTCCACATATACTTTGGAGCTCTGCGACGCGATGGCAGAGAGGAACCTAGGGTTTCATTGGGATTGACCCCGCACCGGTATCTGAGGTTTTTTGTGGAGTATTGGGGGGCTGCACTGGGATTTTCAACTCCCTCCTTTTCTTTACCCACTTCTGGTTCCTTCGGTGGTTTTGGACTAGTGGGTTGTATCGCTGGGTTAATTCCACGGCCATTTCTTTTTCACCCACCAGCGGTTCCTTCAACGGTGCGCAGCCTAACCCGGTGTCGCGCTGGTGCACATATTTGGATTGTTGTCAGGTATGTATTATCATTAGAAGGTTCTTTGCACGGGGGTTGACTTTGGGGCACATGTCTCTTGGTGAATGTTGTGTGGGTCGGTGATTGCTTGCACGGGATGACGGGATTAGCTCGCTTTATCTTTTGAGAGCTCTAGCGCCTGTCGAAAGACTGCCTTGCAGATCCTTGACCGGTTTGGGGGACCGACGAACATAGTCGGGTTTGCGGCCTGGATTTCCTGGACTAGGGTGCGGTTTAGCCCTCGAGTCGACACTGTTTTTGGCATTGGTTACCTGTGGGGTGGGGTTTTGCTGGTGGCATCCTTTGCGAGCTCTGGCACTTGTCGGATGACTTCTTTGCAGGCCTTTAACTGATTTGGGGGACTGGTGAACTTCGTTGGGTTTGCGGCCTGGGTTTCCTGGAACGCAGTGCAGTGAAGACTTGCATCGGTACTATTTACGTCTTTGGTTTATGGTATTGTGGATTATTGGACTAGTTGGTGGTTTACCTGTGAGGAGGGGTTTTACCGGTGGTTGTTGGGGTCCTACCTGTCTCCTTTCGGGGGTTTTCTTTTTCGAACCATCTTCTACTCTTGTTGGAGCTGGTTTGACTGAGGGGTCGATGAATGTAACCCTCTTTGGTCTCTTGGGTTTGTTGGTGTGCCTACATTGCTGACCGGTCCATGGTGTCGGTATTCTCTGGTGAACAAATGCGGTTGAACCGGTGTATGGGTACACTTCTCACTGGCTCTCTGCTCTGCTGTCAGGTTTACCTAACTCTAGGTAACTCTGTTCATTTCTGAATACTCTTTTTATTACTGTTTCTGGTGGGGTTTTTTTGTGGCTATACTTGGTGGGGTTTTTAGTGGCTATTCTTGGTTATTATATGGAGTTCACCCTCATATGAGGGTTAGTGCCAACCATTAAAAAGTGGGAATTTCTTTTTTGTTTTTTATTCTGGTACTGTATGTGATTCCTACGGTGGGGTTTTTTATGTGGTTTCTGGTACTGTATGAGCACTGTTTTGTGGTGCTTTGAGGTTGTTTTTTGTCTTCTGGTATTTTTAATTTTCTACATTTATACCTGCCTGCTCTATTTTATGTGGTAGGTTTTGTACCCTGTTTTTTGGGCTGTATTGAACCCTTTACTCTCATGGTTGGTGTGGGGCATGGGGTTATATATCTAGGTTGTTCCGTGGGCCGTTGTTTGGTTATTTGGATATATCTTGCTGATTGTATTTTACTCTACCCGTTGTGTTTTCGGGGCTGACTATTGGATCACCCCTGTATTCTCTTTGGACACCCTTGACTGGATCTGCCCCAGGGGTGATCTCGGGTATTGGTTACCCCTCTGTCTTGTGCCGCTCCTGTGTCTGCCACTATTGTTCCCCGCTCCCTTGGGATATGGAGGGCCCTACCGTGGGTTGTCAGCCTACACACCCTGGGAAGGGACGGTTTCATTATTCATCATGTCTTAGGGCTAAATCCCTTAAGGCCTCTGAACATAAACCTCGTTTCGTTCTTGGACATGATGTATATTTGGACAAGGTGGAGACCCTATACCGTAGGGTGTTGATCGGTAGACTGGAGTATTGTACCATGTCGAAAGAAGGTTGGGTTGATTGGGCAACCCTACATTGGAAACCTCTCATACATTATGTACCCTCGATTAGTCTACTGGCAAATAAATGGATGGTATTTGTCTTCTTAGAAGAGTCTGATGCTTCTCTTATTCTGGATAAAATTTGGCCGGTACTTGAAGGTTCTGTTGTTCTGAAGAAGTGGCACTCAGGGTTTGATCCTCTTACTGAAAGAGTGACTGTCAGACATCTCTAAGTCTTGTTACCTACTTTACCCTTTCCTCTCTGGAATAAGGATGTCCTTATAAATCTGGCTAACCTTCTTGGTCGATTTGTTGCACTTGAGAGGGATTTTCACCTTATTTATGATAAAATATTAGCAAAGATACTGGTTGAAGTGGATATCACCAAGGGACTTATTTCAGAAATTGACATGGTGTGTGGTGATATTATTATCACCCAGAGATTGGATTATCTGCATATGCCATTCAGGTGTAAATTTTGCCATGAAACTGGCCACCTCCGGAATAACTGTCATAGTCTCCGTACTGGTATACCTATCAGGAGTGGTTTTAACTTCATACCTATCCCTGATTTGCCTCATCTTGAACCTTGTTCCCAGCCTACTGCACCCCTAGAGGACTCCATTGACTCCACTGATCTACCCCGCCCTGATTCTTATTCTCAGCCTACTGTTCCCCTTGAGGAATCCACTGATCTTATTTATAATTCGTCTTCTCCTTCCACATTTGATGACCTCTTGAAAGGTCAGCTGATGTACATTGAAGACATGGAAGTTGTTGCTATTCATTCATGTGTAGCACCAGTGGAGAACTTGGTCTCTTCAGCTCCAGATTTATCTTCTGAGCAGATTGATGTTGTTGGCCCTCCTCCCCTTACCCTAGAGCACTATCCCTCCCTCCCTCTAAGCTCTTCTGGACTGTCCTCTTCATCCACCCCTTCCTCTCCTGCGGGCTACTCTGTGCCTATTATTTTAACCACTTCATCTAGTCCACCCGAAGCTCCGACCTTCCAGGACCCTTCTCTCGTTACTGCTCTCTCTATCTTCTCAGACAAGACTCCTTTATCCCCCTCTACCTTACAATTGGACTCTATCTGGTTTAAGGATGTGACCATCAGAAAATCAAAGAAGCCTCCTCGGGAGGGCACTAGGGACCCGAAGACTTACACCCCTCTCTCGACTCGTTTAAAGCAGGTGGCCAAACACTCACCTTCCTCTCATGTTTCCTCTCAGGTACTTAGAGCATGTACACCTGTGGAGCCCACTTCTCCATGAATATTTTATCAATGAATATCCGTGGGTTTGGGGGATTAGCCAAACAAAAATCCCTTGGTGTATTATTATCTGACCTTAGACCTGATGTGATCCTCTTGCAAGAGACAATGTGTGGTCATGCACATGCTCTTTACCTGTTCTCTAAACTTAAGCCTGGCTGGGAATTTTGTGCTTCTGATGCTTCTGGTCTCTCTGGTGGACTACTTGTTGGTTGGGACCCTCACTTGGTCCGTTGCAATGCTTTTTCTTCTCTGGCTGGTATTGTACTTAAAGCTATATTTAAAGGTCTGGCAGAGACCTTTACTATTATAAACTGCTACGGTCCCTATTTTCAAAGAACTACCTATTGGAACAATTTGGTGTCTGGTGGTCTTCTAGGAATTCCTAATTTACTACTAGCAGGGGATCTCAACTTCACATTATCTTCTGTTGAATTCTGGGGGCTTAAAGCTAGGTTGGACCCCTTGGCATCCTATTTTCCCCACCTTATCTCTGGGAATAAGTTGGTTGATCTTTCTATGTACCCTTCTACCCCTACCTGGAGAAATGGGCGCTCAGGGGCTGCTGGTATTAGCAAAAGGTTGGATAGGTTCTTGCTTTTTGAGTCTCTCCTTCCAAGCTTTTCTTTCTATAGGACCTGGGCTACTCCATCTGATGTATCAGATCACTACCCTATTTGTTTGGAATGGGGTCCAAAAAGTTGTGCTCCTTGTATGCCTTTCAAATTTAATAGAGCTTGGCTATTGGAGGAGGATTTTGCACATTTGGTACTTTCTTCCTGGAAGGCTCCTCTGGATTTGATTGATTATTGCCATATGGGTGTACTCACCTTCAAGTTGCATAGACTTAAAGGCTCTATGAAGGACTGGGAAAGGGCTAAGAATCTTGAAAGGAAGCAGCAGATTCTGGATATAAATAAAGGCATCTCGAAATTATTATTGGAGGACTCTGGTATTTTATCGGTACAAAATGCTAAAAAATGGGAAACTCTTCAGGAAATGAAGGGAAAATATTTGGGCCATGAGATCACTACTCAGAGGATGAAGAGTAGGGCACTGTGGTTAAATGAGGGGGATGCAAATACGAGATTTTTTCACTCTTTTGCATCTACCAGAAGGAAAGCAAATACCATTTGGTCTCTAAATGATCAGGAAGGAAACTCTGTATCGGAGGACAAGGAACTTAAGCTACTTGGAAAATATCACTTTAGTGACCTTTTCAGTGATGACAAGTCCTCAGATATTGCTGAACAGCTGAATGTTGGCGGGCTCCTTTCGCACATGACTACTGATTAAGATATTGATTGCTTTCTTAAGCCCATATCGGGCCCGAAAGTTGAAGCTGTACTCAGGGGGTTTAAGAAGGATAAGAGTCCTAGACCTGATGGGTGGCCTGTTGAGTTCTTTCTGGCCTTCTTTGATTTGGTGGGGGAGGATTTGGTACTAGTTGTGGAACAAGCCAGATTACATGGTAAAGTCACGGGGGCCCTAAATTCTACTTTTTTGACCCTGATACCTAAATTTGAAAAGCCGTTGACTTTTGTTGATTTCTGTCCGATCTCCTTATGTAACCTGTTCTACAAGATTATTTCAAAGATTGCTACCATTAGAATTAAGCCTATATTAAACCATTCACTGTCAGCACATCAATTTGGTTTTCTCAAGGATAGACAGATAACTGAACCGGTCGGTATTACCCAGGAATTACTACACTCGATTAAGACTAAAAATTCAAATGTCTTGGTGTTAAAACTAGACCTGGTTAAAGCTTTTGATAGAGCCAACAAGACCTTCATCAGATTGCTACTCATTCAGATAGGTATCCCTCTTATGGGTGTCAATTGGATTATGGGTTGTGTCACGAGCTCCTGTTTTGTTGTATTAGTAAATGGAACACCCTCTGATTTTTTTCCTGTCTCCAGGGGGCTTTGTCAAGGTTGTCCCTTGTCACTCCTCTTATTCATTTTGATTATGGAGGGCCTCAGTTGCATTATTATGGATGCACAGCACAATGGATTGATTATGGGTTATCAGTACTCTCCTCATCTATCCTTAACGCACTTGTTTTTTGTGGATGATGTTATTCTTCTTGGTGTTGGAACTATTGATGAATGGATTTCTAATAAAGATGCTATTGATTTATTTTGTCGGGTATCTGGGATGTCTGTTAGCCCATTAAAATATTCCTTCGCGTATCAGAATGTGGATTCTGACATCAAGGGAAAAATTGCTGAGTTATTTCCTTTCAGGATGGATCATATTACTATGGGTTTCAAGTACTTGGGCTATCATCTTAAACCTTTGGGGTACCACACCTCGGATTGGAGATGGATGATCGGCTTATTTGAAAGAAAAAATCATAACTGGACTTACATGTATCTTTCACTTGGTGGCAGAGTGGTCCTCATTAAAGCTGTGCTAACTGGGTTGGATGTCTATTGGTTTGCTTTGGCAAGATGCCCTAAATCCATACTAAATGCACTGAGCAAACTTATTTTCTCCTTTCTTTGGGGTTCCTCTAAAGGACATCTGATTTCTCATCTGGTAAACTGGGAAACTCTTTCCTTACCTATTGAATTCAGTGGTTGGGATATCAAGAATCTTGAATGGTTCGGTTTTTCTCTGAGACTTAAGAGTACGTGGCAATTACTTACTGGTACTGGGATCTGGAGCAGGATTATTGTCCATAAATACTTAAAGAACAGACCTCTTGAAGATTGGATTCGTGGCCGGACATTTCGTATTGTTGGTACTTCTTATTTTTTGAATGGGTTTATAAGGATTATTGAGTGGATCACCTGTCAGCTGGAATGGAAGGTGGGTAATGGATTAAAAATCAAAGTGGGCATTGACCCCATTGCTAGGCACAACTCACAGTACTTCCTTTCAGAGGAGCTCAGAGAATATCTCACTGACCTGGGGATTACATACCTTGCACAGGCTCAAAACCTGGATGTTTGTGGTACGGATGGGACAGATTGGTACTCTGCCTCAGACCTGCTATTGGGGGGTGAATGGGATACTCAGTGGTCCTCCTATGTAAAAGGTCTGTCACATGGGGGTATTAGGATTGGAAATACTGAGGACAGGCTGTTATGGATGTTTGATGAGCAGATGGGTAAGATGACAGCAAAGAAAGCTTATGAATTTATTGTCTCAAATCATGAAACTACTTTGGAAAATGATATTATGATGAATATTTGGTACTTTAATATTCCCCTTAAGATTAAGTGTTTTTTGTGGCTCACTTGCAATAAGAAAATTAATACTTGGGACAATTTAAGCAAGAAAGGATGGATCGGACCTAATAGGTGCAGTCTCTGTAAAGAGGAAGCTGAATCAGTTGATCACCTATTTGTTAGCTGTCATTTTCTGAAGGAGGTGATCTGTGGGCTCAATTGTATTTTTTATGTGAACATACTATGGAATGCACCTACATTTTTGGAAAATCTCTCAAATTGGGTATCAAATAGGGGTTCTTTACTGTATTTGCCTATTTTCCTTATATGGAATATTTGGAAGGCCGTGAACCGATTATGTTTTGATGATCAGAAACCTATTATGACTAGCCTATTACATATTATTTTTGAGGAGGTAAATACCTTTAAGCCTCTTCAGAATCACAGGCTTAAAATTAGGAATATTGGGAAGTCTCCTACTTCTGTGTTTCCTATGATGTTTTTTGATGGAGCAGCTGTAAATAACATAGGTGGAGCGGGCTTTTGTCTTTGGCTGAATGAACATCACCTTCTTGCTTTCAAACTTGGATGTGGCAGCTACACTAATACTAGAGTAGAACTCTTAGCACTTTGGGCATCACTACGGGTCGCCAAGGATATTGGGTTGCCTTACCTACATATCTTTGGCAACTCCTCTGTGATTATAAACTGGGAAAAAAAGGAATCTACCCTGGACATGGTGAATATTGAGGCTTGGTGCTTCAACACCATAATTCTCATGTCCTCATTTACTTGGGTGGATTTTAGTCATGTCTATAGGGAACATAACAAGAGGTAAGATATCTTATCCAAGGAAGGATTGCACTTGGCTCCGGGCCATCTCTTACTTACTGAATCATTTGGAAATGAGATTATTGGGGTTGACTCATCATAGCTATTTTAGAATATGCTCATTCTATTATAGTTTATCTCTCATTATTCATTGAGCTACTATCAAGTATTGTTGAGCAAGCTACTACAGGATACAAGAGTCACCTTCCTTGCTTGGATCAGATTTCTGGGTTCCTGTTATTTTCTCTAGGGACATAGATGACTGATTCATACAGCTCTCTTATGAGAGGGATATATTGTAGTGATTCCTAGGTGCTTTGGGTACCCCTGTATTTCTGAGGGTTTCTGTTTAGTATTGGACATATGTTTGTTGGATTGGTGATAATAACCTGTTATTTTTTGTGTTGTCCCTTGGGGCATATCTGTAATGACTGAAGATGTAAAAGGTTCCTTTGATTTAATGAATACCAAGGAATGGTTTTTTCGACTGAAAAAAGAAAAAGAAAGAAATAATACTTTACTTCAAAACAAAAAAATTTGATTCCGTTTAAAATATGAATGGAATATTTGGGATTGATTGTTTACTTAATTTACTATGATTTGCCGAAATTCTCCTTTAAATTGTTTATTAAAATTGAAGCTCAACGAGACTATCGAAAAATGAGATTATTCAATCTAGACCAATCCAAAGCATGTGATTGAATTAAACAAAATTAGATAGGAGCAAGGGAGAATGATTGAGGAATTAGGAGGCAAAGAAAATCAAATGACCAAAATTACTGTAACATCATGAGATGAGAACCAAGCCCAGAAAGGTAGTGCAACAAAGTCAAGGATGAGAAAGAGATCATTCGATCTGACTAAATCCAACAAGAAAAACAAAGACTAAGTATTTACAAAATAATCCCAACCATCGGATCAAATGAATCCCCATCAGAGATTAAACTTGCAAGATGCACTTCCCTGCAACCCGCAATTGCGGGATGCGGGGTCACACCACGAGGTTTTAATTTTTATTCACCGTCCCGCAACCTGCATTCCGCAAATACGAGATGCGGGATCACAAAATATCGAAATTTTATTCAACCCTTTCCACAATCTTCATCCCACAAATTGAGGGTTGCGGGTTGCGGAACACACAACAAAATCATTAAAATAAATGACTTCTCGCACCCCGCATTCCACGAGTTGCGGGATGACCAAATCACACGCATCAAAACCTTTCTGCATCTCGCATTCCGCACTGTGCGGGATGCGGGTTGTGGGATGAGAAACTCTAAAAATGTTTAAAATTTGAAACCCTACATCCGCAATATGCGGGATGCAGGTTGCGGAATGAAACAATTTCAAAAAAAATATAGTCACTCTACAACTTATCAAAAGAACACAATCCACACGTAAATTTGAGAAATTTGACTAAGTTAAAGAACAAACAAACCATGACAAATGTGATAAGGGCCTCAAAAATGATTTAAGGAATTCAAACTGTTACCTTTGTATGTGTAATTGGGGCTCCCGTTTTTTAAATAACATGGGATCTGTTGTGCCTACAACATGGCTCCATGGAGGAAAAAACAGCCTCTACAAATCCCCATCTCATGGATTCAAATTTTGAAAATGTATGTTGCCTTCACATGTGAAAAATGACCCCTTCCAAACCCCATAATGTAGATCTATCTTCCTGGGCACTTAGCAACACCAAAAATGACTTCCCAGCCATGGGGAAAAATGGGAAACCGCAGAAAAATGTGGGGGAAGATCCCAACTTGATAATAGGGGAAACAACAACCTCAATAAACACCGGAACTTCATTGGTTTCTTCTACCATTCGTTGTGTAACCAAAAATGAGTTTTCCCCAGCCGGGTAATGAGGAATCAACAAAAAACACATCAAGGGAAGAGCCCATCCACTGAGAATTGCCAAAATGACCTCCCATCCATGGGAAAAATGAAGAAAATTGCCCCCCAAATGTGAACGAACCACACAGCAGACCAAAAACGTGAAGGAGAGAGCTCTGCAAGCTTCCAATTGCGTGAGAGAGCCTCCACGTGAATGAGAATGGTAAAGAATGAAAGCCATGGGTCAATAATGGGTTCGGCATGCATTTCCAAGCAATTACTTGCCCCACAAGTCAAAAACACATTTTCCAAAAATGGGTGGCTTCTGAAATTTGAATTTGACCTCCATACCTTTCCCATCCCAAGGAAATAACTTCTTCAACCACTTCTAGATGCTTGGGCACAAAAAGGAAAAAATGGGTAGTTGACCACTTAATGGGTTGTCCTTTAGACATTTGGATTTTCCCCATAGGATTAAAGGTTTGAATATGCCCCCCTCCCTATTCCTTGTGAAATCATGCCCCTGTCTCTTTAACGTTGTGGCACATATCTCGTTGTGGTATTTTTATTAATTTGCATTTTACATGATGTCTCAAACATATTGTTCCTAGATATCACATAAACCATCGGCATCAATTTTAATCGCCAATACATAAAATACTAAATCCATGGTGGGGCCTTTGCCTTGAGCTTTACACCATGATTAAATAAAATATTTACATCATGTGCGATTCAATACGATGGGCTCAAAACCGGGGTGTTATAGAGCAGGCTATGAGTTGTTTGGGGATGCTAGAAGGTCACACCCATAAAAAAACATAACAAAAGGGTTAATGTACCACACTATTAGGGGGCTCTAGAATAAGGATCAATCAAGGCTCAACATAAGATCAAAAGTCAACAAGAGGGGTCATGACAAAGTGGGAAAATAACCCCTACACCAACAAGACCATGCTGTGTTAATAAAGGTGGGAGAATAACCATTTTACCCATAGGACCAAGGTGTACCATCAAGGCAGGCACACAACCCTTTTACCTAGAAGACGAAGGTGTCAAACTGTTATATTCTATCTCAAGGTATATAGTCCATAAGTGTTCCATACCAAAACAATATGTTTTTATTATCACCGTATATGGAAGGTCCATACAACAATAGTGAGTTTTATAACAAGATATTTCCACACCCTATCCATCTTTCGAAACAACAACAATCACAATTTCCTAATGATTTAATATACACTCTACACAAGCATGAAAAAATTAGAAAACACATCCACTGGAAAACTTTAAGATCTGAAACCATAAACTTCGAATGGACTATTAAAATTTAAAGCTGAAACTTTGTCTGATTTCTCAACTGTTGAACTATTACCATCAAAATTGTTATTCCCTTGATATATAATGTCATTTGAATATACATAATTAGTGTTCCTTACCTTCATATCATCACACAGAGAGGTGTGTTAGCACTATTTTGAGCTAAGTAGTTGGAGGGGGTTAGACCAGTTAAAGAAAGAACAGGGTCTGAAAATTTCCATATAATGTGACCTTGAAGGGTGTTGATGGGTTTCCAAATATTTTAGGACGTTTCTTCATTTCTTTGAAGTGCAAAATTATCAAAACCCCCAAATTTTAACCTTGTAAATGTGTCTGGAATAGAAAAAATCTGCTCGAAGTTATATGGTGACAGGAATGCAGGGCTTAGATGCGTAATGCAGAAAATCAAAGGAGGAAGATTATTTCACTAAGGAAAGTTGCTCGATTTCAAAGAATTATGACATTGGTGGAAGAAGGTTAAATATAATGCGAAATCAACCATTGGATGAATAGATGAAAGTAGATCAAGGGTGCATAAATATTTCGCTAAGCGGACTAGTAAGCAGAAAGAAATGGTGCATGATTGTGAAATATGGTACACCCCTCTTATTTCAATGGTTGAGATTCAATGGTTTTCGAGATCAACGACGGGATTGGATTTTGCAATCTCAACATGCATGAACATATCAAATTTATGCCTTTGTGAAATACTATAAGAGCTGCATATTTCAATGGTTGAGATATGATGATGCCGAGGATCTACGGTTGATATGAATTTTGCAATGGAAACATGCATCGGGTAAGTAGATTCTTCAATCTGTGAAATCTCATAGGACCCGCATATTCCAACGGTTATGATATTGAGCAAAATATATCTATGGTGGATATGCATTTTGTTTCCACAACATGCACGAAAGAATAAACATTCCGGGGCTGCGAAATCTTCTAGGCCCCGCAAATTTGAACGGTGGAGATTTGGGTAGATTTTTAATCCACAGTCCAAGATGATTTCATGAAAATAACAAGAAAGGGATAAATCATGATGGTGGATTATGAAATTGGGTAAGAGTTGCATCGTTGGACGATCAATATTTATCGTAGATTCGAGATCTACAACTAAGGATTATTTCACTGTTTTAAGATGCGAGGAGAAATAGAATGGTGGAGACTGCGAAATGAAGTTAAAAGGAAAACAAAATAAATGGTGAGGATCTTAGCAGGAGCAAATCTACGGCCAGCATTGATTTCGCAAGATGAAGGTGTGAGAAAGAAGAGAATTAGTAGACCTACGAAATGGATTTAAAGGGTGCATACAATGAATAGTGCATATTTCATCTGGGAAATATCTAAGGTTCAAAATCATTGCGCAAGGAAAACATACTCACTCCGAGTATAGAAACAAATTTGCGAAATTGGTTAAAGTAAAAGAAGATCAATGGCTTAGAAAAGGCTATATCCAGATCAATGGTTACAGTTTAATCTCAGATTGTGGGCTGCAGGAAGAATAAGGGGGGTAACGTTGTATTGGAGGCAAATAGTGGATTAAGTTGGAAAAGGATTGACGGTGCAAAATGAATCATGCAGGATGGAAGGCTGAGAGTTCTTTCTATTACAAAATATGCAAGATGGATAATAATTTAAAAAATTGTAAAAATACTTTCCACGTGAAATTGGGGTATTATTTTATTCTCCTGCATCGGAAAAAGAAAGATAAAAATAGTGTGGAAGCAGCCAACTGATACAATGTCCTTTTGAAACTTTTTAAAACACCAGGTAGGCCTTTGTCTCTTCTGAAACTATATAAATGGCTCAAGTTGAAAATGTAAAGGTCCAGAACCTAGAATACCAAAATGTTGAAGAGTTGTTTGAAGGTAAATATGCAGAGGGTTTTGACACTATTTTGTATAATGGACCAATTGTTACTGTTAAGCAGAAGCTAACACTACTTAAAGACTAAAGAATTGATATTCACAATGTTTACCAGTCTTACTTCTAGTTTTTCAATACTGACCAAACCCTAAATTGCCCAGAATTTGTTGATTGGTGTATCGACAATTATTCTCTTTATAAAAGAGTGGTAATGGATATTACAAGATCTAAAATACTGTGTCATGTTAATTCTCTGGTCATTAGAAAACCCCTGTTAATCCCTAATGAATTTACCCTAAAATATAAGGATTACAATGAGGATTATGTAATTCAATGCTTTAGAGAGTCTATAATAGAGAAAAAGCATGAATTCTTTAAGAAATATTTCAAAGAAGATACCGAGATATTAGACCAACCGTTTCCAGTTGATGTCGGCCTTTTCAATGAAGAAACTCATTGTATTGTAACCATGTTGAGTCATTTCTTAGGTTTAGACACAGACAAGTATATCACTGAGCCCTTATGAGTCTACTGTTTGTCCTGAGTACTTGTCTAGTTGAGTCTAAAGAGTCTAGTCAATCAATAGAATTTTCATGCCTTAAATTTGATGAATTCTTAGTTGATAACATTCATTCTCAGTTAGTGGATTTCCACAAGACCAAGACTTTTAGATTTCAGTCCTACTTACTCAAAATGTTTCTTTCATTTAATGAGGAAAATATATAGTTTCCAGAGATGGTACTTACTAAGGAAATGAATAGATATTACACTAATTTTATGAACTTCCTCGTGTCAGAAGTGTATAATGTTATTTTTCAAAAGAAGCTACCTAGGGTACTGCCAGAAATGACAAATACATTGCAACTTTCTACAGAGAAATAGATAGGTGATTGGTTCCTGTTTGAGCAGGGAAAAATGATTAGATTGTATGGTTTTTTTTATCCACCTTATATGTTTCCCGCCTTCTTGACTAATAGAGTGTTCTCAATGGAATTTATAAGACAAAATTTAATAGTGGAAAATGAACACTTCTTAAATTTCAAGAAGTCTATTGAAATCAATTATCCATGGGTTGTAGGCACGTTTGTTATCAAGAATAAATATGCCTTGCCAATGATCGATAGTTTGCTAAAAGAGATGGTATTTTTGATAGAACATGTTGTTAACTATGATCCTCATCATGTTATTTCAAACAGAAGAAAAGCTTTGAAAATAAATCCTTTTGAACATGAGGAGATTGTTGGATTAGCAGATGCTGCAAATTGGTCTGCATATCCAAAAGAGGCTCCAAAGGACACTGATATGTAGGAGGATTCAACTTATTATGTAAGAGAGATTACTTCATTTCATCCTGACACTTTCAAGTTTATCTCAGCAGCTAAACCTTTGGATAGTCAATCAGAAAGAACCAACAAGCAATATTTTTCAGATGCTATGGATACTGAATAGGAGGACATTGCTAGAACTCCTAAGAAGTAGAAGACTGAAGCAGATGGACAACTTGTAGAGACTACAAAAGAAGAAAGAGGGAAAGAAAAATATGAAAGTGACAGGGCCTAACTTTGAGGTAAAGGAGTATGCATTTGTTGACACACCAGCTGACTCCACATCTCAATTTAAAGAAAGATAGAATTGTTGGCGAAATACAAATAAACCAAAGATATGACTTCAGAAGAAACTTTAAAGTTGTATTCATAATTCAGGAAAATATATAATCAATATGTATTTGTTGTTTCTGTTAGAGATTATTCCCAAAATACTCTGAAATTGGCCTTGGTAGCCAAGAATAGAGTTTTGAAAATGAAGATGGACTTGGAAAATATCCGTATACCTGACATGATACATTTGCATAATAAAATAGGTGATATTTTGTTTACTGATCTATTGAAAGATACCTTGGAATTATCAAATTTGCGTCCCAGTAAAAGCAAAATTGAAAATCAGTTGAAACAGGAAAAGGTGGAGAACAAAGCTCACCAGACACAAATAAAGAAATTACAGACATATCTACTAGCTACTGAGAGCCACGATGACAAGGGAGCACGGATACATAAGTTGTTGAATTAAAAGGAGAATGTTATCCAATTGTTGAAAAAGAAGTTAAACATACTTGGTACACAACTGATACAAGGACCTTGTTGTAGCTACAACAGATCCCATGTTTTTCCAAAACATGAGAGCCCAAACTTTTATATGCAAAAGGTGATTCTTAAGTTCCTTAGTCATTTTGGGATTTTCATATTTTCTATGTCTTTTTCATGATTGATTTAGTTAACATTTTTTTAAATTTATGCATTTATCTGCGTTTTGGTGAGTTTCAGAAGGGATTATTTTTCCCAAAAAAGTGTGTCTTTCCCATAGCGCGCATCCTACAATTGCGGATTGCGGGATTACTTTGTAAATATTTTGAAATTTTAATCCTGTAACCCGCATTGCAGATTGCGGAGAGTGGTTGAGTTAATAAATTGTTTTGTGTGTTTCTGTAACCCGCAACCCATAAATTGCGGATTGCAGATTGCATAAAGGTTAGTTAAACTTTAAGAGCTTTTGCATTCCCGCAACCCGCAATTGTGGATTGCGGGAAGGTATTTACTCTGCCATGTGTTTTATGTCCTGCAACCCACAAATTGTAGATTGCAGAATGTTTTGGTCACTTGTTGAGTTTGTTCTACCCGCAACCCGCATTGCCTATTGCAGGATGCACATTATTTTCATTTTTACTTATTTGTTTTTTATTCATTTGAGTTAGTTTTTATCATTTCAGTTGGTTTCATAATCTCAGTGGTTAACTTAACATGTTATCTTTCACATTCCCCACCTAGATTTGGTCTTCACTACATAAGCTGATTTATCTTATTGGTTTTTGGAGATTTCAAATATCTTGTCATTTGATTCCTACTATTGTGCATAATGATTTCTTATCCTTATTTGAACCTATTTGAGCCATTTACATGCTTCAATTTTGACTAATTAAGTTCATATGATGTTTCCGTAGCCTTGACAACAAATTTGAACTTCATTGAATCAATAAGTTTAAAGAGCATCTTGACGGGTTATAATACCATGGAAAGAGTCAATAATTTTTCATTAAGCAAAGTATTATATTTTACAAAGAATAATTAGCTTTGCTTGTTGGTAAGATTATTATTATTGTTTAAATTATATTCGATATATTTTTTGAAATACAATATTAATAATTTTTTATATAATTGACTTTAATATAACATGCTATTTACAATGTTAATGCATAGTATTTCACTAAACCCTAATTTGTTGTTTCCGTGAAGGATGAAGTTTAAAAACAGATCGTGCACCTGTAGAAGACATGTTTTTGCATGGAGGATTGTGAGTAAACCATGAGGAATTAGCTCAAATGGTTGAAAACCCACTTCCCAAGCAGGCCCATTTACCCCTAACCTTGGACAAGTTTTCAAATATTCAATAGTTTGGGAGAAAATTGTGACCAAATAGAGTTGCATTTTTCCAGAAATTTATTCCAGTCGTTTTCTGCATAGCTGAACGAATGAGACATCTGGGGATTTGATGATGTCCTTCCCAATGCTCTTCACTTGTATAAATTTGACCTCAGCATTCAGGGAGGGGGGCTATATCTCTGCATATGGGGAATGAAATTTCTTCTTATCTCTTCTCTAAATCTTTTGAGATCAATTTATTGTACTTTAAAGAGTGGAGTTGGAGGCACCACCATGGAGAAGACAATCGCCAAGGAAGGACTAGAGAAACATTGTTTCACTTGTAATCCTGTAATTTTTGCAGCACAATGAATCAAAGTTAGTTTCTTTTTGGCATCTTTTCTCGGTAAATTATCAAATTTATTTGATGAGGTCTGATTTCTTCACCTTAATTATCAATGAATGTTGTTGATTTCACAGCCAATTATTAATGCGTAGATCTATGATTTGGATTTTTATTAATTCATGAGTCTTTGTGTACTTATATTTTAATTAAATTTCTTTGATTAAAATATTTATCTATTTCTGCAAATGATTCACAGAAACTATTAAATCAATAATTCATGTTAATTTTTCAATTAACATAAGAGTTACAAGATAAACTTGGATATGCTTGATCTTTAAATTATTATCAGTAATTTTAATTGCTTGGTTACATTTGAAGTAACAACTTAAACAATTCAATTTTTCATTTATGTTAAGTTGATGAATAACTTATTTAAATTCGAAGCAAGTTACCTTGCAAACAGTGAATATACTTCTTTTAGA
This sequence comes from Pseudotsuga menziesii, assembly GCA_001517045.1. Taxonomy (NCBI): domain Eukaryota; kingdom Viridiplantae; phylum Streptophyta; class Pinopsida; order Pinales; family Pinaceae; genus Pseudotsuga; species Pseudotsuga menziesii. The sequence goes on from LPNX010567533.1 coordinate 541,920, forward strand.
TTAGATCTAACTTAGAATAGATTTCTTTTAAGGTAGAGTTAGCTTAGATCCACAGTTAGGACACTTCAATCTTCCCTTGTAGGAAGACATATTTTTTTAGGATCAAACACTCACAAGTTCCAGTGGAGGCCTTTGTATCCGTGGGTGTTACCACACCAAACAAATCAAGGATAGGATAATACTTGCGTAGGATTATCTTAATCCTTTGGATGGGTTTTCATCCCCTTTTATTTGCCTTGAACACTTTTCCAGCACCTACATAACTGAGGCATCAACAAATGGTGCTAGAAGGAGAGCCATTGGACATGTAAGGTCATTTGAGCTATCTTAATCATATTATCTTAAAATGGCTCCATCCCAAAAATCTATATATAGTTTCTTTTATGCTCATGAATCTGTATTTAGTTGTTTTTCTAGGAAAATTAGTTTTCATTTTCAAACATATTTGTTGAAGCAACTGATAGAAGTAAAATTTGATGGCGAGGGAGAAAATTTAACACAAGAACATGTTTTTCAATTTGCTTAAAATTGTTTTGTTAACAAAATTTTGGATCAAGATGTCCTGTGAAGATTGTTAGCCTTCACATTCGAGGGACGAGTCAAAGAATGGTTTGTAACTTTTCCTTTTATCTATGTCCACTCCTTTGAACATTTTGTAGATATTTTTACACTTTATTTTGGAAATTATGACTTTGTTAAATTATGGAATGAATGGAAACAACTCACTATAAATAAGGGTGAATCATTAGAAAATTTTGCAATTAGAACTTTTAATCTCTATTGTAGATTCCCTCTAACAGATCGTCCTATGATACATGAATGGTTTTAGTACACTAGTTCTGGTTCACATGAATCGGATCAATTAGTAAATGATGAATCTGAATTATACATTGAGAATCATCCACCTCTTGGTTTAGATTTACGTGAAGAATCTAAAGATTTAGAAATTGTAGAAATGGCTTCCTTCTCTTTCTTAGATATGGATCATAATCAATATGATGATTCAGATAAATTAAATGTTGATATGCCCATGTCTATTTCACATGAAATTCAAAGTCTAACTGATCATGAAGGAGATCATTTTTCTATAGAAGATTCTTCTAAAGTACAAGAGAATAGTTCTAATCATAATATTGAACCATGTTTTTCTAGCATAGGTAAAGAGCTTCGAGATTTTGATATTTATGATTCCGTTAATCCTTTAATAGATCTTGAATCAACTAATTGTTATGAAATTTGTGACATTTTTTCCCAATTGCGATTTTATGACCTAAGTGATTATGTAGGAGAGTATATTTCACAAGATGACGATACTGCATTTCAAGAAGAAGAAGATTCTGATTTAAAATCTTTCATACATATCTCTTTTGAAGAGAAAATCCCTCTTAAGGAATCTCAATCTGAAAATATTCTACAAATAGATGAATTGCATGCACTTACTTCCTCTTCATATTTGTCTTTGTATTCTGATATATTTGATAACAATGGCATTCAATCATATATTTCAGATTCTAATTCTCCATTGTTAAGTCTTGAATAGGTACAAGTTAATTATGAAATATATGCAGAAGATCAAGGAGATTCTTATCCTTATCATCAATCCATGTATTCTTGTCATTCTTTTTTTGCTTGAAATGAATACTATTTTTAATAATTATTTTCATAATTCTTCCTTTTATGATTCATCATACAATGAAGAAACATTTTCTTCTTACAATCATTTGCTTGATGGAGAAGATTATTTCTAGGATGTTAATGATACTAGTTCTATACTTATAACATCTCATATCTTTAACTCTTCTGAGGTAAATAACCAAAGGCAATTTGATCTCTTGGAGAATTTCCAATTTAATTAACCATATTATGCTGATTTTTACGATAATAAGTTAGAACAAATTGGATGTGATTTTACTGGTCTTATTCAAGAAAATGTTACTAAAGAGATAATTGTTCAAGAAGAAGCTTTGGATTCTTATAATACTGATGTTGATTCTCTTTCAGATAATCTCTTTCATTGCATTAATATTTCGAACTCTTTATGTCATTCTTTTGATTTTCATTGTACATACCATGATTGGGTTGTTACCTAGCTTGAGAAATATTTCTTAACAAGATTTCATCATTATGGTAAAACTCTGTTTTCCTTATTTGTATATAAAGATGGTAAGGTTCCATTCTCTTTATTTCTACATAAATTTCATCTTATTTGCTTTAATGCATTATTTTTTCATGTTTTTTGCAAGCATTCATATCATGCTTTCTGATTATTCACTTCTTCATTTTTGCAGGATTCCATATGCTTTCATGGTTGCATTGGAAATTCGATTATACTTAATTTTTGTTTTTTATAGAGTAGTGTATGAGTAGGTGTAGAATAGATTAGTTTTATCATTTCTTTAATAATTTAATTTACTCTTTTTGTTTGGTTTTCTTCAATAAAATATTTGTGACAACAAGCCAATTGCAAGTTGGAAACGACGCTTCTTCAGATGCATTTAAGGAAGTAATTTTATTATTTATGCCCTCGTTGATTATTTTATTGGTTCAAAGCATTCATGTCTGATTTATGTCTTTAGTTTTAAATTATAATGATCTTTTCATGAAATGTTTTGAATTAATTCTTTCCCAACTTTTAAGAGCAAGAATATTGTGAAATAAGACAAAGTAATTATAATTAGAAAATCTTCATTACATATGAATCCTTGATCTTTCATGGATATGCAAAAAGAGGTTTTTTACATATCTTTGTCGTGAATTGCACATACTTTAGTTTGGTATTATTTCATTTTATTTTTTTCTGTACATAATCTTTAATAAAGAGAGGCCTCATTGTCCTATACAACTTTATGCGACAAATAACCATGTTGATCGTAATACTTCACCTAAGGAGAATAAATTTATTTTAGGAGTTTTATTATAAATCAATTCATTTCAATATATTTACAATTTCTGAATTGATATAATTACTCTCTTTACAATAACAAATTCCTTAGATTCTACAAATACGACAAACAAATCTCTCTTTTGTTCACATGAGACAATTTCTTAAGGCTTATTTTTGAAATTATTTTATATTTTAATTTAGACTTCTTTTGTTTGTAATAAAAACCTAATTAAATATGATATCTCATCATCTATTAAAATACAAAATTCTTGATCACTAATTTTTTCTTTTAGTGAGTGATATAGTTATGAGATTTTGATTTACTTTTGGTTCCACTTGTATATATGTTTTATTTTATCATTCTTACATTTTCTTTTCGTGTTGGTTTGTTTTGAGCTTTTCATGATTGTCACTTAATAATAAAAGAGCTTATCAATATTTTATAGTCTTGAAATCTTATCTATAAAGGAAATCTTTATAAATGTTTTCTGCTTAGTGAATTCAAATGTTCTGATTAGTTAATCTGTGACTGTGAAAAATCAATAACAGGCTACGCTGATAATTTTATTTGAATCTTTCCATCATTATCCTATAACTTTATCTTTAACTCAACATAAACATAAACATATGAGTTTGAATTTAATTACTTTTAAGGGAATCACTTTCGGGAAAGAAGTTTCAATATGTAAATATTAGTAATATATAGATTCCTTATGCCATCCTTTCTCTTAAGGAGTTTCTAAGTCTACTCCCCCATTTACTAGGCTAACTGAAATCGCATTAGAGGAAATTTCAACTCAAAATGGGCCTCCTAAAAAAAATTAATAAAATAATAGTTAAAATAATAAAATAATATTTATTAATTTTTGGAGGAAGAAAATAAAAAAAGTACTTTTTTGTTTGTATTTTCGACATATCTCCTCATGGTTTTACTCAAATTTCGATCAGGATAGCTCGTTGGATGTGGAATTAAATTCCGCATCCAATGAGTACCCACTCAGCATACTTTTGATGGACCCCGCTACCCAAAAATAAGAAATACATGAAAAACGTGATGATGATATCATCATCATGTTTTTTCAGGTATTTCTTGTTTTTGGGGTAGAGAGGTCCGTCAAAAGTATGCTGAGTGGGTACTTGTTGGATGCGGAATTTTAATTCCGCATCCAACTAGCTCTCCCGATCGAAATTTGAGTAAAAACACGAGGAGAATGTTTAAGACCTATATGGTATTTCAAATTTAAAGCAATTTCATTGGCTAACACATGATGACATGAAATTTGAGTTAAAGTTAAAAGGCCCATTTTGAGTTGAAATTTCCTCTAATGAGATTAGCACATTACACATAGTTTGCGGATTTTGTTAAACTTGTTATTTGGGATATAAGCCATCAAGTAAAACAGGTTAAAAGATGTCCATGTCGAGGCTATGGATGTCTGCAGGTTGCAGTGGCTTTGTATGTGGTTTTGGGATTTCAAATCATAAATATTATATATAAACCCTTAAGAAACCTTTTTCTATCCACACTCGTAGAGAGTTATCTGATGCTACGTACCCATTAGTAAATTGAGTCACTATATAGCTATGCATCTAAATCAATAAATTGGGACTAGAGTGCTTGGAGGTGAAGTTAAAAGGAATCCCTGCCGCAGCTATAGATGTCAGATGGCAATAGGGTCCTGTTTGTGGTATTGGAGTCATTTATTAATACTATGTCTTATATGATTAGCTTGATTTCCCAAGGTTAATTTTCGGTAAAGTTCTTGATTCTTACATCTTGTAACTAATTTATTTTGAAAAATGAGTTTATCTTTAAAGAAAATATTTTGGATAATGATGGGAATGACTTGGATATTTTAGAAGCTTTGAAGTCTAACCAATACTATATCATTCAGTGATAAAGCTATTCATATTATTTGAAATGTAGCATGTGAAAGCATTTTATTTTCATTCTTAATATTTAGATTTCAATACTATAATTCAGAGATAACTGGCTCTTCCCATCAAGTCGCCATTTGTTGTAGCTACAACAGATCCCATGTTTTATCCAAAACATGGGAGCCCAAACTTTTATATGCAAAAGGTGATGCTTAAGTTCCTTAATCATTTTGGGATTTTCATATTTTCTATGTCTTTTTCATGATTGATTTAGTTAACATTTTTTAAAATTTATGCATTTATCTGCATTTTGGTGAGTTGTGGAAGGGATTAATTTTTCCCAAAAAGTGTGTCTTTCCCGCAACCTGCATCCTGCAGTTTTGGATTGTGGGATTGCTTTGTAAATATTTTGAACTTTTCATCTGATAACCCACAACCCGCATTGCAAATTGTGGAGAGTGGTTGGGTTAATAAATTGCGTTGTGTGTTTCCACAACCCACAACCCGTAAATTGCGGATTGTGGATTGCGGAAAGGTTAGTTAAACTTTAATAGCTTTTTCATTCCCTCACCCCCCAACCCGCAATTGTGGATTACGGGAAGTTCTTTACTTTGCGATGTGTTTTATGTCCCACAACCCACAAATTGTGGATTGCGGAATGTTTTGGTCACTTATTGAGTTTGTTCTACCCGCAACCCGCAATGCGGATTTCTGATTGCAGGATGCACATTATTTCCATTTTTACTTTTTTTTTTTATTCATTTGAGTTGGTTTTTATCATTTCAGTTGGTTCCATAATATCAGTGGTTAACTTAACATGTTATCTTTCACATTCCCCACCTAGATTTGGTCTTCACTACATAAGTTGATTTATTTATTGGTTTTTCGAGATTTCAAAGATCTTGTCATTTGATTCCTACTATTGTGTGTAATGATTTCTTATCATTATTTGAACATGTTTGAGTCATTTACATGCTTCAATTTTTACTAAATAAGTTCATATGATGTTTCGGTAGTCTTGGAAACAAATTTGAACTTCATTGAATCAATAAGTTTAAAGAGCATTTTGACGGGTTATAATACCATGGAAAGAATCAATAATTTTTCATTAAGCAAAGTATTATATTTTAAATTATTATTATTATTGGTAATATTATTATTGTTGTTTAAATTATATTCGATATATTTTTTGAAAGACAATATTAATAATTTATTTATATAATTGACTTTAATATAACATGACATTTACAATGTTAATGCACAGTATTTCACTAAAACCTAATTTGTTGTTGCTGTGAAGGACGAAGTTTAAAAACGGATCATGCACCTGTAGAAGACATGTTTTTTGCATGGACAATTGTGAGAAAACTGTGAGGAATTAGCTCAAATGGTTAAAAACCCAGTTCCCAAACATGCCCATTTACCCCTAACCATAAATAGTTTTTCAAACATATCAACAATTTGGGAGACAATTGTGACCAAACAGAGGTGAATTTTCATGAAATTCATTCCAGTCGTTTTATGCATAGCTGAATGAACCAGACATCCGAGGATTTGATGCTATCCTTCCCAATGCTTTTTACTTCTATAAATTTGACCTCAGCATTCAAGGAAGGGGGAGGGGGGTGGATCTCTGCATATGGGAGAATGGAATTTCTTCTTCTCTTCTCTAACTCTTTTGAGATTAGTTTATTGTACTTTAAAGAGAGGAGTTGGAGGCGCCGTCATGGAGGAGATAATCGCCAGGGAAGGACTAGAGAAACATTGCTTCACTTGTAATCCTGTAATTTTTGCAGCACAATGAATCAATGTTAGTTTCTTTCGGCATCTTCTTTGGGTAAATTATCAAATTTCTTTGATGATGTATTATTTATTCACCTTAATTATCGATGAATACTGATGATTTTGCAATGAATCATTAACATATTGATCTATGATTCGGATATTTCTTAATTCATGAATCTTTGTGTACTTATATTTTAATTAAATTTCTTTGATTAAAATATTTATCTATTTCTGCAAATGATTCACAGAAACTATTAAATCAATAATTCATGTTAATTTTTCAATTAACATAAGAGTTACAAGGTAATCATGGATATGCTTGATCTTTAAATTATTATCAGTAATTTTAATTGTTTGGTTACATTTGAAGTAATAAGTTAAATAATTCAATTGTGCATTTCTGTTAAGTTGATGAATAACTTATTTAAATTCGAACCAAGATACCTTGCACATGGTGAATATACTTCTTTTAGATTAGATCTAACTTATCTTAGATTTGTTTTAAGGTAGAGTTGGCTTAGATCCACAATTAGGACACTTCGATCTTCCTTTGTAGGAAGACAAATCCTTTTAGGATCAAACACTCATAAGTGTCAGTGGAGTCCCTTGTATCCATGGGTGTTAACCACACCAAACAGCTCGAGGATGGGATAATACTTGTGTAGGATTATCTGAATCCTTTGGATGGGTTTTCATCCCCTGTTGATTTCCGTGAACACCTTTCCAGCACCTACATAACCAAGGAATCAACAGAACCGAGTTAGCTGAAATAGAGAAGGAAAAAGAAAGATTGAATAATGAGTTGACTGATGGAAAAACTAAATTATTAAAATTTGTTGATAAAGAGAAACAATGGAAGAAATACATGGCTCTGGTGGTAGAGAGTGAGAATACCATGAAAGAAAAGTTTGATGAAATGGAAAGGAAGCTGCAGGAGAAAGGAAATGAGTTACAAGACAAGGAAAAAGAATTAGAATTAAGTATTATACCTCCTACAACTAAATCCAGTGAGAAAAACATTGTCCATGCTATTTCATAAGTTAGCCTGAAAAATTTACTGTTAACTGGATTGAAAAATCAAAATAGAAACCTAGAAAATATCGCATTCAAAAGGGAACAAGACAGAAAAACATGGGAGGCCAAATATTAAGCTTGGGAGGCCAAATGCCAGGAATTGCAAATCAAAAATAATAGATTAATGAAGTAGGTAACATGTCAATTTCCAGTACAGGGGGAAAAACATATTATTTGGGATGCCATCATAGAGGAAGCAGACAAGTTCAAACTTTACCTTGGCTATATATTGGATAAAGAAGTGGTGATTCATTCATCCACAAAAATTATGGTAGTAGCCAGGGAAAAAATGAATAAAAATCCAGTTGACTACGGAAATAATGTCATCAACTTCTTAAATGGTTTATCAGACGATGATTTAAAAAAGAAAACATCAAGGATAGAATGTCAATTATGACTTGAGCTAGGAAGGTAGTAAATAAGTATCACCATTTAGACACAATCTAGGATAAATTTGATATTAAGGCACACCAAGTAAATATTTTTATTAATATGCTTGATCCTTTATTTAAGAAAGGACTCCCATTCTTTTGGGAAAAAAAGGTGCAATGCTGACTCAAAAGGAATACTGTGAAAAGCTAATTGAATGCAGATTACATCATGCCAATTTCGTTGATATGAACCAATCACTATCTAGCAGGACGATTGTTGATAAATTGGTTGATGAATTTGAAATATTTTTTTATTTTAAAAAGGCATGTATGAATCTACAAAATTATTCTTACAGGGATCATATTGAATTGTGCATGTTGGAAAAGGAAATGTCTATGTTGGTGCTACCTTCTATAGACCAATGGAAGACCGTAGAAAAGTTTAGGAGAACCAAGTACACGTTGTATACTTGAATACATGGAATATCATTGATCATTCAATGTTGAAGAATAGTTATTAGGCACTAGTCTATTTTCTAGAAGTTGTTAGTAGTTAAGAAGTGTCGATTTACACATGTAAATGTGGTTGTTCCTATTTTTAGTAGTTAGCTATATTTTCAGCTCATGGAGCAATTGTATAAGAACCTCTAAGTTGTATGGAAAAAGGGTTGGAAACCATGATATTTTGAGTTATGTATTTTGATACTAATCTTTAATAAAATTTCATATCCAAATGATGGCCTTTCATCAAACATTCATGTGTTATTTTTTATTACAGTCTATACTTTTTTTCCCTTGTGAATGCTTTCTTGTTTTACCTTCCATTATGTTTTCCTTCATATATGAAATGAGTATTTAATGGTTCAGAATTCATACATGTATATGCTCTGGATATTATTTCACATATTCACAAATATTTTCAACTAAAATTAATGCAAAATTCATCTTATGGTGCTTTGTATTAATGGAATGTTGTTGTTTCTTTCCTATCACCAAACAATGAGAATTTTGACTATAACTGAGTAACTATCTTAACTTTGTTGAAATTACTTTGTAAACATCCTTATGATTTATTCATTATATATTTTGAATCCATATCCCAATGTTTAATTTCCCTGTTTCAACCAAAAATACAATCTAAATCTTTATTTTATTTGCATATCTGGCCTTGTTAAAAATCAATGAGAGATCGCTCTCTAGAAAGAAAAAATCAAGTTTTATTTCTTAAAGTGGTTCTGTTGTTACCTTGAGATTTCCTTCCCACAACCTGAGGTAAATTTTGAGTGCTAACAAATTGGCATCGTTTCCAAGGAACGAGATTTCAAATCGGCCTTGGGAGAGACGACAAGACTGTAAGATTCCAAGATTCAAAGAAAGAAAGGGATTTCTGTGGAAAAAAGATATTTCTACATTTGAAAAGGGTTGTGCATTTTCCCTAGCGACTCCACGTTCATTTTGAGCAAGATTTCAGAAGGAATCCTGGCTTCCAGGAGATCACACACACGAGGTAATCCTATTACTAAAATTTTACAAAGTGTTGAAAACCCAGAAAGTTTATTTAGACATAGGAATGGAAAAAATAAAGCTACTACTTCTCAAACCGAAAGGTATCTATTTCAAGAATATTTTCGTAGTTTCTTGGATGTGGATTTAGGATTTAATAGTACAAAACCTTTCTTAATATCTAAATCAGATTCAGATTTGAAACATACAGAGATTAATCCAAAAAGGCTTGAGTCATATCTTTTAGATTCCCTGTGGAAAAATTTACAAAATCCTATAAAAGTTGAAGAAAATAGTACTCATTTTAAAACTCGCCGGCATCAAATTATAAGCCCTGCTCATAGTCCTCCTCAGAAACCTCCTATTGTACAAATCCCACCCATTCCAATGGTAGCCAGGTTTGCACATTTGCATTTGCTAGTTGTTTTGCATGACCCTCCTTTAAATTACTCACAAAGAATTTCTTTATATAATGGAGAGGGAAACTTTATAGCTAGAAAACATATAGATAGGTTTTAGGACTTCATTGACTTAGAGGAGGTTGATCATGATGATGCAAAAATGAGACTGTTTGCTTGAAGTTTTTCTAGAGAGGCAAAATGGTGGTTCAAGGACTTACCAAAAAGATCCATCCCCACCTTTGAGTCCTTTCAAACAATTTTTTTGGATAGGTGGGAAGCAAAAAATAGCCATTTACAAATATTATCTCAATATAACAATTTAAAAAAGGGAATTTTGAATCTGTGCATGATTTTTCTAGCAGGTTTATGAGGGTATATAATTATATTCCAGCAGACATTAAACCCTTGGTAGGTGCTACAAATCTACATTATGGAGATTCTTTTGAGAGTGATTTTGCATTACTGTTAAGAGAAAGGAAGTATGGTAGTTTTCCTATTATGTTTAAAGATGCACTATAAGTGGAGGAAAAATTAATGAATTCAAAGAAACTAAAGAATAGAGTAGAGGCAGATAAAAGAAGGCAAGAAAATCAACCATATACTTCTTCCCCTTCCTCTACAAATGATTCCAAGTTTGACATAATGATGAAGACTATGGAGATATTTATGGATATGCTATTTCTAGATAACAAACCACCAAATAGAGAGAAGCCTGAAAATCAAATCAGAAATCCCAATTTTAGGAGACCACCTCCTCCTCCAAGAAACCAAAGGAATCCTGATGATCAGCAAATTAAACCACCATTTCCAGAGAATTTGGTTGATGAAGGGGGTGAGGAATAAGAAGATCCAATGGACCATCACATTCATCACTTTGATGATGTTAAAGCTGAGATATATCTCACTGAGGAGGAGCATAACATGTTTTCTCATGATGATCAAAGTACTATTTCAGTAACAGATTCATAGCATTATCTCAGAGGATATCAGAATTCCATTGATGATTTTCAAAGATAATTAAAGTTTAGAAGTAGAGATGTAGTGATAAATAAAGGAATGCCCAAACAAAACTAGTCTTTAACTAGTAAACAAAATCAAGAGAAATAAAAAGAAAAAGAAAAGGAAAATGAAAAAGTTACCACTGTACATAAAAATTCTGAGACCAAAGAACAAAAGTCAAAATAAAACAAGCATCTATTATCGATTGACGTGGAAAAATCAATTTCATCCTTCAATTTACAGTTTGAATTGTCAAAAATCAAGCTCTATATTCCCTTGAATGAACTCTTGACGAATAATGAATACACAAAAACAATTACAAAAATGGTTAAAAATCAGGGTAAAGATCAACCAGTCATCTTAGAAGTGACATAAGATTACCCCACTATTGGCCTTGGGCCCATAATTAAAGAAACAGAGGATGAGGATGTTCCTCCTTTCTATATGAGTCTCAATGTACATTATATGATATTGCACAATGCTTTGTTAGATTCTGGTGCATCTCATAATCTTATGCCTAAGGTGGTAGTGGATAGTTTGGGGTTGGAGATTACAAGGCCTTATAAAGACTTATATTCCTTTGATTCCAAAAAAGTGAGACGTTTGGGATTAATAAAGGACATGGTGGTGACGCTTACACAACTTCCAGCAAAAAATGTTGTTATGGATGTCGTGGTAGCTGATATTCCTCCCAAGTTTGGCATGTTGTTGTCAATATATTGGACATCAAAATTGAAGGGAACTTTGCAAATGGACATGAAAAATGATACCATTTTTTTTATTTGGAGGGAACAAGAGGTTGCATAGAGAGAATATATTGGGTTATGTAGTTAGAAGCAGAGATAAACATGAAAACCATCATATTTGTGATGTTGATACTGACCTAGGATCTTCAATATTTTTCAATGATGTCCCTCAAATAGATCATGATATTCTTGTACAAATAGAGTTTAAAGAAGATCAAGATTTTCCAAAAAGACAAGAGTCTTTACATAAGAAGAAAAAGAATGAAGAAGGTTTATCGACTATGTACTTTGATGGGTCTATAAATAAAATTGGTGCCAGTGCTGGTGTGTTCATAATTTCTCCAATTAGAGATTTCAAAGCTTTGTCATATAAATTGATATTTGAATGTACAAATAATGTGGCTGAGTATGAGGCTCTACTACTTGGTTTAAATGATTTAAAGGAGACGAGAGAAAAAATAATAGAGATGTTTGGGGATTCCGAGCTTGTGGTAAATCAAGTGAATGAAAGTTATCAAACAAATCATCCCAGGATGAGGGCTTACATAAATGAGGTATGGGATAAGTTTGGTAATTACTTTAAAAAACACAAAATCATAGTAATTCCCACAAGCGAAAATGGAGTGGTCGATTCTTTGGTTAAGGCTACTGGTAAATTCGAGACTCCTATCCATTGTCAGAAAAATGTACAGAATTAAAATTGTCAATATACCTTCCATACAAGACAATTCCAAATATTGGAAAGTTTTTTATCATGTTGTACAAATAAAAATGTTTTTGGAAATGTATGATGAATTTGTAAATACCTAGATTGACACAAAAAATGTAAATTTAAAGAGCTTCAAATATGATGAACATAATGAAGAAGAACAAGTTGAAAATAAAAAGTTGAAAAGTAAGGTAGGGGGAAAAGACATAATCCAGTTGAAGAGAAATTTTATCCCATAAGGTTCGATTCCCTTAGAGAAAAGTTTTGACCAGAATGATGTTGCGAAAGATACAAAAGTGAAACCTGCTGATAATGTTGTTGAGGAAAAAAATATAGGTACCTGTTAAAGAAAAAGAAGAATATATAAATTTGATGAAGAAGTACACCGAAGTGTTTTCCTGGATTTATGAGGATATTAAAGAGTATGATACTTCTATCATACAACATATTCGAATAAATCTTGGTGAAAAACCTTTCAGACAAAAATTGAGAATAATAATTCCAATGCTACTACCTGTCATAAATAAAGAGATTAAAAAATTATTTAATGCAAATATTATTGTAGTTCAGAGGTTTTCAAAATGGATGGCTAATTTAGTACCTATTAGGAAGAAAAATGGTGATATTAGACTCTGTATATATTTCAGAAACCTTAACAAAGTCTCATTGAAGGATAACTACCCATTACCAAAAATGGACCATATTTTGCAAAATGTGATAGGATATGAAAGGATTTCTACTATGGATGGTTTCTCAGGCTATAACTAGATCAAAGTACTTCCCGAGGACCCAGAAAATACTAAGTTTACAACACCATGGGGAACATTCATGTATGCCAAAATTCCTTTTGGTTTAATGAATGCAGGGGCTACATTTCAGCGTGCTTTGGACATTTCTTTGGCAGAGGAAAAAGACAAATTTGTGGTAGTTTATATGGATGATATCACTCTGTATTCTAGATTTGACAGGGAACATATCAATCATTTGGAGAAATTTTTTCTGAAGTGCAGGAAATATGGCATATCATTAAATCCTAGAAAATCTAATTTTGCATTGGAGGAAGGAAAATTGATAGGGCATATTATTTCAAAGGATGGTATAAAAATAGATCTAGGTGCAGTTCTAAAGGTTGAGGAGCCAAGGAGAAAAAAAGAAGTATAGTCATTCATTGGTTAGGTAAATTTCTTGAGGAGGTTTATTCCCAATTTTGCTAAAATATTGAGGTATATTACCAATATGCTGAAGAAGGAGAACGAGATAAAGTGGATAGTATATTCAAGGAAATATTTTAGAGATATTAAAAAATCCATTACAGAAGCTCCAGTTCTGGTAAGTCTATATTTCAGTAAATATTTCCTATTTTTTTCTTATGCCTCATAATATACTATTGTTGGAGTTTCGTTAGAGAAGAGCAATCTGAATGTTGAACAGCCCATAGCTTTCTTTGGCAAGGTATTAAGGGATGGAGAAATGAAATATGATATCATGGAAAAGCAAGAATATTATTTAGGAAAATATTTGAAATATTTCAGAGTGTATATTCTTCATTCACATATAATTTCCTATGTTCCAAGTAATGTGGTGAAGAGTATTCTCACGTAGCCAAATCCAGGAGGGAAAAGAGAAAAAAGGATTGTTGTGTTGTTGGAATATGATATTGAAATCAATCCTACCAAGTTGATCAAAGGACAAGGGCTCACAAAAATGATGACATACTCTAATTGTGAATCCTTACAGCTTAATTTATTGACTAGTCATTCAAATAAGCTTGATACAGGGGTACATGTAATGCCTAACTTTTATATTTCTCATTGGTACTTTGATATTGTATATGTTTTACATAATCTACAAGCTCTTGCATGGTTAAGAAAAACAAGGGCAAGTTCTGTGAAGTTGAAAGCAGCCAAGTTTTGTGTCTTGAATCAATACCTGTGTTGGAAAGATCTTGGTGGTGTGTTACTAAATAACGTTTCAGAAAATGAATCCCAACAGACTATGAAGGAGTTTCACAAATGATATTGTGGAGGGAATCACTTTTGGAAAGTGACAAAAAATAAAAATTTGAGAGCTAGTTTTTACTGGCCCTCATTGTTTTCTGATGTTTATAAGGAGACCACCACATGCCACCAATTCCATATTTTTTATGGTAAGAGGAAACTTGTTCCACTTCCTCTTAACCCAATATCAGTAGAGGAACCTTTTCAGAAGTGGGGATTATATTTCATTGGAGAAATTAATCCCAATTCCTCAAGGAAGCATAGATGGATTTTAACAACAACAGACTATTTTACCAAGTGGATTGAAGAAATCCCTACAAGAAGGGCTACAGATGCAATGATCATGGATTTTATTGAGAACAATATTTTGGCTAGGTTTGGTTGTCCTAGGATAATCATGACTGATAATGCAGTTGCTTTCAAATCTAAGAAGATGATCAGTTTTTGTTATAAGTATCATATAAGTCTAAACCATTCTACTGCTTACTATCCACAAGGTAATGGACTGGTAGAGTCTTCTAACAAGATCTTGGTAATAATAATTAAGAAATTGTTAGAGGAGAACAAAATGGATTGGCATAAAAAGCTGAAATATGATTTGTTGGTTGATAGAATCAACAAAAAAGGGCAATTGGAATGTCACCATTTCAATTAGTATATGGAGATGAAGTTGTTTTTCCAACATCATTGGGAGTTCCAGTCATGAAATTGTTGCAGGAGAAGGAGGATGAACCTATTAATATGCAAAGGCGGATAAATAAAATCATTGAACTCAGTGAGATGAGGGAAAAATCCTATGATAAACTACAAATACACGAAGAAAAGACGAAGAACACTTTTGATAGGAAGGTCAAGGAAGAACAATTCTAGATTGATGATTCGGTTTTGAAATCGGATGCTCCTAGGGAATACAAGCATGGTAAGTTTGATCACATGTGGGTAGGTCCATTAATCATTGCAACATACAGAGGTGAAAATTCATTCATTCTACAGCATCAGGATGGGTCTCAGCTGAAGGGAGGTCCAGTTAAGGGAAGATATTTAAAGAATTACTTGTCCTGAGGGAAGGAGGTAATTTTTTGTACTATAGTTGTATATATTTCTTTAATTTTTTAATATAGATGGTGAGCCAAAGGATTTTAATCCCACAGAGAAGGCCCTAAGATCTGGAGGGGTAACCATGTTTGTTTAATTCTTCATTTTTATTTTTAGAAGTACATAAAAACAAAAAAGAGAAGTTAAAAGTGTGAAAGGATTGGGAACAACCCAATGCACCAAGAATTGGTTTAAGGGGTTCTTTTCTACCTATCAGGGATGATAGCATCCCCAATTGGAGCCAACTCTTAGGACCATTTTGAGCTAAGTAGTTGGAGGGGGTTAGACCAATTAAAGAAAGAAGAGGGTCTGAAAATTTCCATATAATATGAACTTGAAGGGTTTTGATGGGTTTCCAAATATTTTAGGAGGTTTGTCCATTGATTTGAAGTGAAAAACTATAAAAAAATCCAAAATTTTAACCTTGTAAATGTGCCTGAAATAGAAAATATATGCTCGAGGTTATATGGTGATAGGAATGAAGGGCTTAGATGCACAACACAGAAAACCATAGGAAACAGTTGATTTTGCTAAGGAAAGTTGCTCAATTTCAAAGATTTCTGACATTGGCGGAAGAAGGTTAAATTTCATGCAGGATCAACCATTGGGTGAATAGATGAAAGCAGATCGAGGGTGCATAAATATTTCACTAAGAATACTAGCAACGAGAAACAAATGGAAGCATGATTGCAAAATCTGGTACACCCCTCTTATTTCAATGGATGAGATTTTATGGTGTTTGATATTAACGACAAGAGTGGATTTCACAATCCCAAGATGCATGAACATATCAAGTTTCTGCCTTTCGAAAATACTGTAAGAGTTGCATATTTCAACGGTTGAGATATGAAGATGTTGAAGATCTACAGTTGATATTAATTTCGCAAAGGAAACATGCATGGGGTAAGTAGATTTTTCAATTAGCGAAATATCATAGGACCCGCATATTCCAACGATTAAGATCTTGAATGGAATATATCTATGGTGGATATGTGTTTCGTAGCCACATCATGCATGAAAGAATAAACATTTTGGGGCTGCAAGATCTTGTAGGCCCTGCACATTTGAACGATGTAGATTTCGGCGGATTTTTAATCCATTGTCTAAGATGGTTTCGTGACAAGAACAAGCAAGGGATAAATCATGATGGTAGATTGCAAAATTGGGTAAGAGTTGCATCATTGGATGGTTAAGATTTATCGTAGATCAAGACCTACAGTTGAGGATTATTTCACTGTTTTAAGATGCGAGGAGAAATAGAATGGTGGAGGCTACGAAATGAAGTTAAAGGGAAAACAAAATAAAGGGTGAGGATCTCAGCAGGAGCAAAGCTATGGACAATAGTGATTTCACAAGATGAAGGTGTGAGAAAGAAGAGAATTAGTAGACTTGCGAAATAGAGCTAAAGGGTGCATACAATGAATGGTGTAGCTTTCATCTGGGAAAGATCTAGGGTTCAAAACCATTTCGCACGAAAAATATACTCACTCTGAGTATGGAAACAAATTTGTGAAATTTGTTAAAGTAAAAGAATATCAATAGCTTAGAAATGGTCGTATTCATATCAATGGTTACAATTTAATCTCAAATTGTGGGCTTTAGGAAGAATAAGGGGGGTAACATTGTATTGGAGGCAAATAATGGATTAAGTTGGAAAAAGGATCCATGACGCAAAATGAATCATGCAAAATGGAAGGATGAATGTTGTTTCTATTGAAAAAGATGAAAGATGGATAAGAATATAGAAAATTATAAAAATTCTTTGCACGTTAAATTCGGGTATTATTTTATTCTCTTGCATCGAAAAACGAAAGATAAAAATAGTGCGAAAGTAGCCAACTCATATGGCATCCTTTGGCCACTTGTCAAAACACTAGGTAGGAATTTGTCTCTTATCAAACTATATAAAATGGCTCAAGTTGAAAATCTATAGGTTCAGAAATTGAAATACGAGAAAGTTGAAGAGTTGTTTGAAGATAGAGATGCAGAAGCTAAAAATTCTTAAATACCAAGGAACTCATATTCACAATGTCTACCAGTCTTACTTCCACTTTTTCACTACTGACCAAACCGTGAACTGCCCAGAATTTGTTGATTGGTGTGCCAAAAATTATTCTCTTTATGAAAGAGTGATAATGGATATTACCATCTCCAAAATCCCATGTCCTATAATTCTCTGGTCATTAGAAAAACCTTTTTAATCCCTGATGAATTTACCCTAAAATCTGAGGGTTATAATGAGGAGTCTGTAGTTAAATGATTTAGAGAGTATGTAATAGAGTAAAGGCAGGAATTATTTAAGAAATGTTTCAACCCATATGTCGACCTATTAGACCAGTCATTTCCAGTTCATGTCAGCCTTTTCAATGAAGAAGCCCAGTATACTGTAACCCTATTGAGTCAGTTCTTAGGTTTAGAAATAAACAAGTATATCATTGAGTCCCTTATGAGTCTATTGTATGTCCTGAGTACTTGTCCAATTGATTCTGAAGAGTCCAGTTAGTCAATACAAGTTTCATGCCTTAAATTTGATGAATTCTTCACTAAGAGCATTCATTCTCAGTTAGTGGATTTCAACAAGACCAAGAATTTCAGATTTTAATATTACTTACTGAAAATGTTTCTTTCATTTAATGAGGAAAATATACAGTTGCCAAAGATGGTACTTACTGAGGAAATGAACAAATATTACACTAAGTTTATGAACTTCCTCATGTCAGAAGTGTATAATGCTATTTTTCAAAATAAGTTGCCCAGGGTACTACCAGAAATGAGAAATACATTACAAAATTCTATAGAGAAAATGATAGGTGATTAGTTCCTATTTGAGCAGGGAATAGTGATTAGATTGTATGGTTTTGTTCATCCACCTTATATGTTTCCTACCTTCTTGACTAATAGAATGTTCTGAATGGAATTTGTTAGATAAAAGTTAATAGTGGAAACTGAACACTTCTTAAAGTTCAAGAACTCCACTGAAATCAAGTATCCATTGGTTGTAGGCCCATTTGTTATCAAGAACAAAGTTGCCTTTCCAATGATCGAGAGTTTGTTAAAAGAGATGGGATTTTTGACAAAACCTGATGTTAACTATGATCCTCATCATGTTATTTCAAACACAAGAAAAGATCTGAAAATAAATCCTTTTGAACATGAGGAGATTGCTAGATTAGCAGATGTTGCAAATTGGTCTGATTATCCAAAAGAGGCTCCAAAGGATACTGATATGTAGGAGGGTTCAACTTCTTCTGTAAGAGAGATTACTTCATTGAAAATTTACACTTCCAAGCTGATCTCAGTAGCTGAGAAAATCAAACCTTTGAACATTCATTCAGAAATAACCAACAAGTGATATTTTTCAAATGCTATGGATATTGAAGAGGACACTGTTAGAACTCCTAAGAAGTAGAAAACGGAAGTAGAAGGACAAATTTTCTAGACTATAGAATAAGAAAAAGTAAAGAAAAATATGAAAGTGACAGGGCATGCCTTTGAGGTGAAGGAGCAGGCATTTGTTGACACACTAGCTGACTCCACATCTCAATTTAAAAGCAAGATAGAATTGTTGGAGAAATACAAACAAACCAAAGATATAAATTCAGAAGAAAATTTAAAGTTGTATTCAAAAGTGAGGAAAATATCTAATCAATATGTATCCCTTGTTTTTGTTAGAGATTATTCCCAAAATACTCTAAACATGGCCTTGGAAACCAAGAATGGAGTTGCGGAAATGAAAATGGACTTGGAAAATATCCCTATCCCTAACATGATACATTTGCACAAGTAAACAGGGGATATTTTGTTTACTGATATGTTGAAAGCTACCTTGAAATTATCAAAGTTGCAAACTAGTCAAAGAAAAATTGAAAATTAGTTGAGACAGGAAAAGGTGGAGCACAAAGCTTACCAGACACAAATAAATAAATTATAGATGAATCTACGAGCTGCTGAGAGACAAGATGACAAGGGAGAAGGGATACAAAAGTTGTTGAATGAAAAGGAGAATGTTATCCAATTGTTGAAAAAGAAGCTAAAAATACCTGCTACACAGTTGATACAGGGACCTGAATTAATTGAAATAGAGAAGGAAAAAGAAAGCTTGAATAATGAGCTGACTGATTGCAAAGGTAAATTATTAAAAGTTGTTAATAAAGAGAAACAGTGATATAAAGACATGGCTCTGGTGGTAGAGAGTGAGAAGAACATTAAAGAAAAGTTTAATGAAATGGAAAGGAAGATGGAGGAGAAAGAAAAAGAGTTACAAGACAAGGAAAAATAATTACAATAAAAAATTATTCCTCCTTTAGCTGAATCCAGTGAGAAAAAGATTGGTTTTGTTTAGGCTTTCACAGGTGGTAGCTGTTAATGGAGAGTTTGGAACTTGTGTGGAATTTTTCATCTCGATGCTATGATAGTTGTTAATGGAGAAAAATATTGTCTAGGGTATGTCATAAGTTAGCCTAAAATATTTGTAGTCAACTGGATTGAAAAATCAAAATAAAAACCTGGAAAACATGGCATTACAAAGGGAACAAGAGATAAAAACGTGGGAGCCCAAATCTAAATCTTGGGAGGCCAAATTCCAGGAATTGCAAACCAAAAATGATAAATTAATGAAGTAGGTAACAGGTAAATTGCTAGTATAGGTGGAAAAACATATTATTTGGGATGCCATCATAGAGGAAGAAGAAAATTTTAGACCTTACCTTGACTATATATTGGATAAAGAAGTGGTGATTCATTCATCAAGGAAAATTATTGCAGTAGCCAGGGAAAAATTCAATAAAAAGCCAGTTGATTATGCCAATAATGTCGTCAACTTATTCA
This sequence comes from Pseudotsuga menziesii, assembly GCA_001517045.1. Taxonomy (NCBI): domain Eukaryota; kingdom Viridiplantae; phylum Streptophyta; class Pinopsida; order Pinales; family Pinaceae; genus Pseudotsuga; species Pseudotsuga menziesii. The sequence goes on from LPNX010567533.1 coordinate 562,189, forward strand.
ATGGTTTATCAGAGGATGATTTGAAAAAGGACAACATCAAGGATAGAATATCAATTATGACCTAATCCAGGAAGGTAGTAAATAAGTATCACCCTTTAGACACAGTCTAGGCTAAAGTTGATAGTATGGCACACCAAGTAAAGTTTTTCATTGATATGTTTGATCCTTTATTTAAGAAAGGAATCCCATTATTTTGGGAAGATAAAGGTGCAATGATAACTCAGAAGGAATACCATTAAACGCTGATTGAATGCAGATTAGATCACGCCAATTTCACTGATATGAACAATTACTGTCTGGCATGAGGATTGTCGATAAATTGGCCGATGAATTTGAAATATTTTTCTCTTTTAAATAGGCATGTGCACATCTAAAAAATTATTCTTACAGGGATAATATTGGATTACGAGTGTTGGGAAAGGAAATTTCTACGTTGGAGCTACCTTCTGCGGACCAATGGAAGACTGTAGAAAAGTTCGGGAGAACCAAGTACACGTTGCATACTTGAAGACCTGGAATATCATGGAGCATTGAATGTTGAAGAATAGTTATTATGCACTATTTTATTTTCTAGAAGTTGCTAGTAGTTAAGAAGTGTCGATTGACACATGTAAAGGAGGTTTTTCCTATTTTTAGCAGTTAGTTATATTTTCAGCTCATGGAGCAATTGTATAAGAACCTATAAGTTGTATGCAAAAAGGGTTGGAATGCATGAGATTTAGAGTTATCTATTTTGATACTTATATTTAATAAATTGTAGAGCCGAATGCTGGCCTTTCATCAAATATTTATGTGTTATTTATGATTATAGTCTATACTTTCTTTTCCTTGTGAATGTTGTCTTGTTTTAGATTCCATTATGTTTTCCTTCATATCTAAAATGAGTATTTAATGGTTCAAAATACATACATGTATATGCTCTGGCTATTATTTCAGATATTCACAAATAGTTTCAACAGAAATTAATGTAGAATTCATTTTATGGTTCTATGTATTGATGGAATGTTCTTGTTTCTTTCCACGGGGACTTCACTTAGTGAACCTCTTACATAGCATGTGCAATCGTGGTATATTAAAGAATACCCTTAATTTCAAGAAATATTGACCCAAACTCTTTTTGTTGAAACCCCCTCCCAATACTTAAAACCTCCTCCCCATCCGTTTTTATACCTCAATCCTTATAAACCACCCTACCCACCCCCACCTTAAACCCCTCATCCCCCCAATACCTGCAATATATTGGTTTGATTTTTTATAATTTTAAAACCCACAATATGAACTAACGTGATAGGATATTGGTCAACAAGTGAAGCCCCCGTGTTTCTTTCCTATCAGCAGAAAATTAGCATTTTGATTGTAACTGAGTAACTATCTTACCTTTGTTGAAGTTCCTATGCATACAGCCTTATGATTTATTCATTATATATTTTAACTCCATAGCCAAATGTTTACTTTCCCTGTTTCAACCAAAAATACAGTCTGAATCTTTATTTTACTTGCATATCTAGCCTTGTTAAAAATCAATCAGAGATCCCTCTCTAGAAAGAAAAAAACCAGTTTTCTTTCTTAAAGTGGTTCTACAATTACCTTGAGATTTCCTTCCCACAACTTGAGGTAAATTTTTAGTGCTAACAAGGTGTTAGACAAGGTAGCATCATTTCAACCTATAGCAAGAACTTCACTAGAGGCCTTATTTGTAATTTTCGTGGCAGAAAAATAAGATTTTGTATTTGATGGAAATTCATGCTCCAATTCAATTTTTTTATGATAAATTCGTAATATCTCAAAATAGTTTTTTGTGAATTCTTGTATAGCATGAGACTGGAAAAGAGATACCTTTTCTTTTAGTAATCATACATTATGACCTTATAGAGATGTTTTTCCTTGCTAAAGCAATACATTTTTCAATCTTGTACAATTTCTATGTAGTATGTACAGGAAGAAGAAGTCAATTTCACAAAGTTTCATTCTAGTTATTCGTATAAGATTCCAATGACTTTAATAATATCAACCCTTCTCTAGTTTTCCATTTGATGAAATATGAAGAAAGTTAGTCAGTGCATTCCACCCTCGCTATAGTAAAATTATATTTTTTTGGAATTAAGAAAATCCTCATTTAAAACAAAGATAAAAATGTAAAGATACTTACATCTCCCTCCATTGAAACATCCCTAGGTACTGAAAAATATTGATCACCACTAATAGGGCCATATTTTTGTATCCTTCCTTCTTTTTATGCTTTCATTATCTGTGGAGCCTTCCAGACAACATATATTTTCTTATTCTCAATCTGCTTATTTTTTCATCAATAAAATAAAAAAACCTTTTCAAATATGATTTAAACAATAGAGTGTAAGTTTCAAATCATTGAAACCTCAAATAACAGAATTAGATGTAAAGGAAATGAACTAAAAGGGTAAGAAATAACTCAAAGAAACAATTGAAGGTTTACTAATGAGGAACTGAGAGAAACAATTAAAGGGAAACACAAGAAGGAATAATGACAACTACTTTCCCAAGATAGTGATGCAAATAGAAGGACCATGGTAGATAAATTACACATTATGATAAAATTAAAATATTAAGCCGTTTAGTAATCAGAAGGAAAGGAATAGTTAAGAAAGGAAGAATCACTTCAGGTTGTAGTTCAAAAGAATGGTGGAGAATCTGAAAAAATATGCTTGCCACATAAACCATATTTACACTATTCCTGAGATACAAACATGCATGTTATCAAATATTTAAAATGTGTATCTTTAAATTCAAAATACCATAAATTATCCCTTATCGTTGACATCACCTATACACATCAAAGTCATCATTTCTCTAAAGAAAGTATTTACTTCATATAAAATGTTTGCATTAATCTGTCATGGTAATCTTAGGACTAAAACACAGTCTCATAAGAGATTTTAGACAATTAAGCATGAAACTGGCATAATGGTGCTGCAATAGGAGTAGTAGCTCTATATAATCAATAAAGAATTAGTAATACAATACAATGATCATGCAAGGTGCATGAATTCCAAGACAATTCGAATCCCCAAGGAGGTCATTCAAATTGATTGAATGGGTGTAGCTTAACTGAATGTCAAGCCATAGTAAACACACCTAGTTAACCCACTGATCAAGTCTAGATTGACTCAACTGAGTCCTAACTGTATCAAAGTGAAATGGATGACTGATTCTAACTGAAATTAGCTCAGACACATGTCACTGCATGCCAATCAACAAGTGGTAGCACATCATTAACTCCAATGAACCCCGATGAGGTTAACTGAAGTCAAATTGGTCATCAGAAGTGGTTGGAGGCACCTTAGTTGCTTCCAGTTCATAAATAATAATAAAAATAATCAATATAATGAATGGAGTTTCCTTCACCACTTATCTTAACTTATTGTAACAATCATTTAGCAATTAGGTGCATTTATGACACTCAGATCACCATCGAAATGCTCCCTATTTGAAGGAGGAAGACCAGTTAGCCTCCCTGAATGAAGGAGAAGGCTTAGTTGGCCTGCTTGACTGAAGGTAGGTGTGGGTGTGCTCATTTTGATGTCATAGTGTGCTCATCTGATTTCAATTAAGTCAATTAAAATTAGGATAATGGTTTAACAAGGACACATTAACCAAATTAAGTGTGCATGTTGGGTAAATGACTCGAACACTGCCCCTTAAGCTATACTCAGGAGAAGTAAAAATAAAGTGCATGAAATGTTAGGGCCCCGGAAACAAATTCCATAGGTCACCCTATATAATAATGTAACTCAAACAATGCTAAAAAATAAATCTAAGTGAGGAAAAGACGGAAAACCCAATGGGAAACCCCCCCCCCCCCTCAAGCTGAACACTGAAAGTAGTCTGATCACCCTGATGAAATCACCCCTGATAGTGAACGGATGTAAGTGAAATTATTTCTAAAAATATCTTGGTAAATATGTCTACAATTTGCTCATCAGTAGGGCGGTATTGCAGAATGATGGTCCTGTCATGCACCAATTCCCTGATATAGTGCATGTGTATCTCTACATGCTTGGTCCTCTACCTGGTAACTAAATATGTGGATATCTTAATAGAAATTTGATTGTCACAATAGAGGATAGTGGAAAAATTACTACCAAGATCAAACTCTTAAAGAATTCCTTGCAACCAAACAGCTTGGATGCAAGCATTCACCTCGCCTCGGTACTCGGCCTGTACTGAAGACAATGCTATGGGGGGATGATTTTATCTTGACCAGAAAATGGGGCCACCACCAAATATGAAGACATATTCATAATTATACTTTCAATCAATAGAATCACCCACCCAATTGGAATCTGTGTAACCAACCAGCTCTGGCTCGGAGTCTGCAGCATAGTGAATGTTGTAGGTCCTGGTTCCCTAAATATGCTAGAGGATCCTCTTGGCTTCCTTCCAATGAAAATCATGAGGATGATGCATGTATATTGACACAACATTCATGAAATAACAGATATCAGGCCAAGAATGAGTCAAGTAAATCAAGCTACCAATAAGCTCTCGATAAATAGTGCAGTCCATGGGAGGTGTGCTTTTTCCTTCTTCAAGGCTGATCCTTGAAAGGAAAGGGAATGGAGCATCCTTACATTCAACCATGTTAAACTTAAATAATAGGTATGATATGTATTTTGACCAATTAACCATTATCCCATCAATATTTTTCTCAATTTCGATCCCCAGAAATTGCTTCAAGAGCCTCAAATCGCTCATTTTAAATGCATTGTGGAGGGCAGTTTTGATGGCTGAAATAGAAGCAACTGTGCTACCTGGAAAGATCATAAGTGAGAATAATGTGGTCCGAGACTCAATAATTTCCTTCTACTGAAAAACCTATAGTTTCTCAATAACCTACTCAACCTTTTGTTGATCAAGTGGTTGAACTAATCTCAGCTTTAGTCGATCCCACTCTTCTTTTAGAGAGTGATCCTGATGTGATTGAAAAAACCTTAGTTTTGGTCAATCCCAATCTCCCTTCAGAGATTGAATTTCATGAAGTGGTTGAATCGGTTCCATTGTCGATCAATCCCACTCTTCCTTTAGAGAGTGAAGTGTCTTCTAGTCACATTTTCTTCATTTCCAATTCAGAAATTACCGAACAAGGGGGCACTGAACTCGCTTCGGATCAACCCCCACCAAGCTCTTGGATTGCTTCCTTTGATTGGGATAGCCTAGTTGAGCCACGTCTTCCTTCTGATATACCTTTCCATATAAAGTTCAAAGTTGAAAAATACACAATTTCTCATTGTATGTTGATGAAGGAGCCTTAGTTAGTATCTGGTCTTCTCGTGCTTGGCGAGGCATGGGATTTCCCAGCCTTGTGTTGACTGCTAGTTAGTTACTAGAATTTGATAGAAGAACTTGTATAGCCTTGGGAACTCTTTCTCAAACACCTTTTACTTTGAGTGGGAAGACCATCTTAGTTGACTTCATGGTGACAGAAGACCCCTTGGACTTCAATATGCTCCTTGGACGTGATTATGTCTATGCCATGCAAGCTGTGGTGTCAACATTATTTCATGTGATGTACTTTAATCATGGCAAAGAAATTATAACTATCGATTAGTTGGATTTTCTTGATCTTTCTCCTAATCCAACTAGAGACCAGGTCTTTCCTTTATTGATTCCCAATGTTTCTATAGACACTACCTTTCCACAGGTGAGCTATGTGGCCTCATGTCCTTTGTGTTCAATTGCTAATGAGAAACAGCCTCGGTTTTCATGCTTACCTTCTCGGGACTTAGCCCCAGTAGTTGACCAGGTGAGTCATCCTATACAGACTATGGGGCTTAATATCCACTCTGTCAATCCATTTGAAAGTTTAGACACATGTCCTATCTCGGATGATCTCCTTCCTTCGGATGAAGTCTTCCTAGAGTCTTTGATACAGTCTGACCTTCTTTTGGATGTTGGTTCAGCTGTGACTAAGTATAACCCTGATTTGCATAGTAATCATGAAATTTCTTCTTATGTTGGTCTTGTTGAGTCTTTTGAGTCTCCCTTCGAACAGCAAGTCAGTGATCATGATGAGTTTGATTTTTCATATGAATTTTTCAACTCCTGTGATACTAAGTTTGTTCTTGCAGACTCTATCTCCCTTGTTGATTTTTTCTCTCCTTCTAAGGTTGATCTTACGGATTATAAACCATCGAGCCTTGGTGCTATAGAATATTCTTCAGTTGATTCTTCCTTGACATTACTTTTTATAGAAGATAACAAAGTCGCATGTGTTTCTACCAAAGTGACCTGCATCAGAAATTTTCTTCTGAATGTGTTTCTGATGTTGTTGTTTTTTGGAGACAAGATTTTGAGTTGGAGGCACAATTGTTTACTAGCCTCACCTTTTTTTTCAAGTTGTAACTGCATTTGCATGTATCTTGCTCGCTCTTTTGAGCCTGATGTTGGCTTCCACACTTTTAGGTCATTGGATAAGCCCTCATCTTTGTTCTCATCGTCGCTTAGCCTTGTATCATTTTTCCTTTGCAACTTGACACCTTTTTCCTTGAGAAGACATTCCCCAAGTGTCTTTACCTTTCTCTTCTTCCTTGCATTATGCATAGGTTTGTTCCTTGCGCTTGGAACTAGTTTCACCTTCCTATGACACTCGTCTCCTCGCATTTAGAGCATTCTTTTAGCTCTCCTTCGAGCTCGTTAAAAATAGTAAGGAGGCCATGAGTTGACTTTTATGGACTCGTTAAAACTTAACGGGAAATATATTGAGTTTCTTTAGGCCCAGGTCTAACTCCTCAAAATAGACTTGACTACCGAGTAAAGTTGTCTGTTCAGGCTCGTTAAGAATATGTGAATGGTCATCCACATTTGTGGTAGGTTATCGCTTTCTTGGACCATGTGGAATAATACAAGAAAGGATCACTCTCTTTTATTTAGAATTGAGAAGAGTATTCTCAGGCATAGGTTTATCACTTTTCTGAACCTAAGGGACTAAACTTACAAAAAAAAGAACCCCCGTATGAGCTTAGTTTTCTCTTTTTCGTGCTCTGGACCAAAACATGAAAATGATTCTGAGTGTACTTTATGTCTTTGTCATGATCGTTAAACCCTAAAGAACAAAGCATCGATTTTATTGTTGTAATCCCCATTTCTCGTAATCAAATGGATCTTTCTGAGTGATCTTTCCTTCCTTCACACTCGTAAAACTCAGGCTAGATGCTTCTTTTGAAGGAGCATTGGGTAGGTGGTAATTTAACCTTTTTCGGACCTTCCTGACTAAATACAAAAAAGGTGCACCTTACTTCTTCGGAAGCTAAGAGAGTTCTTTTGTGGTTTGTTTTATACTTTTCTGGCCTTAGGAGACTAAATTGGACGAAAAATCACCCCCTTGGAGTCTTCTTTGGAGTTTTCAGACTCTCTAAACTATGAAAACATTGTCGAGCATGTACTAGTTCGGGCTCGTAAAATCCACAAATCAGTGCTTTATCAAGCATTCTTCTATCTCTTCTTCAAGATTTCCAAAAACTAAGATGGTATCGAGTTTGCTTTCTTAGAATCGTTAAACCTTGACAAGAAAGAGGGCAAGGGAAGTTCATTCACATGTTTTTTTTACATCATGCCAGCAAGTCTTGTTTCTTTGAACAAAGCACCAGTTTTGATTCTATCAACAGTTGGGTCCTAGTATTTTGACCGTATCCCGATTCAAAATTTCTTACTCCTCTGGTTGGTTTCTTTTCCAATTATATGGGGAATCTGTCAATGTCTCCTACATTGCAGATTTGTGTCGTTGGTCCTTTTTCTGTCAAAAGCTACCTAAGTCACTTTTTGTGTCATTCTCACTATTCAAGGATTAAACCTTTGCCGTCCATTCTGCAATTGCCTTGACCTTTTGTGTCGGCCATTCCATGGTATCAGTTCATTACATCATGTCTTCGGCGGTCCTTGTCGTGAAATTTAGTATCAATTCCATATCCAATTAGTCTTTGACTTACCTCGTGTTGGATGATGAAGGATGCCTTAATGCCTTCCTTCCAACGGATCTCTTCCTATCGACCACAACACATCTTTCTCTGGGGATGAGATTTAGAGTTTTATGATAGTACCTTGGGGATTGTATTCATCAGTGGCAATTTCCCTCACTATTGGGTAGTGGTAATAACTTAATTTCTCCTACTCGATGGATTCTTCAAGTGTTACACTTCAAGTCCTTGTATTCACACTTGTTAGAATATACTAGGTACCTTGGGGACCATTTTCATTAATGGTGGTTTCCCTCGCATTTGTTAATAGTTCTCATTATTGACCAGTAATCAAATGGTTTCCTCCATGTTCAACTTCAACTCCTTTATTCGCATGGTTAGGATTAGTACCTTTTGGGAAGGTTTGGATTGAAGACCTTGGGCCGATAGTAGCATTATCATCTTTTGTTATTTCCCAAGTTGCGCAAGACCTTGTCACACTTTATATGACATTTTGCTGAGACATAGATCCACCTTGTATATTTGTGGCTATGATCGATTGTTGAGTATGGATCCACCTTGTTCATTTGTGGCCATGACTCCTTTAGATTTTATATGGCACCTTTTTTCATATTGAGCGACCATGGTAGTTTCATTAGTTATACATATGTTGGATCCGCCTATATATTTATGGTGACATTTTGTATATGGACTTGTATGTCCTAGAGATCAGTTTTTTCTGACATTTATCTCTCTTTTAGGTACCTTTGTTCGAGCCTTTTGATATTGGATTCTTTGCTCTCTCTCCATACTTAGTTGTTTCCTTTATAATGCATTTCAGCTATAGTCTTCCCCTCTAACCTCATACATTAGGGGGCATCTATTATAGATCAAAATGACACATCTCTTCCTGTGACCACTTTCCCATGATTTCATCGCATGTCTAGACTTCCATGACGACACTTCATAAAAGTAATTGAAAGTCACTGAAAAACACCTAAATTGGAGGACCCATATTTGGAATTTTTCAACTCTTTTTGACCTCATCTCTACACCGTTGGAATGGCATTTGTGTTAGCTAAAACATTCCAGAAGACACCAAAGTTTGAAAATGCCTAGAAATACCCTTAAAATGAGTTTTTTGATGTGTACAAAAGTTTCCTTAAGGAAACCCACATACGTATGTGACTGTCTATATATAATATCTGCGTACGCCTCCAAAAAATGTCAAAAATATATATATTTTGAAATTTAGGTAATTTGGGTAGTTTGTGTAGTTATGCAACTGACTCCTTCAGTTGTAACTACTTTGTCTTCGACCCTAACTCTTCATTAAGAATATAAACAGAGGTAGGGAGGTCCATGAGAGGGGACTTGAATCTTTGCATTGTTATGCTAGAGGATTTGGAGCCCTCTTTGCCCCCACCTTTTCCCTAGAAGCTTTCTCCTTGTGTTGCAGAGATTGGAGGCTGAGTTCCTTGGAGAAGAGAAGTAGCAGAACCAGATCAAGGTTTCGTGAGGTGCCAAACTTGAAGAGAAGGTATACTTGTACTTGTTTTCAAGATTAATAAAGATGTGATGTCCTTCTTCTTCCCAAATCATTGTTCAATATGTGATTGTATCTTTGCTTATGATCAGATGTTGATGTTAATTAGATTATTATTTCATGTTTATTTTATTATCATTTCTTTATATGTGGTCATAATGGTTTGAGGAAGGTATAATTGTTTTGCACGTCTCTTGGAGTAAGAGGAGCAAGAGGAGAAAGAAGAGGATTTAAGGGATTCTTGGATCAACCTTCATTTGGCTAAGGTATTAACCATTCTAATCTCTGAAACTTGCTTGTATTTACTTGCAGAACCATTTGCATCCACCTTTCAACCCCAGCACGTTGATGGCCTCTTAAACCCTAGCCATAGGAAACTTTCCTTCACAATAGTAAGTCATCAACATATGGAACAATAATAATCAAATGACCCTTATACTGCTGTAGATACACATTCGGATCTGATTTACACCTTTGGAAGTTTTGTGAGTGAAGGAAGGAATCCATCTTGGAATACCACTCTCTTGGGGCCTGTTTTAACCCGTATAGTGACTGCTTTAGTTTGCAAACCAAAGATGAATAAAAAATGTAGCCCTTGGGATGATTCATGTATAGCTCCTCATTAATATCTCCATGTAGAAATGTAGACCTTACATCCATATGATGCACTTCCTAGTGCTTAGATGTAGAAATTTCCAAAACTAGGTGGATGGAGTCCATTTTTGCAACCAATGCAAAAGTCTCATGGTAGTCCACACCTTGGACATGGTAGAAACCTTTTGCTACCAGAGGTAACCTTTATTTTCAGGTTGTGCCATCACTAGAAACCTTATTCTGAAACACTCACTTGCATTGAACCAATTTCCTCCCCGAAGGAAGAGAAACTAGCTCCCAAGTAGTGTTTTTATGAAGAGAATTTATCTCTTCGTCAATGGCAGCTTGCCATCTTGGATCCTTCCGAGCATGGTAGTAAGACTTAGGATCTGAAATTATCATTAAACAACAATATTTGGACATCAAATAATCAGGAAAAGATAGCGCTATACCTTCTGTTTGGAAATCATACCGGGTTCTTCTTGGATCATCCAGATTTCCAATGTTATCACCTGCAAAGAAGAGTGTCTGTCTGGCCCAAGTTTGGAGATGATTTTGTACTTCAGGTTCTAATTGAGGATATGATGTATGATTTTCACTAATATCATAAATCAGAGTATCCAAATCAGGGTCATCACCCCCAATTCCATCATCCAAATATTCAGTAGAATAGGAAGGAAATTCAACAGTTTTCTCCTTCACTAGTTCTACCTTCTGAAGAGGCTCATCAAACAAGACACTCCTTTCAATGATGATATATTTTGTTATAATATATAGTAGCTTGAAACCTTTAGATTCATTAGGATATCTAATAAACCAACATTCGATGCTTTGCAGTTTCAAATCCCTCCTTTTATCATGCGGAATTTGGGCCCATGCAGTGGACCCAAACACACTTAGATTTGACACATCCAGCTTGTGTCCGAAGTAGGATTCAAAAGGGGTATTCCATTTCATGGATGAGTGTGGAAATCTGTTCTGTATGTATTCTACAGCATTCATGGCTTCAGCCCACAAATTTTCATCCAACTTCTTTGATTCCAGCATGCAAGTGGTCATCTCCTTGAGAGACCGATTCTTTCTCCTTACTACACCGTTCTGCTGGGGAGTGTAGGGAATTGAATGTTGGATCTGAATACCACTTTGGGAACATATATGCAGAAAATCATTACTGATATATTCTCTTCCATTATCATATCTCAAAATCTTGATATTTTTTCTAGATGCATTCTCCATTAGTGCCTTCAAATCAGTGAATTTTTCCAAGACTTCTTACTTCTTTTTGATAAAAAAGACCCATGTGTATCTAGAAAAGTCATCAATCAAAGTGAGAAAATTCCTTGATCCATTCATGGATGTGGTGGGCATGGGTCTACTTATATCAAAATGTAATATCAGCCCCAAGATGCATGATGCTCGGCTTTCCTTCCCTCAATCAAACTTATGCTCAGGGTGCTTTCCAACAACACAACCGTTGCAAATTCCGGTGGTAGCTTTGATGATCGAGAGGCCTTCAACCATGGAATTATTTTGTAATTTATACTAGTAGTTAAATTTCAGGTGACCAAACCTCTCATGTCTACTAACCTCATTTCCATGAGTCAGCAATGCGGTGGGCTTTGTATCCACCACAAAATGGGAGAACTCGTAGGATTTTGCATGATGGTTTGCAAGGCCTGTTGCTACAAGTTTTTTGGATGCAATTTCTGTGATATCTACATCATTTGGGATAAAGGAGACTCTTTTGGGAACTCCCATATGTTTCATTTGATAAACACTTAGGAGGTTTGATGCAAGAGATGGTACATACAGAACATTGGAAAAGAAACCATGCTCAAGATTTACAGTACCTTGTCCTTCGGATATGATTGTGGAGTCATCTCCCATGTGAATGGGAATGGATTTTCCAGTCTCCAAATATGAGAAGGAGTCTTTGTCAGCCATCATGTGATTTGAAGCTCTAGAATCTATCAAAAGATCATTGGACTTCGAAGTGATTTCCATGATAGCATGACCTCTTTCATGATGTGGTTCCCAATATTGTTGATCTCTCCTCCGAAATATTTCTGGAAGATTGATGTGAATTTTCTCAAGAAGAGAAGTAGCTTCATCAAGTTTCTTTTTCATGCAGGCATGTTCAGGGTGGAATCCCTTCCCACAGTACGAACACTTGACTTTTTCCTTTCCATGATGCCCTTTTTTTTGTTCTTCTTCGAGCTGGAAGGCTCTTCATGCTGCTAGTTTTGAACTTTAGGCTTAGGAGCTTCAAATTTGGTTTTTGGTTTCTTCTTCTACTTTCCTTTACCCTTTAGATCTTTGGGCCCAAAATAATAGAGGGCTTGATCATGTATCTGATGATCCCCATATGGAAAAGCTTATCATGTTCACTTGCTAGGGACTCAATGAAGGAATTGAGTGAAGGCATCTTCCATCCAGGGGTTGTAAGCTTCCCCACACAGAATGTAGAGAAAAAAACTAAATAATCAGCTCCAATTTTGGAGAGAATGGAAAGGATGATCTGATCATCCTCCTTCTTTACCTTACACTGCTTCAAAAGTAAGACAATGTGCTTGAACTTTGTGAAAAAATCATTTAAGGTTTCGAAATTGGAAGGTTGGAGAGACATCAACTCAATTTCAAGATAATAAAATATCAAATCATCCCGTTTCCCATACAGGGTATCCAATTTGTCCCAAATTTCCTTTGGAGTCTTCAATCCCAAGAGGTGGAAAAGAATATCCTTGGAAATAGAGAGGCAGAAGAAACCAAATGATTCATCTTTCTTGTTCAAGAATCTAGCTTTGTCTATCACATGAGTAGGATCTTCTTCACTGTCCATAGTGACCTGTTAGAGTCCTATGGAACGTAGCTAGATCTCCATATCTCCTTTCCATGAATGGAAATTGAACGGAGTCAAGATTTCGAAGGAAGAAGCCATCTCAAATTGATGTAGAGAAGTCTTTTCACCTATTAAAACCTACAAATCACAACAAAAGGGGCACCGTAAGGTTAGACAACCTGCACAGTTTAGGATTTCATCACACCCAACATAATTGATCAAGCAAGATTGATCAACAATTCCTTTACTTGGGGTATTAAGTGGTAAGCCTTGGCTTCTGGTGAAGTGTTAGAATTTTGAGCTTTTGCTCAATTTTTCATGCAAGATCTGCCAAAAACCATGTTTTTGAGAGATCTGATCTTCATCCTGCTGTGAGCTCTGATACCATATTAATATGTCACAATAATATAGGGACTAAAACATAGTCTCATAAGAGATTTCAGACAAATAAGCATGAAAATGGCATAATGGTGCTGCAATACGAGTAGCAGCTCTATATAATCAATAAAGAATGAGTAATAAAATACAATGATCATGCAAGATGCATGAATTCCAAGACAATTCGAATTCCCGAGGAGTTCATTCGAATTGAATGAATGGGTGTAGCTTAACTGAATGTCAAGCCACAATAAACACACCTAGTTAACCCACTGATCAAGTCCAAATTGACTCAACTGAGTCCTAACTGTATCAGAGTGCAATGGATGACTGAGTCTAACTGAAAGTTTCTTAGACACATGTCACCGCATGCCAATCAACAAGTTTTAATGCATCATTAACTCCAATGAACCCTGATGAGGTTAACTGAAGTCAAACTGGTCATCAGAAAGGGTTGGAGACGCCTTAGTTGACTCCAGTTCATAAATAATCATAAAAATAACGAATATAATGAATGAAGGCACCTTCACCACTTAGCTTAACTAATTGTAACAATCATCTATCAATTAGGTGCATTTATGACACTCATATCACACCCGAAATGCTCCTTGTTTGAAGGATAAAGCCCAGTTAGCCTCCCCGAATGAAGGATAAGGCTTAGTTGGCCTCCTTAACTGAAGGTAGGCATGTCATAGTGTGCTCATTTGATGTCTATTAAGTCAATTAAACTTAGGATAGTGGTTTAATAAGGCCAAATTGACCAAATTAAGTGTGCATGTTGGGTAAATGACCCCAACATTTGGCAGCTATCCTCAAGGAACTAAATCATAATATCATTGACTACATAGAAAAATAGTCATATACACAAGTAATCGATGTTCAAATGGTCATACAATTCTACCCGTCTTTCTCTATCTTCTTTTCCATATATTTCAAAAACATTTGAAGCAAGTGTTCCACATAAATTCTATCATCACGAGTCAACTCCAAAGTCTTTTTTTCCATGCATAATACAATAAAAAATCATCATAAGAACACAAACATGCATTTTTAAAAATAATAATTATAAAGACTCCTAAATACCTCAAAGAAAAGGTATCTTCAAATTGCTCTAACTTTAAGATATGGAGCCTTTTTGAGAACTTAATTTGAAGTTGGCTCATAGTAAATAGTCTATAATTATGGAAGAATGTCTAATGTTAATGCTGGATGATGAACTTAGGAATGTGGAAGTGAGGATTGTTCATAAAGCAGTCTTGCAACCTAGAGCAGCAGAGGTGACATTGGAAATGTCTTGGTAGAGTTTGATATGATGGATTCACAAGTTCTTGTCATTCATGTGAATCCAGATGTAGTTCTGAATATTTTTTCTAAAGAAAGGTATCTTCAAATGTTAATCCTTGGTTACCCATGGATAACCACATATTGGAAATCATCTCCAATAGATTCTGATGTATTTGATTCTGACAACATGAGTTCACTCCAAGGAAACATTGGTTTTTACCTACATACCCACTTTCTGATCAACTAAATGCTTTAAAATTGAGGTGGAAATATTACTTTTGGGAGCTATCCTCAGCTATTTAATGCAAGTGGAAAAAGTTTGATCTGGCACAAGTAGAATTTGAGGTAGTGCCTATGATGCATGCTAAGGAACAATTCAATTGAATGAAATCAATTACCATAATAAAAAGACATTTTAGCATATAAAATGGCATGCACATCCATTCCAGCTAATGAGCATCAGGGTAGATGGCGTACTCTATGGAACTTAGAAAAAAATCCAAAAGAAATTTTGTTTGGATGGTTGAGTATGCATACTAGGATTCTTACTTGATATTTCTTTCATAATCAAGGACAAGGAGGGAAGAGCATATGTTGACTTTGAAGGGAGTAGGATGAAAATGTTAACCACCTATTTATTCACAGTTCTTTTGCCAAAGGTGTTTGGAATGTAGCAGATATCCTAGGTCAGAGACCCGAATGGACATGTGACACACTTACTTAAGCATGGGGAAAATGGATGGGAATCCTTACAACACCAACACATCATGGTCTACCATTAAACATAATGTGGGAAATATGGAAATCTAGAAATGAGGCAATTTTAAATGACAAAAATCCATCGATTCAAGAAACCTTCCATAGGGAAAAATAATCACATAAGAATCCAATCAATAGTAATCCAAGGAAAGGTAAAAAGCATGATCCCCCTTTTATGAACCCAAACCATCTGTGCATATTTTGTAATGGAGCATCCATTGGTAATCCATGTTTTAGTGGTTCGGGAGGTTTTATAATTAATGGATATACAAGCTATACATTTCAACAGGATGCAAGGATCAATACAAACAATGTTGCTGAGTTAAGGAGTATGTAAATCACCCTATACATGGCACAGATCTACTTGATCAACAATTTTCAATCTTCTCAGACTCAAAACTTATAATCTCTTGGGAAAATTAAACAACAATATGTTTGAACATCTATCTACAACCATCATTTGAAAATATCATGGATTTACAACATATAATACAAAATGCAAGCTTCACATATACCTATAGAGAATACAATCTACGGGAGGATTCACTTGCAAAGGAAGCTTGCATGAGGGACACATGAAAGGTAAGTATATTCAGAAAGGATCCTGATGGGAAGAAAAGATACATAGAAACATAGATCATATGATCATATGCAAATGCAATCATGACAGTTGCAATGTTGTAGTTTTGTTTTTCTAAGGGTTGAGTTTATCTCCCTACATATAGTAATTTTTTTAGTTTAGTACAAAACAATTTCTATAAATGTTTTGACTGACGTTGAGTTCTACTCTCTTTATTCTCTATATATTATAAAATCTGGGTTGAGTTTTACTCCTTGTATACTTGTATTTGTCTAAAGCAGTGAGTTGAGAATAAATCATATATGCCTAGCTGATACATTTTGAAGGTTCAAAGGGAATTTTGTGATGGTGCACATCCATATATAGATCCATATCAAAATATTTGATTTAACACAAATGCACACCTTCACTACCTCGAAAAAATTAATTGAAGGTGTTGAGGCCAAGGGTAACAAAAGAATTGGTAAGAAGTTGACATTACTTTACATCATGAATACTTTGACCAGCTTACTCAAGTGTTACAATAGAGTAATGGAACTAATAAATCACAACCCATATCACCATGGGGTCATGGTTCACTGATTACATATAGTTTGAAATAAACCCTCCACCAAGGTTCGATTCTCATCAAGCTATGCCCACTCATTTGGCATGTTATATAAAGGGATCAGGCTAGGTGCAAATCCAAAACAAAATTTGGCAGAATAGATTGGCTTCAAACCTAACCAAAGAAGTCTGCATCATGTAGTGGTTCCCCTCAGGGCCCATTTCAAGAAGTAACTTCCAACAAAAAAAAATACAACTGAGGTGTTGCGAATACAAAATCAGGTGTATGGATACTAGGATAGAGCTTACAAATCAAACCTAGAATGGGACATGACAACATACCTTAGTTTATCACATTATTACTGGAGTTGCAACCTTCAACCTTTTGTGCATGTAGGAAAGGTAGTGTTGAAAAGAAGGCAAATTTTGAGCGGTCAATTTCTAGTTCAGCAGCCAGTGCTGGGATGCTAGTTTCTTGACATCTTATATTATGGCCATATATTATATTGCTTCATCTGTCTATTTTAGATAAATCATCACTTAAAAAAATTATGAAAGTAAAATGTACACCATAGTTGTTTTCATTATGGAAACAAACTGCAGACTAGCCCCACGAAAACAAATGACAAGGATTCATTATGCCGTAAAGTATTTCATTATTAACAAATCAGTTTGACCTCAAATTTCTAAAATTAACACCTCCATTACTATTTAGAAAAAAACCTTCAATATCCAACACATTCTTCATGACAAAATCATAAAAAAGCTCTCCACTCTTCATACCAATATGTAATGGAATAAAATCAAATTCTTAAGAAATGTAGTGGAAAGATATAAGTCACACAAGCATAAGAGAAAGGATAAGGAAAAAGATGAGAGAAGACCCCAAACATTGTTTCATAAAACATGAAATCAATACTAAAAATTGTTTCCAATATTCTTGAATCATTATCTTTGGGAAAAGTAGAAACAATATAATGTTCCTTCTGTAAGTAGTTAATACAACTTCTTTAAGAGAATGCACATACCTTGTATGTGATTAATGAGTCTAACCATTGTTTCCAGGCATCTCCACTCTATTTATGCAACTGATAATACTTGAATGATAAAATAGAAAAACATTAGAATATACACAAAATAAAATTATACCTAATTTCATAATATAGCAAAGAAAAAATACTATCCTACTCACTACGGATTGGTTCAATTCAAATTCAACTCATGCAATTATTAAACCAAATTCACTAGATCAACAATACCCAAGTGCCCTCACATTGCATGGACCAAAACCGTGGAATCCAATGCCCTCTCCTTATATTGCATACACCATAATGAGTTCAAAGATAGATGAATCTTAGATAATCTCCAAAGATTATCTCAAAAGATATATCAATCAAAATAACTACTGCAATTGCCTCAGCCACACCTTCTATGAGGCTCATAAATTCTTCTTCCCAGATCGGTATTCTCCTTTGTTTTTCTCTTTGACATCCATATTAGTCTTATCTTGATCTTGGGTTTCCCAGAGAATATGGACAAGCTTGCAGTGCTGTTATTTTCTTCACTTAATATCTACAGCTTTCCTATATTCCTCATGCTTATGACTGTTGAATCAATTTTTTCCATAGCTCCTCCATGATCTTCCTAATCATCTATCCTAGCTTCAACTTAAAGGACATTCCGACTTCCAATAGAAGAAATATCTTCTCCAAACTGGTCAGTGACTGAGGAATTTCTTGCATGTACATAGAAGGTGTTAAGTACATTTTTCAACTATTTTGGGAATGCTTAGGATCATTCCATGTGGATTACTTTCCATGATCTCCATGCTAATTTGACTTCCAAACATGATGGTTTAAGTTTGTGAACATGACCATATCTAACACTCAGCCTGACCACTGTTTTTATAAGGGTGGGAAGGGTTCAAAAGCTGCCCAGAATCAACCACAATGCTGCTCCACACAAAAACATGGCAGGGAATCATGCCATGAATCAAAGACTATGGATATGAGGGGTTGGTTAAGGACATAAAAATCAACCAAATATCCCAAAATGATTTAAAATTGATAAATGTTGTTGTTTTATGGTTGTAATAATGTTTGATTCTTCTAGAACCGTCTCATCAACCCATAAGTGCTATAAAGGGGTTTCTTTGATAATGTTAGCAAACATAATCCATGGGATTGTGGAACTCAGGGTGCAGTGTAGTTTCATAAATCCATCCTGTCACTTTTAATATGGAACTTGGACAAGGCTCCACCAGTTGGGAAGGGCTCCAAGCTCTGACAACCCTCCTTATAATTGCATTGGATTATGGAGATATTAATTTGCAAGTCCATCAATATTTCAAGCTATGTATTAACATGGCAAATGGTTATATGGTTATGTGACCGGTGATGGACATTATTTTCACCACAAACTTACCTTCACTTGGGACATTTTTAACTTGACATTTATGTCTGTTAAGAACAAGTTCAAACTAATAAATTCTGTTAATCTTGGATATCACTCTTTTCTTTTCAGATGAAAAAATTGAAAAAGTGATAATATTAAACGTGTATTAAACAAGTAAAAAACACAGATCTTCTCCTATAATTTACTTTTTTATTTCAAATGTTGCAAAGGTAGTCTTATTTCTCTTGACTTTTTTTATTCTCCCTACAGGTAGAAGAGAGGTTTCCTTAAAATTTCCAAAATAATTACATAAGGAATCAACAAGGTTATTTATCCACCTTATTGTTTTTCAATAGGTTTACCTTCTAGTCTAATATGGATTCAAGGATTGGCATCTAAAACTAGTATCATTAACTAGATACTTCTCTTAACTTGGAATCACCCATTAAATCCAAAATTTTACTGGTAGTAGATAGAAAATCAAGTACACTTGACTAATTATGAATCTAGAAATCCATAGACTTTATGGAATCCATTATGCTTGAACTATAGCACCTACCTGTGACCATAGTTACCATATTTGTCTCAACTAATAACTCAATGAGGAAAAAAAGTAAGAGCTTGAATCAGGTTTAGAAACAATTGGGAAAAAATTAGTAAAATCTTGGGTTGTACTATATGCATTTCTAGTTAAAAAGAAAATTTTATTTATTTGAAATAAATCCATGTCCATATATGCAAAAAAAAAAACTCGTATATACAATATGAATCATGACTTAAGGATGGCAACTGGAAAGCATTTCATGTTCCTATGACTTGGGCTACCTCAAGGCTTAGCCTCAAGGAAATCTATCTAATTCCTCTGGTGGGAAATAAGAACCTCCTCAACAAACTAGTGCAGTGTTAGATCTACATCCTCCAACTATATTTCCCCATGATCTGTACCTCCTTCCACAACTATGTTGAAATTTATATGCTAGAGATTCTACAACACAGATTTATAGATAATATATAATAGAAATAAAAGAATGAAAATATAAGATAAGGTTCTTTTCTTACCTTGTATATTCTTGATGTGAAGTCGAATAATATAGTGGACAAATAAAAGATAATTCAAGCACTTTTCTGCTAACTAGTTGTGCTTTTTAGGTTGTTTTTTTTAACGTTCTCTAGTTGGCACTACAAGTCTGACTTAAGGTGTAGATGGAAAATTTCTAAATTCATGGGTATCATTGCCAAATGTTTCCACCATTTACCTATTAAGGAACATATGACAATTTAAATTAATAAAAAAAACAAATCAGTTATCAAATCAAAGAAAATTACATGGAATTTTAAAAAATGAGCAATTGTACATGGAAACCTAATTTTGTTTCTCAAAGTGTCTTTGCAAAAGAAAATAATTGTGTCGGGGTCTTGTAATATTGCATTTTTCCGAATGACATGAATTTTAATTTATTAATATGGGGATTACCTCTCAATATACATCAATAAGCCTCTAGTAACCTTCTCATGCTCACTAAATATTCTTATCTTAAAATTCTCCTTATCATAAAAGTATGTTGGGTTTAAAATGTACCAAGAGATATATAAATGGGAATTCAATTGTTTATCCCATCTAGTGCCAATTATTTCGTGAAGAGGCATGTATTTACTAGTGTTAAATAGGGAAGCATACTTGAGTGCAAGAGTTGCACTCCTTGTGTTCCTAGGGGAGTACTCCAAGGCGATGTTTTCCCATGTCCCCTTTCGAGGGAAACACATAGAAACACATAAGGGAATTCTCTATTCAAAAATGGAATTGTTCCCACCTAAAAATTGATGCTCTTATGTTCCCTTAATGGACCAATTTTGACAATGTTGGCTGGGGGAAAATAACAAAAATAAAATACATTTTAACTTGATGTTTTATTCTTCTTTCCCCTTGTTAACATTGAATTTGACCTTACAATTGTGAGAGCTAATATATAGTTCATATTCATGGATATCATTTGGGGTGAGGCTAGTGTTAAAAATTTCACCATTCGGCCTATCGACAATTCATGAGTACATTAAAAGGTGGAATGGTTAGTGGATCCATTCATGCAACATCAATGGTTGGTGGAGTTCCTTTGAGGCTTGGCACATGGTTTTGTATCTTTATTATTTACATAGATTGTTGGATAGATTTGGATATAATGAAAACTAACCTTATTTAAGCTGATATTTTCGATACGCTTCTTTCCAAAATCTCCATGATATATTCCTCAACACAATATCTACAACATTGATCTAAATGCTTCAAAGAGATCATATTGAAATACCATACATAAAATTGTCAAAATCATATTTAAGCATACCAAAGGTGGTAAACAATAGAAAAAATATACATGATGTGCTTCCACAGCAATAGCTTCCTATTTTTTCGGGATCAATTAACTTGGAATCACTTAGCTCAAGAGATAATATCTGTCAAAAAATTTAACCAAAAATAATTATAGAGTAGACTAGTAAACAATCACAATTAAACATATTATCAAATGAATGGTGAGCTTATAATTAAATCATTTCGAACAACAGATGAATCTATCTATACATATGATAGCAATTTGTATTTTATCTTGCAAGTGATTGCTTAAAGTATAGAAACATCTTAAGCAACATGATGTAGCTTAAATTCATCAATATAATAAAGCAAATAAGCCTTATACATATTTTTCTCTTTTCACCAACTTTCTTCACCATCTTTCATTGTCTTCTCCACAGCTCCAAGCAATTTCGGTATCTCTAGCGGAAGTAGCTCAAGTTCTTCTTCTCTATGATTTACCTGATCTTGCAAATACTTGATGTCATTAATAATGGATTCAAACTTATTTATTCCCTGATCCTCATCCTTCCTCAATTATTCTTTTTCATCTATTGTTCTCTTCATCTCCAACTCATCTTCCTTCAAGCTTTCCAGGGTAGCTTCCATTTATTTTTTTAACGATAAAATAGTTTGGTCTTCCACAAAAATATTTTCTCTGATATTTTGAGATTCAAATATCATTATCTCTAGTTTCGACTTGATAGATTCATTTTCCACATCTTCCTTCAAAGTAGACTATGGAACAACTTCTGAAACTTGTGTAACTTGTTGATTTCAAAGAATTTCCACCTCTTTGTCTTTTTCAACAAGGAAAACATGCAGAAGATCAATATTAGAGGAGAGACCTTCCCTTTCACTTATCTAGTGTTCTTCAGAGTGTTCAAAATCATTAAGTAACAAAGATAGAGCATTCACTTTATCCTCCATTGATTCTAACTTCAGCTAATGTACCATGGAAAGATGAGAGCTCCTTCTCTTTATCAGAAACCTATTGTCATCCACCTATGTGATACCTTGTTCTTGCAAGAAACTCCCTTAATCACCTTTTTGTTAAAAAGGATCACAGTAGTTTAACACTAATTATCGAAATGCCATCTTGGAACACACAATGTTATGAGAGACATAAAGAAACCAAATTAAAGCAAAACAATGTTAGAAGTTGTTAGAATTGAAACAAAATCATGGACTACATGTATACCTTTCAAAAGAGAAACTGATTGCCATGCACTTGACCTTCACATACCCCCCAAATCCATTCCTCCTCCCTTGTTAGTGTATGGCTTGGCGAGACTCGTTGTTTTCCATGACAATGAAGTGACTATTTCCAGCTAGTTGTCCCTGTGAGTCTCTTCAATGATAGAAATATCCTCTCAATTGAGAAGTTTTGGTACAAGATACCTAAAGTGACCCTCTATTACAGACCTCATAGCCTTCCTATACTCCTCACTTTATCTCTCTTTGCTCTTGTATTCACAATCACTAAATATTTTAGTGGAATGGGGAAAACCCCAACTACTGTCATCATCAAGCACACCAGTCTCCTTTTCATCTTGTTCATCTTCTAGCTCAGGTGGAATCCATATATCAATGATTTTCTCTATGTCCACTGATTTCTCAAACTACTTACCTTGTGTGCCAAACATAGATGCTTCATCATTGCACTCATCATCATTGTATGTACCCTCTTATTCTTCTCCATACCTTTCTATCACCCTTAAATATTGGATTTCTTCCTACATGTCAATTTTTGAAGGCAGTTTCATTCCCTCAACATGCTTGTCAGAGTTTTTGGTTTTACAAATCATCCTTGTTTCCAAGATCCCTAAGTGCAGGGAATTTTGGTAACCAACAAGATGAATTTCATTGAAGTTGTATCCAGGATCATGAGCTAAATTAAAGTGGTTGTGAAAGTGTTCTTTTGTTTTTCTAGAAATATCCCATTAAGGATTGTCACACATAATCACCCTCATCATCACTCCTATAAAACATGAATAGAATAAATGAATCAACTTAGTATCCAAAGAGTTTAACTATAAATTATCCAAAAAATAGTGTCTGGTATTCTGCTATAATCAAGATTTGAGATTTTTTTTTTTAAATTTCCACAATATTTACCAATCAATGAATTGCCACTAATATCATCATCATATGAAGAGTACAATCGGATGACATATGTTACCATAAATAGAAACATGAAAGAGTAACAGAATGAGAAATGGGGATAGACGATCTCAAGGGATATGAATCTTCTTGGGAATTCGCCCAAATCTATCAGCACCTTGAGCTATATTATTACGAGAAGAAATGTAAGTGACATGATGATAAGGAATAGTTGAAAAATGAATACTGCCATGCCACTATCGCAGCTTCTTGATTTACCAGTGTAAACTTGTGATAGAAGGTGAAGGACTAGTATGCGAAGACAACAATTGAATCCCATCATATTACAAAGCTTTCACTTGTTTCTACCATATATTGAATCAAAACTTGCAAACACTATTATGTTTCCCCTTTTTGTGATCATACTTCTAGCCATCGACAAAAAAATAGGAATTGTATTCATTGTACACTTTCATAAAAAACCCTGCAACTCTGATATGGCATCCCTTAGTCCCTCAAAATGGTAGACGCTTCAACCATCTAGGGAATCCATGACCTCACCTTGTTAAATACTATAATATAGATTGGATTATGTATTTATTATCTATCATGAAATCCCCATTGGCATGATGAATGACAAGTTTTCTTGTGCTAAAACCCTGTTATCAAGTCTGTATGCAATAAAACATCGGATTCTCCCCCAATTTTGTACCAACCCAATCTAATCAGGATCTTTATTTCTTTAGACCTACTCAAATATGAGCAATTTTTTCAATTCTAAATACGCTTGACATGGCACCTCACAACCTCTTACAATGGACAACTTCAGGAACTATGTTTTCTTATAGGAACAAATAAGACTCGGATGGAAAATGGATGAACAAATGAGCAAATAATATGCATGTGTTCCAAGACCACATAGATGTTGGTGGGAGGTTAGGACCCGAAAGTATGGATGGGAGAAGGGAATCTAGGAGGCTGAAAGGGGAGAAAGAAAGTCTAGGGATTCAAGCTGAGGGAAACAACGGGTCCTTGTTCAACATAAGCATCGAATCATTAATGGGTTGTACGTCTGGTGTTATTCCCCATGTGGTCATATTGCTATGGAATATGTGGGTTTCCAAATGTTTATTTTGGTTGTTGGAATTTTTTTTTATCTCTTCCTTTCGTACTGATTGTTTTTTATATTGTGAACTTTTATCATCCATGCTTGTCATTTAACGTTTTTTTTAACTTCCCCTTCAATAATAAAGAGTAAAGTTATAATCAGAAAGAAAATTCAATAGTGATACATACAAGCATTATTAATCAACAAAATGTAAAACCCTTTTATCATTATGAACCAACAAAATGTAGAACTTGTTATGCATGTTAATCATGTATTGTTCGAATTCCTCGACTATTATTACAAGTGCAATCCTACACTAGAGAAAATCCTTCATGCAAGTGAATTGTGTATGTATTATTCATTATGAATTTTGATCAAAATGTCATAAAATAAATTTGTTCATTTTTCTAATACAAATGATTCTATTTTTTTTATAAAAATGGACTGGTGCAAATCTATATAATTTAACATAAAAATCCCTCATGGCTCATTCAATTTTTGGGTAGAAGTTTTTTAGTATTAGTGGGTCTTCATAATAAACTTGATACAAGTATTTTAGTATTAGCAGATCATCATATTAAATTTTTACTTACAATAGTTGATTAATTGGCCATAATTGTTTCATAGCCATTGAAACTTAGATCAAGGGCCATGTGATGAAATGACAACTATCCTTCAAAATAACAATCATTTGGTTCAATTTTATAATGTGTATTCTTAATTAACAACTTGGCCATAAAGAGCACCTTGAAGTAATCAAATTATGCTATTACAACTTGATGAAGTGGATGTCCAGCCAGATTACCACTCAATTGGCATAGGATACAGAGGATTAGCATAGTTTCCTTGCTAATGAAATTTCAATTATTGTTTTCTAAATAAAAGATCATTTTCACATCAAATGGAATTAGTGTGGATGACTGGATGACACAGATCATATGTATATTAATATCAAATAGTACTATAATATATTGAAAGAAATTACTTAAAAGTTAGTGTCATATGTGGTTTATGTAAAATTTAGTTTGAGTGTACTTTCTATTTTCCTTAAAATCTAGTGTCATATATGGTTTATGTAAAATTTAGTTTGAATGTACTTTCTACTTTCCTTGAAATTGGTAAAGGTATCAACAACTCGCTTGAAGAAGAATAAATTTCATCTAGATTCAAATTCTCAGTACAACATTAATCTATTGTGAGAAATTTAGCATGCATAGATAATCTCCATAAATTACCCATTCCCATAATCCATAAAAAAAAAAAAACACACACACACAAAATATTCTAATAAAAATAGTGCATTAAAAGATAAATATTCAAGATGCTATTGAAAATAAAAAGTTAAACTTCTAAACATAAATGAGTAGCTAAAAAATAAATTAGCATTTGAAAAAAGTTTAAATACACCATTCAAATACAAGTAGAAAATGTGTTATGAACACAAGAATGTCCCACAAATGTATGCGCACAAAGATGTTATTTTCAAACTTTGACATTTTTTTTTAAACCATTAAAACTAAAACCATGTCTCTCAGTCTATGTATATTGTGACCATAGAATGTAATGTGCATTTGTCTTTGTAAAATGCAGATCTGACTCACATGTATTTCGTGGGTTTCAAAATATCCATCAAAATTCTCTTAAACAAAGTTGTAACATTCATTTCCTAACAATTGTACACAATTTTTACTGCAAATACACACACAACACTACTATCACCATATCAAATATCAAGGAAATTCTTATGAGTTACTCCATATATTATATCAATTACAATGAATAGTTTAATTCAAAGATTAAAATACGGATATGTGCTTGTTACATGAAGGGGGCATAGGAAATACAAATCCACCTTTACTAATTGTCATCACATATGCAACTATATATAAATTATGAACTATAATCTTTGAAATAATTATGTCTAATAGCGACCAGAAATATTACAA
This sequence comes from Pseudotsuga menziesii, assembly GCA_001517045.1. NCBI lineage: Eukaryota > Viridiplantae > Streptophyta > Pinopsida > Pinales > Pinaceae > Pseudotsuga > Pseudotsuga menziesii. The sequence continues at coordinate 588,538 of LPNX010567533.1, forward strand.
TGATAGCCACAACCAAAATGTTTGAAGGAATAATAAATGAAACTTTCAAGTCTTCTAACCCGTACATCAGGTTTTAGATATTGAAAAAAACACTAGTTTGAGAACTTGTCTAGCCTTTGTCGTGACATTGAAAGTTTTTATTTATGTAATAAACCCTTCCATGTGATTACAATGACCTTGTTAGACCTAAATTTGGAAGATTAATTTATTAAATCCTTCCATATAACAATGCTCTTAATTCCCCAGATGTGGGTGTCTCGAGGAGGAACGCCGACAGGAGGCGGGACTCTTCATTAAATGCCACCTGTCATAGTTTTCATCGCCTCTCGAGTATTTATGTATCCATCCTCATAGAAAAGGTGATCCAACTAAGGAACTCTACACTATACAATATAGATAATATATATTATATTGTTGGGCATGATGATCATCTTCCCAAGAATTAGTAATTAGATTGAGCACAATTTAATTATATTGGTAGTATGATCTTACACGTTAATTATCATGTAGTTCATGATCCTATATTAATATATTTGAACACTATAAGGGGATGTGAATTAATGGAATATAAGGATATTCTAGGTCAGTTGCAGGAAGCATCTATCAGGGATTGATGCAAAATATAACATAAATTTATCGAAACTTTAATAGACTGATGATAGGGTTATTAATTGACAACAATGGTTGTGTTATCTAGCACAAACAAAATATGAACATGATAAGAAAATTGAATTAGATATTATATGAATCTATCTATAATGTTACAATTTACTAAATTTTAACACTCCAGATGGATTCAAAGACCCCCTTCTAGGGTTTCTCTGAATCCATCTGCAGTGTTAAAATTTAGTAAGTTGTACAAATTTATTGTCAAAATTCTAATTTTCCATTTTCGGAGTGGCACAACTTAAAATGACCAAATAAATGAGCAATTTTTATGTGTTCATTTTTAGTTTAGATCTTAACCTGTGACCAAATTGCGAATTTATCTTGGTCATTTTTAGTTTACTTCTTATCGCAAGACCAAATTGGTCATTTATCTTGGTCATTTTTAGTTAGCTCACTTTTAAAAATTTCAATTTTGGTCATTTATCCCTTGAAAAAGGTGACAAAAAATTTTGGTCACCTGGTCACTTATCTCTTATTTTGTACTAGTGGGAGACTAGCTTCAATATTCCATTCATTTGAAGATAATGAAACTCCTCATCCATGGCATCCATGGGGTATTCGCTCAGTGAAACCATGTCATAGATCCTACAATCATGGGATATTAAAAAATACCCCTATTTTCACTAAATATTGATAATTACGTACAAAGATCCTTTTTGTTGAACCCCCTCCCAATACATATTTGCAATTTAAAAAACCTTATTTTTACGATATATTCCCTATTTTTACTAGAAACCCATTTTTAAACCCCCGATACCTATCAAACCCCATACCCTACTCATTTCCCCCCAATACCTACAATATACTGACCTTAATTTTCATAGTTAAAAAAAACCCCCTTTATGAATGAATGTGATAAGATATTGCTGAACAAGCTGAAACCCCCATTGTCCAAAGCATGAGTAGCGTACTTATTTTCATGCTCCTTCAATTTATGTGGTTCCTAACAATTCACATCCCCATATTTCATAAGAATTCCATTGATCCCTTCGAATGATTCATTAGTACATAATACATACTCCTTGTCTAGATATGGAATTCTTAGTACAGAAGCACAAGTGAGTAACTCTTTCAATAGTTGGAAACTATATTCACACTTTTGGTTCCAGATGAACTTCACACCCTTCCTTTGTAAGGATGTAATCCAATTTTTAATCTGAGAGAAAGCTTCTATGAACCTTCTATATGAACCTACCATACCCATAAATGATATAACATCTACCACATTTATGTGAGTAATCCATTCCTAAATAGCTTTTATCTTAGCAGGGTCCACTAATACACCCTCATTAGAGATGATATGGCCCAAATACAATAGATTCTTCTGATATAAATAACATTTGCTCAGCTTAGCATACAACTGATTCTATATCAGTATTTGCAAAGTATTCTTAATATGCTCTTCATGTTCTTCATATTTGGAATAAATCCAAACTATCATCCAAAAATACTATAGTAGATTTATCCAAAAATTCCTTGAATACGCCATTTGATAGACACATGAATTTGGCTAGGGAATTTGTCAATCCAAAAGGTACTACTGTATATTCATAGTTACCATATGTGGTCCTGAAGGAAGTCTTATTGATATTTTCATCTTTCATTTGCACCCAATGATACCCAGATCTCAAAACAATCTTGGAAAATACTTTTCTCCTCTCAGCTGATCAAAGAAATCAACATTCTTTGAAAGAGGATACATATTCTTGATTGTGTCCTTATTTAATTGTCAACATTCCAAACACAGCCTCGACATGTAGTATTTCTTCCTTACAAACAATGTTGGAGCTCCCCAAGGTGAAATGCCAGGGCATATATAACCCTTCTCCAACAATTATTCCAATTGCATCTGCAATTCCTTTAACAGTGGGTTTCTCATTAAGTAAGTAGCTTTAGACACAATCACTGCTCCAGGTTTCAACTCGATTGGAAAATATATGTCTTTCTTTAGTGGTAATATAGGAACATTTTGGAATACATCATGAAAGTATTTCTACAATGGAGTTTCTTCCACACGTGACACCACATGAACTGATACTTTCTCAACATGAATTGCATACAACTTGCATCCCTTTCTGATATAGTTCTTCATCTGAATGTCAGATATTTTCCCTACTGAAAATGGCCTTGGGATGCCTTTAATTTGGACTATATTTCCATCATCATCCAAACACATGACAATTTGATTGCAGAATTTAATAATTGCAAGATGTTATTCCATCCGGTCCATTCAAATCAGGACATCATACAAAGCTAGAGGAATAACATCTAAATTGGATTTGGTATATAACCCATTCATTTCAAAACCATAGTATTTGACTAATAAACTAATATTTTGTATCATTCTTGTAGCTAGCTACATAATTATGTGCTTAGGGAGTTTACTAATCACTAACTTACATATTTCAACCACATTAGTACCTACATAGTTGTAAGATGCTCCAAAATAAAAATAAAATTGAAATTGACAAATTATTTTTTTTTACCTTCAATTTCAGTCATTGATGATTGGTGGTTTCCTTGGCAATTATCCAAGGCTGCATAAATACGAGAGATGCCCCTAGCAACATCTCCCATTGTAGAATTTACTTGTACATTGTACCTATTAGCATCAGTTTTTTCCTCTCAAGACATTTATTGAGGTAGTGGTCACCTCTACATTTCCAACATCTAACTTGCAACAACTTTTTATCCACTGTAGATTCTCTCATTCTTGACTCATCTTTCATAGTGGGTTATTTGAAAGATTTGTACAGACCGTATTGATTATAATGAGACTTAAATTCCGTATTCCTTTGATCATGTTTATCCTTTAGTTTACTTTTCCATCTCCTCTGCACATCCTACCTACTCTTACCTTGCTCATACATGCATTTATCCTTTCGTATGCATTCTTTCAAGCTATGAGGCTCATCATAAGTTATTTGGTCCTTGTAGAAGGCTGGTAAACCACTTAGGAAGTGCTAGATATTAACATTTTCCTCTTGGATGAAATCCACATAGCTTAACAATTCCATGAATCTTTTCTCATATTCATCCATTGTCATATTCCCCAATCTAAGCTCAAAGAAATCCAATATCTTCTTATCATAGTACTGTTGTGATAGGTTTTCTTGATTGAAATACCTTTGATATATCCTCCATATATTTTTTTTTATCCATATTTTTTACATGCTTCAATTGCTACCATTTCCCACAAGCCTTTCCTTGAAGATTATAAATGGAAATCCGAGCTTCTTAATTATCAGAATAATAATGCAATAAAAATATTTCTTCACTTTTAGAATCCAAATCTATGCAAATTCCCTTGATTTCTCTCCATCAAAGGTAGGAGGTTTAATCTTCCTAAGTTCACCTTGAAGTGCACTTCCATCATGTTTTCTCTTCTGATCTCTTCTAGGATGAACATCATGTTGAATTTCAGGTTCGTATTTCCCATGTTGACTTTCCACTAAATGATATCGGTACTGCACACTATGTTTACTTGCATCCTCATCCATAGAATGCTAGTATCTATCAAGAATTTCCCTCTTCATCGGTTGTTCACCTTTCCTTATTACCATAGAAGATACTTGATGCACTTGATTTTGTAGCTTCATTGGGTTCTACATCATTTGTTGATTTATTTGATTTTGCTCTTCCATACACTAAAGGATTTTTCCATTCCCAACCTGAATATCCTTCAAAGTTCGGAACAGTTCTATGGGTTCCATCACAAACTAATGACCATTGTATTTTTTCCTTTAATCACACATTCTCACCTCTTCAGCAAAGTGAGAAATTTGTGGGATTTCTACCATTCTTTCAATAATTACTGTCCATTACACTAGAAATCAACAATACAATGGCCTGAAACTAGTATTGTCATTGGAAATCTTAAATCATCCACTATTGTTAGTTCACGTCAATTATTCATATGCATAACATAATTTACATTATCCACATGTGAACATCTCATACATGAAATTTTACAATAACAAATAAATTTAAGAGTTTTCACTCCTTGCCAAAATCAAAACAATTCCCAAAGGTTGTAGCGTACCCACACATTACCAAACATTCAAACAAAACATAACCAATTTTAAATAAGGAAGCACATACAAGATGTAATGTGCTTAAATAGAACATTTTACTTCATCAACGCACTACATAGCTACAAAAGCAACCATTTGTAGCTTAAACAAACCAAAAAGGGCTAACCAAGTCTCTCTATTGGCAAGAAAATAACTTGAATAAAAAAAATAGTGAGACCCATTCAATTCACTACCATGGAAATGTAAATAATTAAATTTTAATTACCCAATTCCTTGATTAAATTTAGGGAAATATTTAATAAATTAACATTAGAAATAGCCCTGGCGGACTAATTCCCGCCTTCCTGACTTTAATTTGTTTTATTAACCTTTCCACATTGGAGGTCAGAAGTTCAAAATTAACACTTATTGGAACAAGAACGAAAAGACCCTTTAGACTTACAAATGCTGACGTCGACAAGTCGAAAGTCATAAGTTGGAGTCAACTGAAAAAAAAAATTTACAACAACTCACCCGATGTCGGTAACTCAGATGTCTGAAGTCGGCATGACCAAAGAAAATTTCCAACAACACCTCTAACATGTCAATCTCAGCATCGGCACATCAGACCTCACAAGATGGAACGAAGCCACAACGTTACAACACAACTCTGATTTCTTCATCGGCATTGCCATCTCAACATTGGATCTTGTTGTGTGTTATATCATCTATATTAATTCACCTAATATTTAATTATCAACCGGGGTTGGTAGGCTTATATTTGACACAAAATATATGCGAAGGTAGAGGGATTCCTATGGTGTCGTGGAAATATTTTAACAAACAAAAGATCGAAAGATATTTCAAAATGAAAAACCGAGTCAAACTCCTAAGAATTCAACTATTAAGGTAATTGAACCAGACCAAAATACTAAAGCAGAATATCAAAAATACACTATTCCATTCTATAAATAGTTACTAAACAATAAATATATATACAAAACTACTTCTATACAAGAAAAACTACTCTTTCTAATAAGGGTTATTGAATAGTTTCAAGAACTAATTATGCAAATAAAGTTTATATTGGAAACATAGGTACAACAACTAGATTGAAAAAATATTTTATAAGCAAATAACTTTAGAGTGAAAAAGGATACTATCAACAACTGAATTTTCAAGTGAAAGACTAGGATGCAAGGAAGACATAACTTATAAGTAAATAGAAAGCTTAATAAAGGAAACAAGTAGAAAAATTAATAGGAATAACTTTGAATTCTATCCTACAAGTCTCTTTCGGTAATCACACAGTGAAAAAGGAACAATCTACAAAGTACTAGTATATTTTTCTAACGATAACACATCTAATACTAAGTCTTACATGCAAATGGATAAATCAATCCAAAGGCATGATCACAAAACAATACAACGGTAAAAGAAATAAAAAACAAACTCAAGAAACAAAACACAACATAGCTCAAAACATGTTCAAAGTGAAAGGATAAAACTTTAATAAATAATCTAAAATAATCTAACTTTTAGTCTTAATATTAAATAGAACCGTCATCTAACTATTACAGTCAAAGCATACTTGAAATACTAAAGAAACGAAGCTTAAAACAAGTTTGAAACACATTAAAAACACTAAGAATGAAACGATGGACTGGATGATAGACTAAACTGCAGGTTTGAAAGGGGTGTCTTAATAACAGTTTAAATAGGTTGTCCGAATGACAGTCTGCACAATTAAAATAATAGAAAATAACCTAAATGATCTAATCTTCAGCTGAATTTGTGCACATGTAAATACAATGCATAGAGGCAGTAAATAAACCTACTTAATAATCAGATTTGATAGCGAAATGATCTTAAACTAATTCATGAATATAAAGAAATCATTGCGTATTAACAAACAAACTGAAATTTAATTTGAATGAACTTATAACAGAAAGGAAATGAACAGAATTGAGTCTATTCTAACTTGATAAAAGAAATCTATTCTATCTACTTGCAAATAAAACTAAAAAGTAAAATTGAAAATGAAATGAATGAAAGCAAATTGAAAGCAATCTATGCGCGTAACTAGCTATTTAACTTTAGAAATAAAATGAATTACATGAAGCAATGAAATAAACGTTTACAATAATGAAAACAAACTAGAAATCAAATTAACTACAAAAGAAAAGGGAATGAATCTACACAAGAAAAGAAACCTCTGGTTGATGAGGGGTCCTCACACCAATCAGGGGCGATGCCTGGCTAACACTTACTCAAACACAATCATAAACAACAGAACATACAGCTTCTATTAAAAATATGGAACATAATTACAGTGTGCTTAAGAACTATGAATCACATGCATAGATTGGTTAAACTACTAGCTAACTGAGCTCTCACGTAGAGGCTGATATATATATTGTTTACAAAGATTAGCAAGTTGACCCTTTAGTGGTCGATCGCTCTTTAAATTTAGTCAACCATTTGACCATTAATTGATCAAACGCCAATGCACAACATTCTCCTTCTCCTTTGGGCGTCGGTTCTCTTCATCGCATGAGGTGGCATCCAGGCTCCTTTAGCGTGGCTGGTGGAGTGGTATTAGACAAAGGAGAGCACATTGGTGAGTCTTCTAGAATGAGAATCATGCTATCATCCAAACACATGGACTGGTGGTGTGGTGTCGAGCAAAGGCTGCGTGATGGTGAGTCTTCTAGAATGAGAGCTTCTTCATCACCCAGATGTGTGGATAAGTAGTTTGCATACTGTTTCAACGTTTTAATGCCTGGAATCTGTTATCAACAATGTACACCGTGGTTAGCGATCTGGACGGTAAGCTAGACAGTGAGCTAGATATGCTCTATGCATATCTAGCTGAACGCGTGTCTGTTTGTTAACTTGTCCAAAGACTATATAACCTACAAACAAATATACATAATTAATATATCAAACATGCTTCAAACAATGTCAATTTTAATCAATAAAATCGTAAAATGATAATAATAAACAGATTTTACATAAACCTTAGATTTGTGCATACTTGGGGATGAATAGTAAGTTGCATCACAGAAAATATGCAAAAAGATGACAAAACATATGTTTAAATGCGTAATTTAACTGCCAAAGAGGATAACAAATATGGGATCAACATTCCCCTAAACTGGAGAAATTCCAGGTCTTACTGAGCAAAAAGAAAGATAACTTAGGAAGAAGGTAGATGAAGGAGGTGATTTAAACATTAGTCTTCTGGCTTGTGCTTTCAAAATATCATGTCTTTCATTTCAAATGTTGTATGAATATTAAATGGTTTTGTTGAGTTCTTCAATGGTCTTAAGATGATAGCTCTCAGGTTCAAAACAATTCGGCATTGTTCAACAGTTATGATATGGGATGATTTTATAGAGGGTGTAAGAAGAAAATGGATGCAACAGCTCTATAGAAATAATGGAAATGAAAAATGATGAAATAGCAAGAAGTTCAGCCTGTTTAAGAGATCACGCTATCAAAGCGAACCTTGATACATGTGCCATTATCGAGCATATGCACTAATAGGTGAATTCATAAGGTTTGTAATTATTTCAACCATGTCCAAAGTAAAGCTTTGGACAGGTTTAACTTATGACACGAAGGCATAAATCACATTTTCAATAACCTTGATTAACAAGAAGATCGGTCATTTGATATTTTACATGCGTAATTGGGTAAGAGGATAGGGTTGCAAATAGTGAAATGATAACTAGAAATGTTTTAAGGTCAAAGCGTCCACATGGAGGTAAAAACTATTTGCCAAAAACAAAATTTGGTTAGAAAATATTAATCATAAGTGCTATAATATCACAATGTTTTATTCAGATCGTCATTTGGTATTTCATTTGGACCATCATCCGAACCTTCATACAGTCCTCCATATTGATTTTTCTGTGAAAATATGCTTCATGCTATAACCAAGTTCCACTGCTTACATTATCCTAAAAACACTCATCATTTGTCAGAGATAAATAGATCTGCCATAAATAATGAAAACAAAAGCAATCTAATCTTTCATAATCCTCCACCAAAAAAAAGATATGGCGTGTCCCCAAGCCATACAAGAGAGAAGAATTGATTGTTCCAGATAATAAAATAAATATTTCTATCATGTTGTTATTATTTTGTAAGAAAAAAAAACTAACTAGTAAATGGAAATGATTCACATATGTATATTCATGAAAAATATAACAGTGCTTAGAAAGACCACTTGAATGATGATAATATAACCAAAAGAATGCCATAGGAAAAGCTAGTCATCCATGCCTCATTTTAAAGATATCTTGTCATCACAAAATATTTTAAGTTTACCCTGGAGTGTGTGAGATTTATAGCTATGGGTCCCACTTCTAGGATAATGACATCCTAGGTATTTGTTGAATTAGATGGTCGGGGCCAAGCCCAACAGCCATTCTCAAATGACATTATAAACAATTGGTTGTGACATGTTTATTCATAAATTATGAAATTTTTTCTTTATATGATCATTGTTTTATCAACCATGTTCAGAGTGGTGCATTAACTAGATCTCTTTTACCCAATATTTCCCCACTGCCAATAGGCTTGTTCAGTACCCCGGTGGGTTTACCTTGGTACCATGCAAGCATAGTCCTGCTGACAGCGAGCTAGTACCCCGATGGGTTTACTTGCATTTATCGATATTTCTTTGTTTTTAATTTATTACTTAGCATTGACCCACTGCCAGCAGGCATGTTCAATATCTCAACAGGTTTTCCTTGTATAATGATATTAAGTATATGGAAACCGATTGGTATTAGAGCGTGTTAATCCCTACTAAACACAATTCAATTTTGTAAAGTAAACTTCATAAGTAACTTTCATAATGGCCTTAACCATAGATCATGTCAAAAGAGAATAACTTAAAGTTGTTCTTTGACCTTAAATTCCTTCTTCTTCATAAGAGATAAGTAATGTTCCCCACAGAAGAAAAAAAAAATTCCACTTACTTTCGAGTTATCACAAAAATACTTGAGAGACAAGTTTTGATAATAAGTATAGGATGAACTAGTAATCCATAGGTGTAAGATAAGATTGTGAAAAATATGATAATGAAAGTAGGTCTGTCAAGAAACTGTTCAAAAGAGAAAATTATAAATATACACGTCTGAATCAAAAAATACCAAAAACCATATGAATCATAGAAAAGGTGGTTAAGAATGATATACAAAGGATTTTTTTTGTATTGTCACTATAAGCTGCAAATTTCAAAAGTACCCCAAGAAAGGTTAAGATACCTGATAAGTGTTTTAGTGTACTTCCCTTTTCCAAATAATACTCCATGAGCTGCTTATAGAGATAAAGTACTTGTAATAAAACTACAAAACCACTTGTTAGATGATTCAATTTATTCATGAAAACATATATAACCTTATAGAAATAAAAAGAGTCCCTTGTAATCAATTTGTCAAAAATGAATATTATTTATTCAAAGAAACAAACACATATTTACATATATACAAGTGATGATAACCCAAAATACTTTTTTTTAAGGATCAGGAGGAGGAGGAATAACTTCCCCTTCAACTAATTCAATTTCCTTCTGCTGCAAAACATTATGTATGAAATCCTGTTTAGATGTTGGTTAGTGATAAATTCTAAGTCTGTGTCCATTTACTACAAAGGAAACTTGTGAACCATCAATTGTCTTAATTTCTACTGACCCATTTTCCAAAGTTGTAACTACTTCATATGGTCCCATCCAACAGGTAGTTAACTTTCCTTTTAAAATTTTTAAACTGTGAGTCGAACAGTAGTGCCCAATCTCTAGTATTAAATTGATTTTGCTTAATAAATTTATAATGCCACGTCTTTCGTTGATTATGTATTAGCATGGTTCTTTGGAGTACATCTTATGTAATCTCATCTAACTCATTAATCTGTAATACTTCTTGTTTCTGTGCTTCATCCAAATCCATGCCTAATTGTGCTTCCATACAAAAGGTTTTAACTTGAAATTCAATAGGTAAAATGACTTGTTTTCCATACACTAACTCATAGGGGGTATGTCCAGTAGTGTTTCTCCATGTTATCCTATAGGCCCATAAAACCTCCAAGAGTCTATCTTCCCAATCCTTATGATGTAAGTGAATGGTTTTGGTTAAAATGGCTTCTAATACTTTATTGGTTTATTCTACTTAACCATTAGCCTAAGGGTGATAAGGTGAAGATTTGCAATGTCGGATGCCATATTTCATAGTGATTTCTTTCATTAATTTGGAAGTGAATTGAGTACCTTGGTCTGTGACAATTTCTCTAGATACACCAAACCAGGTGAATATTTCTTCATATATAAATTCTACAACTGATTTATCTATAGCCCTAAACAAAGCTTTAGCTTCTACCCATTTGGTGACATAATCCATGCAAACCAGAATATACTTCTTTTTACGAGACATGGGAGAAATTGGTCGTACAAAATCAAGAGCCCATTTCTCAAAAGGCTCAATCATGACCTAAGGTTGTAAAGGCATCTGATTAGATGACGTAGGTCTGCCCATTCTTTGACAACTATCACATCCTTTAAAATACTTGGCAGCATCCTTGAAAATACTTGGCTAGTAATAATAAGAGTGCAATACTTTGTATGCTTTCTGCCAATCAGAAAAATGTCCTCCACATGGTCCATCATGGCATGCATGGAGGATGTCTTTCATTTTATCCTCCCACACACATCGTCGAATAATAAGATCTGGACCGGTGCAGAAGAGGTCATTATAAACCCAAGAATAATTAGAACTTTGTACTATAATACGAAACTTCTCGTGTGGGGACAAATGGTTTGGTAATTTCCCAGTTGCTAAATAATTGGCAATGTCTGCAAACCAAGGGGTTTGAACAAACACAACAAACAAATTTTCATCAGGAAAAGTTTCGTCAATGGATTTAGCACCATCATCATGTTGAATACGAGAGAGGAAATATGCTACTAGATTTTCTTTACTAGGTCGGTCTATGATGGTGATGTTAAACTCTTGCAATAGAAGAAGCTACCAAGTCACTCTACCATTGGTAATTGGTTTATTCATTAAAAATATAATGGCAGAGTGATCGGTATGCACAAAAACATCATAACTTGTAATGTAATGGAGAAATTTATTAATAAAATAAACTAGTGCCAAAAATTCTTTTTCAGTAATAGTGTAATTCAGTTCGGAAAGAGTCAAATTCTTGCTAATAAAATAAATGGCATAAGGTGCTTGTCCCTCTTTTTGGCCTAGGACTCCTCCTATGGGCGTATTAGAGGCATCAGTGGATATATGAAAAGGAAGGGACCAATCGGCACCCTTAAGTATTGGTGCCATCAATATTTTAGCTTTTAAAATCTCAAAAGCATTTTGACAAGATTTTGTCCACTGGAATTCTACATCCTTTGTAAGCAATTTAAACATCGATGCAAATATTTTAGTGAAATTTTCAATAAAGCGTCGGTAATAGCCTGCATGACCAAGAAAGCATCTTACCTCCTTTTGAGTTTTCAGACATGGAAGGTCAAGAATTACTTCGATGTTAGCAGGATCTACCTTAATTCCTTGGGAGGAAACATGGTGTCCTAAAACTATTCCTTCTATCAGTAACATTTTACATTTTTCATGACTAAGGGATAAATTCATTTCTTGACATCGGATCAGAACTTTCTCGAGGTTGTCAAGCGCTTCTTGAAAGGTATCACCATAGGCTGTAAAATCATCCTTGTATACCTCCACACAGTCATGTATAAGATCAGAAAAAATTCCTAAGACTGGTCATTGAAAAGTGGTAGGTGCATTACATAAGCAAAATGGAAAAAATCTATAAGCATATGTTCCCCAAGGGCTTGTAAAAGTGGTCTTGTCTTGTTCTTTAGGTGCTATTAAAATCTAGTTGTAACCACTATATCCTTCAAGAAAGGAAAAATAATGTTTACCTAACAGGGTATCTAACACTTGATCAATAAAAGGTAAAAGAAAGTAGTCTTGGAGTGTAGCTTTGTTTAGCTCTCTAAAATCAACACCAATGTGCCATTTCCATGTGACATTATTTGGGACTACCACTAGAGTAGACATCTATTTACTATCAAAGATAGGGTAAACGAAACCAGCATTGAGGAGTTTTTGTAATTCTTCTTTTACTATATATTTTAGAGTAGGATTGATCCTCCTCTAAGGCTGCCTTACAGGTGAAATTTTTGGATCAATATAAATATGGTGAATACAAGTGTCAAGGTGTATACCCTTCATATCAGTGTATTCCCATGCAAATTATCCATCTTTTTTCTTAAGAACCTCAAGTAGCTGTGCTTGTTGGTTTTCACTTAATCATGTGTTTATATGTAGAAACGTTTCAAGGCCAACTTCACAAGGTATGGTATAGGGTCCTATATGCTCTTTAATTGTGAATACATAAGGTGTCTCCATAAATGTTGAGAGAGCCATATTCTTTTGGAACTCGTCCCCAAAAATCTGATTGAATTGAGTGAAAGACTAAGGAAAATCTATACAAGTTGTTGAAGAAACAAACTGGTTTATTACATTCTCAGTGGCCTTATTCTAAAGTGAATAGGAGAAATCACTAGGGAGGGAGAGGTCATCAAAGTCCTCTTCCCCAAAAGAAAAATTTAACCACCATGAATTTTCAGTTATTGGTTGTGTTGGGGGTATAAAATAAGTCTCTATATAGACAACCCATTGGAAATAGTCATCTCTCCATCCCTACATCCTATAAAAGCATTTGCAGTAGCTAACCATGGTCTTCCCAAGATAATAGGATGCTCTTTAGAAGGATGTTTTGATTTTATGACCATAAATTCAACAGGGTATTCCCATGAGGCTACTGATACAATAATGTCATCCAGGACTCTAGCAAGTTTTACCGTAGTACGGTCTGCTAGTTCTAGGATTGAAGGGGTAGGTCAGAGAAATTGTCCTAACTGTAAAACTTCTAAAACTGCAGTGGTCATCATGTTGATAGCAGATCCTAAATTGATTAATGTATTTTCTATGGTGGTATTGTTTACAATCATGGTCACTACTGGGGCTCTTGGATTTGTATATTTTGCAATCCAGGACTGATATGTCATACATTTAGACATCTCTCCTATAACATGAATTGTGAGGGGGTCCTTTTGCTTCTTCCCTAGACATTTAATGCATAGTTCCTTTATTACCTTGTTGTAGATTGGTATGTCCTTGATAGCTTGTAATAGATGAATTTTGACACATTCTTTAATTCATTCAAAATGTCATACTCGGGATGAACTATAGGTTTTTCTATTGCTAGTATTTCTAGAAATGGAGGAACTCTTTACTCCTGAATGGGTTCTTGCGGAGCATGGATGTGTACTGGAATCTTCAGAATGTTCACATTTTCCAAAATGGCATCATTCATGGGTTCATTTGAATCCTCTTCTTCTTCATTTTCCTCATGAATGATGACTGATGACTTGGGTTTGTCATTCAGAACTCTTCCAGATCGTAATTGAATGTCATGTACACATACAGTTGAAATAAAGTATGATGGAAGAGTTTGCAACTCAATGCTGTTAAGAGCTTGAGTTGGTTTATTATTTGGGTTAGGTATCAGTTGTGTAGGTATTAATGTCAGTCGTGGAGGATTTATATTCTGAAAGTGATGAGGTTGTTGTGCGATGAGAGGAACTAGAGGCACAAATCCAAGAGAAATCTGCTGGAAATTTGTTTTGTGCTGAGGATAAGGATGATTAGGTGAAGAGATAGGTTGTGACTCAGGTTATGGTTGTCCTCTCCATCCTTTTGAACAATATTTCTGTTGTAGAAATTGAGGAGGAGGGTACTGAGGTGGCCAATTCTACCAACTTGAATTGTTCTATTGTTGAGGTGGTTGATATGGAGGATAATAGAGTCGGGGTTGTGGTGGAAATATCTAGTTGTTGATGTATTTGTAAATTTGGAATGTATTCACATGTATATATTTTATTTCATTGGTCCTCAATGCTCCTATCAGGAGGACCACTTGTATTTATTTGTACCCCGATGCTCCTATCATGAGAATTACTAAAATTCATGAGGAAGTCCTCTCCATTGTAAGTCGGGTCATTAGTACTCTAGTTGTGGTTACTCGAGCCTACATAGCTAAGTTAGGATTACTTGAGCCTACATAATTGAGTCAAATATTAAGTGAACAAAAGAGTATAAATATAGAGTGAGCCTCTATATTTATCACACACACTCACCCAGTTATAGCGCATAGGTGAGAGAGAAGAAGGTTGCTCAAGTGAGAGAGAGAACAATTGTTGGAGATCATCTTTATGTCTTTGGTTTTTACCACTGCCATTGTTTATCATTCTATCTCTGAGGAAGTTGTGGGGTTTTTCATTTATGGTTTCCCTAAGGAAAATCTTTGTGTCTATTGTCTCTTGTGATTGATTGTTGTGCATGTTATTCTCTTAGATAAGATCCTAAGATCATATTGCTTAAATGATAAAAATTTAACATGGTATCAAAGCTAACCTGAGAAGAAGAAGCTATGCAGCTGTACAAGATATGGATTCTTACTTTTTGGGTCTCTCTCCACAATCCATCAGCAAAATGAGGCTAGGCTAACTCTCTATTGAAGGGCGCATCTTTCTGTCGAAGCATAATTTGATTCCGGGCATTTTTAGTTTTTACTGTGGGAAATTAGGGCTTTTAACAGAAGAGGATTTTTTTATTGAGCCCAGCATAGTATTTCTCTCCTCATAAAAATCTAATTTTACAGGCCAAGGTCAAATTTTTTGGTTGAGTGAAACTATGGGAAATTCAAACCCCAGTTTGACCCCGAGCCTGAAAAAACCTAAAATACTAAAACTGGTAGTTTTTGTACATTCGCTATATCTCGGGATTGAAAACGTATTAGGGGATTAAATTTTCCGAGGAAAAATATAAAATCTTGGTGTACCCTTTGTAAAAATTTCAGCCTCGAATTATCTATATGCTAGGAGATATGATTCCTCCAATTCAGGGTTCCAACCTCTTCCAGGATTGATCCATAAACAGGACACCTAGGGAGAATTGCTATATCTCAAGATACGGAGATCCAAATGAAATTTATCAAGATGTTATAAATAGGGCATGGAATGTACTTTCTATGGTAAACATTTCAGACCCCAAAGGTGAAACAATGACACATGGAAGTCCATACAAGTTCGTTATGCTGAATAGTCCTGAATTAAGTCACCGTGGGAAAACTATCATAAATACCAATTATTGAAACCAATTCTGATAAAAGCTATGTTGTTGAAAATAGGATATATGAGGCTATATCATTACGAAATTTAAGATACAGAGAAGGATTACTTTCAGAGATACCCAAGAAACAGTATCAGGCATCTTTGTAGAAGAAATTGGAAAACTAGGGCTTTCCTGTTCCGAGAGTTTTCCTCCACTATTTTCAGAAAATGAGTACATTCAATAGGTTTGCTTGAAGAGGCCTATATTTTTATCCAATCAGAAGTTTGAAATTCCAAGTTTTTAAAATTAGGGTTTCTTTGACAAACCCTATATCAGCCAGATCCAGAACTAGGATGGACACCTCAAATTGGTAAGATATAATCTTTTTCTATTTACATTTGAGGTTCTCATTTCAAAATGACCTATCACACCATATTGATGACAAGTTTGGTGAAGTTGAAAAATTTCAAGCATGAAAATATTGGATTTCACTGGTTCTTGAAGAAAATGAATTGGACACCCACATAAGTGCAGAGGTTCCAGTTCCAGAGGGAGATGAGGTTAAAGCCTTACACAAGAAGAACTTGGTCAAGGCCAAGAAGATCATTACTGATTCAATCAAGGATCACCTTATACCACAAGTGTATTCCCTAAAGACACCTAAAGATATGTTTGATTCCTTGACGAAGCAATTTTAAGGGAAGAACATAAATCAAAAGATGAATTTGAGAAACCAGTTGAAGAATGTAAAAATACAGAATGCAAAGACCATACAGTCATACTTTACAATGGTCTCTCAAATCAAAGAACAACTTGAAGTAGTGGATGAAGAAGTAAAGAATGCAAAAGTTGTGATAACCACCTTGAATGGCCTCCTAGAATCATGGGATTCATTCAATTGAGGAATGCATGCCAGAAGGAAGTGATTACTTTCAGCAGACTCTAGGAAGAGCACACACAAGATGAAGCTCAGCTCATAATAAGGGAAAGAGAAGATGATAGCAACTTAAGATCAAGATCTCACGATCCAAAGAAGATCCCTCAAGCAATGAGGAATATGAAGGAATCAACTCTTGAAGAACTTCTTATCCATATTAGCATTTGGATAATAAATGGTGTTGTTATGAATGAAGAAGATGAAGAAGGTGAAGGCTCAAGAAGGAGTCTACCCAAGAAACGAATAAAGATAAGTATTCAATTGTCATTTGATGATATTGTTTTGTTATGCATTTGTTTATATTTAGTTGATGTGTTATGCATGATAGAATGTTTGAATTAATAACAATATACTACTAATATGCATGTGATGGGTAAGTAGCTCATGGTGCTATACAAATCTCCATTGCTACTTATCTAGAATGAAACCTCTTTGCTGACAAATTGGATTAGTGCACAATCTCAATGATGTCATGGTAGAGATGGAAGGCATCTAGAAAGTTTCTGTGAGATATGGATAAATTTTGTATTGGCTAAAATAGTTGCATGATCATATCTTTATGCATAATAATTTTCCATTATGAATATGCCTTATGAAATGTTTCTAACCATACAACTAATGCATTTGACTTGTAGGAAAAATCGCGTACAAACAAGAAAAGAAGGATGAGATTTGTTCCGAAGAACAAGTGATGATAGTTCAAGAAATAATACAAGAATGAATAATAATATGAAGAATGCATTTGGGTGACACTATTGAGCGACATCATTGATGCAGAACCTTCCAGCTATGAAGAAGAAGCCAAGAAGAAAGGGAAGGAGAGTACCAGTTCAAGAAGAATGATGTCTAGGATGCAGTATCGAGACCTGAAGGGAATTCCATAGTATCTTCCATATGGATCTACATGATCCAACATGTAGTAGATGGAAACATCATGGGATACAAGGAAATATTTGTAGCATGAGGCTTCGACTATGAAGAGACATTTGCAGCCACTAGAAAGACACATGAAAGGCATAATCATGTGTGCAAACGAAAGAAGGCCTTGTACGAGCTCAGAAGGAACCCATGAGATAACACATACATGAGGATCTTGAAGATCACTTAGAGTGATGAAGATATTAACCTTTTCTACAAGGTTGAAGATGAAAGCCTATAGAGAATGACAAGCTCATAGATGGGTGCTAGGAGAATGCTTTCAAGATAGAGGATCTTGGTATTCAGTGACCCTATATGGATACATAGAATATTAGTAGAAGAGGAATCTACTTGTCACTCTAGTACATAATTTGTTAATTCATAGAGTACAAAAGGAAGAGGGAGAATGTGCTCCACTTCAAAGAGAGTGACTATAGAAGATCCTGAGATTCGACATGATACGACAGGATGGAAAACTTACTAATGGATCTAGGATTTACTAAGAGTAAAGTGGATTCCAACCTTTTCTTCAAGGTGGAAGGTGGAATACTGGTGATGCTCTCATTATATGTCGATGACTTGTTCTTGACAGAAAAGAGGAACTCATTAAAGTTGCAGGAAGGAGACTTGCTGCTGAGTTCGAGATGAAGGAATTGGATATGATGCACTACTTCTGGGCATGGAGGTGTGGAAAAATGTAGATGGAATCTCCTTGGGACAAGGGAAGTATGTATTAGATATCTTGAAGAGGTTCAGGGTGATGGATTGCAAGGCCATGGACACACCTATGGCATCGAACCTAAATCTATTGAGTGATGCTTCATTAGAGTCGGTTGATGCTACAATGTATCATTAGATGATTGGGTCCTTGATATACATGACAAATACGAGACTTGATACTTGCTTTGTTGAGAACAAATTGATGTCCCTGACAGATCCGAGAAATGTTCACATGATGGTTGGAAAGCATGCACTGAAGTAACTAAAGGGTACAGTTGACTATTGTCTAAATTATGAAGCGAATCAAAATATTAACCTGGAGGGTTATGTGGATTCGGATTGGACAAGTAGTGCCATTGATAGGAAGAGAACTTCAGGGTGCTGCTTTAGTATGAGATCAGGTGTGATCTTTTGGTTTAGCAGGAAGGAGTCTTGTATGGCGCTGAGTACAACCAAGGAAAATATGTTGCCACTTGCATTTTTTGTATGATACAGAGAGGAATAGTGAATATCTTGTATGTGATCCAGATCGAGATCCCTCGAAAGAGGGAGTTATATCATGTCCGGTTAGATAGGTTGTCTGAGTATAAAATCCTGGCTCATAGTTTGCTTAGATGTAATCGGTCCTGTAGTTTGTCCTCAGATGTAATCGGTCCTGGTGAAGCTCCCATAATATCCTTGGGCGTAATCAACCCTGATTGATTCTATGATAGAAATGGTTAGAGTGAAGTTTGAGTACTTTAGGGAGAAGCTTGGTGTTCTCCAGATTGAGGTTCCTTCCAAGGGAAAGTGATAAGTCCTTGTGCCATTCTAACATGGTGGTATTCTAGGCCTCCCATGGTCAAATGTAAGTGAAGAGCCATTCTAACATGGTGATAGGCTAGGCCTCCCATGGTCATATGTAAGTGCAAAGCCATTTTGACATGGCGGTAGGCTAGGACTCCCATGGTCAGATGTAAGTGCAGAGCCATTCTGACATTGTGGCAGGCTAGGCCTCCCATGGCTAGATGTAAGTGCATAGCCATTCTAACATGGTGGCAGGTTGGGCCTCCCATGGTTAGATGTAAGTGCAAAGCCATTTTGACATGATGGCAGGCTGGGCCTCCCATGGTCAGATGTAAGTGAAGATCCTTTCTGACTGGGTCAGATATGAGTGTTGAGCCTTTTTGACATGGTGGCAGGCTGGGCCTCCCATGGTTGGATGTGAATGCTGAGCCTTTTCGACAAGGTGGTAGGCTGGGCCTCCCATGGTCGGATGTGAGTGCTAGGCCTTTCTGACATGGTGGCAGGCTGGGCCTCCCATGGTCAGATATAAGTGCTAGACGAGCCTTTCTAACATGATGGTAGGCTAGTCCTAACATGTTCAAATGTGAGTATTGGGCCTTTTTGACATGGTGGCAGGATGGGCCTCCCATGGTTATATGTGAGTGATGGGCATGCATTTTTGACATGGTGGTGGATGTGTTCCTCCCATGGTCAGATATAAGTGTTGGGTGAGCCTTTCTGATTAGGTCAGATATAAGTGTTGAAGAAGATGAAGACCTACCTAGAGGCTAGTCCTACAACCAGCATGAAAAAGGACCGGCTCTGTAGAACTTCCTGTGACGAGTAGAATTGAGAGATAGCAGAAATTGATCGAGATAGTGGAGCAGTGATGATGATGATCCAGTGATGATCCATCTTTGATGATGATATAGAGAAGAATATTTGTACTAATGAATTGTGTCGAGAGAATACCTTCCTAGTTAAGAGGGAGTGTTGATGTATTTGTAACTTCGAAATGTATTCACTTATATATATTGTATTTCATTGGTCGTCGATGCTCCTATTGGGAGAACCACTTGTATTTATTTGTACCCCGATGTTCCTACTGAGAGAATTACTAAAATTCATGAGGACGTCACCTCCATTGTAACTCGAGTCATTGGTACCCTAGTTGTGGTTACTCGATCCTACATAACTAAGTTAGGATTACTCGAGCCTACATAACTAAGTCAAATATTAAGTGAACAAAATATTATAAATAGAGAGTGAGCCTCTCTATTTATCACACACACTCACCCAGCTATAATGTATAGGTGAGAGAGAAGAAGCTCTCTCAAGTGAGAGAGAGAACATTTGTTGAAGATCATCTTTCTGTCTTTGGGTTTTACTGTTTCCATTGGTGCTCATTCTATCTCTGAGGAAGTTGCAAGGTTTTTCCTTTATGGTTTCCCCAAGGAAAATATTTTTGTCTATTTTCTCTTGTGATTGATTGCTGTGCATGTTATTCTCTCAGATAATATCCTAAGATCATATTGCTTAAATGATAAAAATCTAACACCGGTATTTTGGTTGGTCTCTAGGTTGCCAAGGAGGCCTCCTAGATGTTTCACCTACATCCCCACTCTTATCGATGGCTTGAAACCTAGGAAAGGATGGGTAGTTATCTGTTGAATGGTCTTCTATATAGATGTGACATACGGAGATGTTTTTTAATGGACATTCCTTTGGGGATGTTTGGTCCTACATCTTTGACAAAAAATGCTCATTGTTTCTCGTTCTTCATCCTTCCTTTTCTTGGCTTGTAAAGCATCTAGTTGAGAACCCATCACTCCTAAGATATAAGTTTTGAAATTATCCAATAGGTTTCCTAACTCTATCCTTGTAACTCCACCTAAACTAGGAATGTTTCCTCTTACATTTTTACTATAAGGCTCTCGAAAGTTTTTCCAAACTTTTCTCCTACTTCTAGAACAATTTTTACACATCTCACTGATTTGTGCAAAGGTTTTGTGAGAAATATCATTGGATGCCATGAGATTAAAACTTTCTATCAAGTCCTCGGATATCCCTTTAAGGAAAAGTGTATGTACTGCGTCTTCTCGAAGGTCACTGTATTTTGATTTATGTAATGTCTAAACAAACCTTTCGAGATAATCCTCTAATACTAAGTTTTACATGCAAACGGATAAATCAATCCAAAGGCATGATCACAAAACAATACAACAGTAAAAGGAATAAAAAACAAACTCAAGAAACAAAACACAACATAGCTCAAAACATGTTCAAAGTGAAAAAATAAAACTTTAATAAACAATCTAAAATAATCTAACTTTTAGTTTTAATATTAAATAGGACTATCATCTCACTATTACAGTCAAAGCATACTTGAAATACTAAAGAAACAGAGCTTAAAACAAGTTCAAAACACATTAAAAACACTAAAAACGAAATGACGGATTGGATGATAGACTGAACTGCAGGTCGAATATGGGTGTCTAAATAACAGTTTAAACAGGTTGTCCGAATGACAGTCTGCACAATTAAAATAATAGAAAATAACCTAAATGATCTAATCTTCAGCTGAATTTATGCACATATAAATACAATGCATAGAGGCAGTAAATAAACCTACTTAATAATCATATTTGACAATGAAATAATCTTAAACTAATTCATGAATATAAAGAAATGATTGCGTATTAAGAAACAAACTGAAATTTAAATTGAATGAACTTATAACAAAAAGGAAATGAATGTTAGGATATTTAGACACTTAGGAGTTAGTTAAGATGAACTTGTGTAATATATCCGTTAGGTAAACGTGTGTTTCTTTAGTATGCATTAGTATGCATTTGTAAATATTCTAATCCGACGGTCACGATATGTTCTAGACATAGAGTGATCCAATGGTTCAACTTCTCTTAGATCATACCTATCATTGATCCGTGGCTTAACACTTGATTGGTCTATGATCTCTATTTAAAGAGCATAGAGGTTCCTTGGCTAGTTGATCGATTATGAGAAGCTCATGTAACTTTCTTTCTTTTGCATAATAAATTGCTCCAAGTAGTTATTTGACTGGGGCAGTGGGTTGTTTCCCTCTCAAGGGTTTTAACTACGTGACAAACATCGGTGTGCTGATCTGTGATCTATTTGTGTGAAGCGGTTGCTGAAGGTGTTCAGTCTTTTGGGAGTACCATGTGTACCTGAACATGGTATCAAAGCTTTTATGAAGAGCCGCTTTCGATTTTGATCAAGATCTAGAACCGATGTTGCCAAAAATTTGAAAGGGTTTTTGGTTCTGGATTTTTTGTGCATTTGTGGCCTATGGGAGCTATTCCATTGCGTCCAAAGCATCATTTCCATTTGGAAATAGTTTTCATTTCACCGAAAACCATTTTCGTTTGTTCCAGAAACACCTATTTCGGAAAATCTAAAGGTATAATGTTACAGTAACGGATTTGTTTTATTTATTTTTTAAATCTCTCATATTTTATCAGTCTTATTATTTGATCCTTTTTTGTTTTAGTCTCGGATTGTTGCCTTCTCTGGCTGCGTATGCTCTTTTTCGTGCACCTTGCGCGATCGCGACGAATCATAAACAACGAGGAAAAGTTTTTTTTGTTGTCTTCTCGGCTACGTATGCTCTTTGTCGTGCACCTTGTGCGATCACAAAAAATCAGAAACAGCGAGAAAACTTGAAAATGTAGAATTTTCGGGAAAGCTAACCAAGAGCTAACCCCATTGTGTGGAAAAAGTTTTTTGTTTTTTTTTCTCTTTTTTGTGTGATTTATAGGAAAAGAAAGCAAGAACAGAGCATAAGAGAGGATTTAAAAAAAAAATGGCCCCCTTCCTCTTTCCATACTTTTACGTACATTTTAAACTTAGCTCACTTGGTCCGAAGTTGCTTTACTCCTTGATAAGTCTTGAGTTCAAGTCTTATCAAGCTATTTTTTAGTGCATGCAATTTCTATTCTCAAGTTAATTTATTGTAAAAGTGTATCTCACATAAATAAAATAAAATAAAAAGTGAGTCACTTAAGTCTTTAATTTATTGCCGCACTATTTAAAAGTCTCATTATTGTAAAAGTGAACATCACTTATTCTACAAAAGTGATTCACTTCAAAGCAACATTATTGTAAAGTGATTGTCAAAGGTTGATCTTGGGAAGAGGGGGCTTCTTTTTTTTAGTTCGTCAAGTTAATATTTTCCACGTCACTATTGGGGACATCTTCAACATTTTCTTTGATCAAGCATAACTTCATCATCCAGAATCAATTTTCAGTGTTGTTTTTTTTTAAACCGCATATTTTTTTGAGCTCTTTGCATCCAGACAATTAGTTTCTATTCTTTCATCCTTTAATTTATAGTATGGCCACCCCTTGTGATATTATACTTACAAGTTCTAACTATTTCTCATGGAAATCTCGTATGGAAGATGTTCTACGAAGTAGGGGAATTTTTAGGGTAACCTCAGGGAAAGAAACAAAACCCACTGATGATGATAAGAAAACTAAATGGGAAAATAGATGTGATGAAGCTCATGGATTGATTGGGATTTCAATCTCTAGTGATTTGCGATTCCACGTATCTAAAATTGATGAACCTGATAAAGCTTGGGAAAAGTTAGAATCTGTGTTTGGTAAACACAATGAAATTTGAGGTCATCAACTTGAGAATGAGTTGATTTCCTTGAATCCAAATGATTTTTCATGTATTCAAGACTATTTATCTAAGTATAAAACTCTTATACTCTTATGTGTAGAATGAAAGATTAAGAAAGAAGACAAACAATGTATTTATCATATTCTTTCCAAACTTAGACCTGCATATTCTGTTTTTGTATCTAATTTCTACTCCATGAAAGAATCCTTGACTGCAGCTAGCTATCAAAAGCCTAGTCTTGAATCTTTTTGTGATTCCTTAATTAGAGAACAAGATAAGCTCATTCATCTTGGAATAATTAATAATGCAGATACATCTAGGAAAGACTTATTGTCCCAACAGAAAGAAAAGTCCAAGCCTCCCAAGAAACATAATTTTTGCAACAATAAGCCAAACAACAAGGATCCCAAACCCTCTCAGTCAGCTCCTTCTTTAAAAAATGACAAAGGATCCAAGAAAAAATAAAAGAAGACTGAGCGTCATTTCAATTTTTGTGGGAAAGATAATCATGATGAATCTAAGTGTTTTAAGAACATGGCAGCCTTGGAAGCGGCAATGAAGAAGCACCACATCAGCCTAGATTCGTCTTCAGAATCTAATTCTTATGGACATGCACTTTGTGTTTCTGGTTACTCTTATACTGCATCTTATTCTTCTACTTCAATTGAATGGCCCATTGATTCTGGAGCATCTTATCATGTGGCTAAGGATAAAGCCATCTTTTCTACTATGCATGAATGTAACACCAAACAAATATTTGTTGGTGATGATAGATCTCTAAGTGTTGTAGGCTTTGGAACAGTTCCAGTAGAAAATGGTCATTTCAGTGATGTACTACGTGTTCCAAAAATTTCCTGCAATTTGTTATTAGTCTATCAAATTACTTATTCAGGTGAAGGTAAAACTGTTACGTTTACACCTCACCAAGTTGTAATCAAGGATTTTAAAAATCCTCAAAATATCCTTGCTACTAGAATTGTTGATGATATTATCAGGTTGTACAAATTTAACAACTTTGGGTCATCACCTTTTCCTTCAGTTTTTGTTGCTCATAGTGATAACTTGAGCAAAATTTGGCATGAGCGATTTGGTCACTTAAATTATCGCTCATTGCAACAACTATGTAAAGACAGCATGGTGACTGGTCTTTTATTGGTATCTTGCAAGGATGGTGTTTGTTCCGGTTGTGTACTCGGAATACATCAACAAGATAGTTTTTACAAACATACCTCTTGGCACGCCTTAGTTCCCTTGGAGCTTGTGCATAGTGACTTGTGTGGCCCTCTTCCATCTGCCTCCTTTTCTGGTTTCAAATATTTCTTAACTTTCATTGATGACTACTCCAGACGCACTTGGGTTTACTTCTTAAAAATTAAGAGCGAAGTATTTAACATGTTCTTGGCTTACAAGGCCCTTGTTGAAAAACAATCTGGTCATCAAATTATTAAGTTAAGATCTGACAATGGAGGAGAATATGTTAACAACAAGTTCACTACTTTTTTCACTGAACAAGGAATCCAACAATAGCACACTGTTCCATATACACCACAACAAAATGGTGTAGCTGAACAGAAGAACTGCACTTTAAAAGAAATGGCTAATTGTATGTTCCAATCTAAAGAACTAAGTATTCAATATTGAGCTGAGGCCATAAATTGTGCAAATTACATACTTAATCACACACCCACTAAATTTTTACAAGGTATAACACCGGAAGAAGCATGGAGTAAAATTAAAGCAGATGTAAGTCACTTTCGTGTGTTTGGTTGTGAAGCATGGGCTCACATTCCGGATGAAAAACGGAAAGCATTGCAGCCTAAAAGTGAAAAGTGCATATTTGTTGGATATTCTAAAGATGTAAAAGGTTATAGACTTCTTCAGCCACATTCTCATGATATAATCATTAGAAGAGATGTTAAATTTGATGAAAATCTCTTGGCCTGTGAGCCTAACTTGGTGGGTGTGCCATCTTTGGCCTGTGAGCCTGATTCGACGATTGTGCATTCTTCTTCTTCTTCTCCCATCTTCCTTGACAGGTTTCCAACTCCAGTTTCTGATGATGACAGTGATGATGAAAATCTACCTCCGCCTACTCATGTTCCTCCAATTGCACCAGCACCTATACTTCCTCGATGGGTCCATTCAACATGTGAAGTAGCTGGTGATCTTGCCGGTGATCCTAGAGATCAACGTCGAACATGTTCTTAGTTTCAGCGAGCCTCTTCTCTTTTGGCTCAAGTTTCCGAGAATCATGATCCAGAAACTTTTGTAGAAGCTTTAGGAAATCCAGATTGAGATGCAGCTATGGATGAAGAATATCATTCCTTAATGGCGAACGATACTTGGGATCTTCTTCCTCTTCCAAAAGGAAGAAAACTTGTCAAATGCAAATGGGTCTATAGAACTAAGTATGCATCAGATGGAAGTGTTGAAAGACTTAAGGCAAGGTTAGTTGCCAAAGTTTTTTCCCAAGTTGAAGGGATTGACTACAATGAAACCTTTTCCCCTGTAGCAAAAATGAACTCCATCTGCCTTGTTCTTTCCCTTGCAGCCTTACATAACTGGGAAGTCCATCAAATCAATGTTAAGTCTTCCTTCTTACATGGTGATTTACATGAGTAAATTTACATGGAAAAACCTCTTGGATATGTTCAGAATAACTATAGCCTTGTTTGTCTCCTTAATAAATCCTTATATGGCCTTAAGCAAGCTCCTAGAGCTTGGAATGCCAAAATGGATAGCTTTCTCCTTGACATTGGTTTTTCTAGATTTCATTCTGACCCTAATGTCTATACCAAGAAAGTAGGAAACCATCTCATCATACTTGTTCTTTATGTTGATGATCTTATCCTTACTAGTAGTGACCCTAAACTTATAACCCATGTGAAATCCAGTCTTAAGCAAAATTTTGAAATGTCATACTTAGGACATTTGCATTATTTTCTTGGTGTCCAAGTCTTGCAAACCAAAGAAGGAATATTTCTTTCCCAGTCTAAGTATGCTTGTGACCTTCTTCATTGCTTCCACATGAAATATTGTAAACCAACCCCTTCTCCCTTCCAGTTTGGAGTCAAACTTTCAGCCACTTGTACTTCCTCTGAAGTACATGCCACCTTGTATTGTCAGCTTGTTGGTATTCTTTTATACTTGACTCATTCCCATCCTGACCTTTCCTTTGCCGTTGGTTGTGTTTCCTGTTATATGCAAACTCCTCATGAAAGTCACTAGAAAGCAGCAAAAAGAATACTTCAATATATTCAAGGTACAATTCAGTTTGGGATTCATTACAGTACAGGGGGGAAACCTTTGTTGGTTGGTTTCACTGATTCAGATTGGGCCGGCGATCTTGATGACCGAAATTCTACTACAGGTTATGTTTTCAGTCTGGGATCTGGGCCTATCACTTGGGCTTGTAAGAAACAACAAGCTCTTTCTCTTTCTTAAGTAGAAGTAGAATATCGAGCCGCAGTTAATGCCAATTAGGAAGCTTTATGGCTTCGACAGATCCTTTCAGAGTTTGGATTCGAGCAGCAGCAACCTACTCCACTTTGGTGCGACAATCAAAGTGCCATCAAGCTTTCCAAATATCCAGTTCTACATCAGCGCAACAAACACATTGAGATACACATGCACTTCATCATAAATCTTGTTCATGATCATGTTATTGAAGTTCTCTATTTCCCTACAGATGATCAAGTTGCAGACATCTTCACCAGGTCTCTTACAGAAGCGAAGTTTTCTAAACTTCAGTCTATGTTAGGAGTTCAGGAATGTGTCCTTAAGGGGGAATAGGATCTAATGCCCCATTCCTTCTCCTAATAGTGTCACTTTTGTAAATCCTTCAATCCTATCCCAATTTGTTCTTAAGGGGGGATGTTAGGATGTTTAGACACTTAGGAGTTAGTTAAGATGAACTTATGTAATATATCCATTAGGTAAAAGTGTGATTCTTTAGTATGCATTAGTATGCATTTGTAAATATTCTAATCCGACGGTCACAATATGTTCTAGACATAGAGTGATTCGACGAGTCAACTTCTCTTAGATCATACCTACCATTGATTTATGGCTTAACAACTGATTGGTCTATGATCTCTATTTAAAGAGAATAGAGGGTCCTTGGCTAGTTAATCGATTATGAGAAGCTCATGTAACTTTCTCTCTTTTGCATAATAAATTGCTCCAAGTAGCTATCTGGCTAGGGCCATGGACTGTTTCCCTCTCGAGGATTTTAACTACGTGACAAAAATCGGTGTGTTGATCTGTGATCTATTTGTGTGAAGCGGTTGCTGAAGGTGTTTGGTATTTTGGGAGTATCCTGTGTACCCGAACAATGAATAGAATTGAATCTATTCTAACTTGATAAAATAAATCTATTATATCTACTTGCAAATAAAACTGAATAGTAAAACCGGAAATGAAATGACTGAAAGCAAATTGAAATCAATATATTCACGCAACTAGCTATTTAACTTTAGAAATAAAATGCATTATAGGAAGCAATGAAATAAACATTTACAGTAATGAAAAGAAACTAGAAATCAAATTATCTACAAAAGAAAAGGTAACGAATCTACACAAGAAAAGAAACCCCTGGTTGATGAGGGGCCCTCTCAGCAATCAGGGGTGATTCCTTGCTAACGCTTACTCGAACACAATCATAAAAAACATAACATACAGCTTCTATTAAAAATATGGAACAGAATTAAAAAAAATTTACAAATTCTTAATAAGTTTATTATCCCAAAGTATAAATAAATTAATTATGATTATAAAAAACAATAAAAACCAATAAATTATATTAATCATTAAATTATTAACCCTAATTTTTCCATGGACAAGACAAACCTTGTCGGCCATCTCAAGCGAAAGTGACGATTCCTATATTAATACACACCAATGAAAGAGGTACAATCTCCAGGCATCGCCTTGTCCTGAAGATGAACCACGCTTGGTTCGAAACGTCGACAACAAATCTTCTCACCGCAGATTCTCCATTAGATGCCATGAATCCTCACTGCGGAATCTCAGCTAACCTTATTATTGATGTAATTGTAACTTCGGAATGTATTCACTTGTATATATTATGTATTGTACCCTGATGTTTATTCCGGGAAGTGTTTGTAATGTAATTGAGTCATGTCATGCCCTGATGTTCCGATCAGGAGTTTCCATAATGTAAACAAGTCATGTCAAGTCAATGTGGGTAAACATCCTATTGTTCAAAGGTTAAATTCCCCACAGTTGTGGGGCCCTAGGGTTATTAGACTATCCTAGAGAAGTCGGCCCTAGGTGACTTATTGTAAGTCGGGGCAATATTCCCCACCGTTGTGTTAAGGATAACCCTCCTTGTTGGTCGGAGGGGAAAAGTCTCCACAAGTTGTGGGGGATAAGGATTATTAGACTCTCCTAGAGATGTTGGCTCTGGTAAGTAATTATTAAGTGAGGATTACATGTTGGAGTGGAAATTAAGTGAACGAAAGAATATAAATAGAGATTGAGCCTCTTTATTTATCATACACACACACTCACTCACTGGGGCGCATGAGTGAGAGAAGGAAGTTGAAGGGACAAGAGAGAGAGATACTACTACTATCGGGAGATCATCTTACTATTTTGGGTTTTACTTTTAGTGTTGATTATATCTCTGAGGAAGTTGCAGGGTTTTCTCCTTTATGGTTTCCCTGAGGAAAATGTTTGTGTCTATTGTCTCTTGTGTTTGATTGTTGTACTTGTTATTCTCTTAGTTAAAGATCCTAAAATAAGGCTAGCTTGAATGATAAAAATATAACATAGAAGAAGACATTGTGCAGCTACAGAAGCTAGGGCTTCTTACTTTTTGGGTCTCTCTCCACAATCCATCAACAAAATTATGTTAGGCTGACTCTCCATTGAAGGGCGCATCTTTCTGTCGAAGCAGAATTCGATTCCAAGCATTTTCAGTTTTTGGTGCGGGAAATTAGGGCTTCTTATAGAAGATAAATTTTTGAGTGATCCCAGCATAGGATTTCTCTCCTCATTAAAATCGAATTTTAGAGACCTGGTTCAAGATTTTTGGTTGAGTATAACTCCGATAAAGTCAAACCCTAGTTTGACCTCGAGCCGAAAAAACCCTAAAATACTAAAATTGATACGTTTTGGTACATTCCCTATATCTTGGGATTCAAAAAGGCTCAGGAGCTGAAACTTTCACAAGACAAATATGAAATCCTGATTTACACTATGTCCAAATTTCTGCCTCATATTCAATGTATTCTAGGAGATATGATCCCTCCAAGTTAGGGTTCTAGCCTCTTCCAGGATTCATCACTAAAAAGGATACCTAAGGAGAATAGCTATATATCGAGATAAAAAGGTCCAAATGAAATTTCTAAAGATGTTCCATAAAGGGAATGGAAATTAATTTTTGTGGTATAAGTTTTAGATCTTGAAGATGAAAGAGTGACACGTGGTAGTCCATACAACTTGGTTATGCTGAGCAGTCCTAAAACAGGTCACCTTGGGAAAACGATCATAAGTCCCAATTGGTGAAACCAATTCTGATGAAACCTATGGTATTGGAATAGGGACATGCAAGGATACCTTATTGCAAAGTTTCAGACATGGAGGAGGATTAATTTCCTAGGTATCGCAGAAACAATATCAAGAATTTCTACAGAAGAAATATGAAAACTAGGGCTTCCTGTTCCGGGAGCTTCCCTCCACTGTTTTCAGAATAGGAGTACATTGGACAGCTCACCTTGAAGAGGTCTATATTTCTAGCTAATAATATTTGAAATATTTCAAGTTTTTGAAATTAGGGTTTCTCTGACAAACCCTAGATCAGCCAGCTCTGGAACCATGACGGACACCTCAAATCGGTAAGATCTAATATTTTGCTATTTTCATTTGAGGTTCTCATTTAAAAATGATCTATCACATTATCTTGATGATAATCTTGGTGAAGTTGAAAATTTCCAAGCATGGAAGTATATGATCTCTCTGAAGAAAATGAATTGGACACCCACGTGAGTGGAGAGGTTCCAATTCCATAGGGAGATGAAGGCTAAAATCCTTACACAAGAAGAACTTGGTAAAGGCCAAGAAGATCATTGTTGATTCAATCACAAATCACCTTATACCACAAGTGTCTTCCCTAAATACACCAAAATAGATGTTTTATTCCTTGACCAAGCTATTTGAAGGGAATAACATAAATCAGAATATGACTTTCAGAAAACAGTTGAAGAATGTTAAGATCCAGAATGTAGAGACCATACAGTCATACTTTACGAGGGTCCCTCAAATCAAAGAACAACTTGTAGCAGTAGAAGAAGAAGTGGAGAATGAAAAAGTGGCAATAGCCACCTTTAATGGCCTCCCAGGATCATGAGATTCATTCATGCAAGGGATGTGTGCCAGAAGGAAGTGATTACTTTCAGCAGACTCGTAATAAGAGAAGAGAGGATGGGAGCATTTGAAGATCAAGATCTCACCATCCAAAGAAGATCCCCCAAGCGATGAGGAATAAGAAGAACTCAAAGAACCTATTATCCATCTTAGTATTTGGATGAGAAACAATGCTATTATGAATGAAGAAGATGATGAAGCTGAAGGCTCAAAAAGGAGTCTACCCATGAAACAAATAAAGATAAGTATTCAATTGTCATTTCATGATATTGTTTTTGTTATGCATTTGTTTATATTTAGTTGATGTATTATGCATGATAGAATGTTTTCATTAATGACACTATACTACTAATATGCATGTGATGGGTGAGTAGCTCATGGTATTATACGACTCTCCATTGCTACTTATCTAGAATGAAACCTATTTGCTGACATATTGGATTAGCGCAAAATCTCAATGTTGTCCTGGTAGAGATGGAAGGCATCTAGAAAGTTTTCCTGAGACATGGATGGATGTTGTATTGGCTAAAGTAGTTGCATGATCATATATTTATGCATAATAATTTTCCATTATGAATATTGTTAGTTTTTCAACATTCAAGCTAGTATTATGTTAGGATGTTTAACTGAGAGAACAACAAGTACATCAATCAAACACAAGAGACAATCAACACAGTTTTTTTCCTCGGGGAAACCATAAATGGAGAAAACCTCGCAACTTCCTCAGAGATAGAATCAACACAAAAGGTAAAACCCCAAAACAGTAAGATGATCTCCCAACAGCAATAACCTTCTTATCCAACCCTAGTGTCTTCTCCTTCCTCAACTATGTGCTACACTTGAGTGTGTTTGTGTTGTGTGCTAAATAGAGAGTCCAGCTCTCTATTTATACTAATCCCGGCATGACTAAAACCCTTCTAGGGCCGACCTCTCTAGGAGATTCTAATAACCCTAGTGCCCCGGAACTGTGGGGACTTTAACCCTTAGACAATAGGAGGGTTACCCACAATGACTTGACATGACTTGTTTGCATTATAGATCTTCCTGATCGGAACATCGGGGCATGACATGAAATTATAACATCACATAATAAACATCGGGTTATAATAGATAAGAAATACAAGTGAATACATTCCAAAGTTACAATTACATTAACACTCCCTCTTAACTAGGAAGGTATTCTCTCGACACAATTATTATCACTGGTCTTCTTCTCTGGATCTTCTCGTCATCTGCATCTCCAAGTCATCTTTGTCTTCAAGTCATCTTTATCTTCATGCCATCTTCATTTATAGATCTAGATCATCACTAGATCTAGATCATGATCACTGGACATCATCACTGGATCTAGATCATCACTCAATCTGGATCATCACTAGACATCATCACTGGATATGGATCATCACTTGATCTGGATCATCACGGCTAGATCTGGATCATCACTCAATCTGGATCTCTCGGAGTCATCATAACTAGATCTGGATCATGGCTCGATCTGGATCTCCTCTGGTCATCACCATATGTGCTATCTCATGATTCTTCTCATCATAGGAATTTCTACAGAGCCAACCTTTTTTCATGCTGGTTGAAGTCCTAGCCATCATGTATGTCTTCTTCAGTGCTTATATCTGACCTACTCGTTAGAATGGCCCGCCCAGCACTTACATATGACCTACTCGTCAGAAAGGCATGCCCAACACTCACATATGATCATGTAGGAGCCTACAATCACATCGGAAAGGCCCAACACTCACATTCACCAACATGATAGGACATCACTATCATCTGTGAAAAGGATTCAGCACTTACATCTGACTTGGTAGGAACCAAATCCTACACCCTCGTCAGAAAGGCATGCACTCACATCTGACCTAGTAGGAACCAAATCCTACACCCTCGCCACACCCTCACCAGAATGGGCCCCAATCCCAGACTAAGCTACCTGGTAATGGACCAAGTGCCTCCATTATCCTGGAGAATGGCAGTTTCCCTTATATCTGACCTGGTAGGAACCAAATCCTACACCCTTGCCAGAATGGCCTACACTCACATATGACCTGGTAGGAACCAAATCCTATACCCTCACTAGAATGGCCCCCAGTCCCAGAATGAGCTACCTGGTAACGGACCTGCCTCCACTCTCTCAGAGAGTGGAAGTTTCCCTTACATCTGACCTACTCGTCAGAATGGCCAGCACTCATATCTAACATGGGAGGAACCTAATTCTTTAGCCATGATAGAATGGTTCAGCCCTTATATTTGAACCGCTCGTCAGAATGGCTCTCTCAGTCCCAGACTGAGTGTTCCTGGTAACTGACTAGGTACCTCCATTCCCAGAATGGCATTCAGCACTCATATCTAACATGGAAGGAACAAAATCCTCTCACTATGACAGAATGGATCAGCCCTTACATCTGACCTGCTCGTCAGAATGGATTCTAGACTCATCACTTCCCCTTGGAAGGGACCTCAATCTAAAGAACACCAAGCTTCTCCTTGAAGTACTCAAACTTCACTTTGTCTAATGGCTTCATCAACACATCAGCTATCTGATAGTCCATCACAACATACTAGAGCTTCACTGCTCCCCTCTACACCATATCCCTGATATAGTGATACTTGATCTCGATATGCTTCGACTTGTCATGGAACGCTGGATTCTATGACAAATTCACACAACTCCGGTTGTCACAATGTATACAAGTAGAATCCAACTGGAGATCAAATAAATCAGACAGTAGCTTCCTCAGCCATACTGCCTCACAACTAGCTCAACAAGCTGCGACATACTCTACTTCAGCTATACTTAATGCCACACAGGATTGCTTCCTGATAAACCAAGAGATCACACCTAATCCCATACTAAAGCAACACCCTGAAGTGCTCTTCCTATCGATGGCACTGCCTGCCTAATCTGAATCAACATAACCCTCCAAGTTAATGTTTTGATTCACATTGTACTTGAGCCCATAATCAACTGTACCTCTTAGGTACCTCAAAATATTCTTTGCAGCAATCAAGTGAACATTTCTTGGATCTTTCAAGAACTGGCTCAAGGTGTTCAGAGCAAAGAAAATGTCTAATCTCATGTTTGTCAGGTACATCAAGGACCCAATCATCTGATGATACATCGTAGCATCAAACGACTCTAATGAAGCATCACTCAATAGCTTCAGGTTTGATGCCATATATGTGGCCATGGCTTTGTAGTCCGTCATCCCAAGCCTCTTAGGATCTCTACTGCATACTTCCCTTGTCCAAGGAAGATTCCATCTACACCTTGCCACACCTCCATGCCTAGAAAATAATGCATCATACCCCAAGTCCTTCATTTCGAACTCGACAACGAGCTTTCTCTTCGTATCAGCAATCAACTCATCCATACCTGTCACAAATAGATCATCTACATACAGTAGAAGCATCACTGGGTTTCCATCTTCAACCTTGTAGTAAATGTTGGAATCTTCTTTACTCTTGGTAAAGCCCAAACTGGATAGAAAGCTTTCAATTCTGTTGTACCATGTCCTGGGTGCCTGTTTCAAACCGTACAAGGATTTCTTCAATCTGCGCACATGAGACTCTGTGTCATGTGTCTCAAAACCAAGTGGCTGTTCTACATACACTTCCTCTTCCACTACACCATTCAAGAAATCAGTCTTGACATCCATCTAGTGTCTCTTCCATTTCATCACTGCAGCCAGAGCAAGTATTGATTTGATGGAAGTGTATCTGGCTACAGGTGCAAAGGTTTCTTCATAATATATTCCTTCTTTCTGAGAGAAACCCCGATCCACAAATATTTCCTTATATTTTTCAATGCTACCGTCTACAGCATGTTTGATCTTGTAGATCCATTTGGAAGTTGCAACTGACTTCCCGTCTGGTCTTGGGACAGCATCGCAAACATCATTCTTCATGATCGATTGGTATTCTTTGATCATAGCATCCTTCCATTCTTTTTGTTCTGCCGCTTCTTCATAACTGGAAGGTTCCTTATCAATGAAATCACATAGTAATGCTACATACCCAGAGCAGGATCTGGTCCTCTTTCTTTCTCTGTGATTTTCTTCTAGAGCCCCATATCTTTCCACACCTTGGATAAGTTCTCGTACCCAAGCAGGCTTCCTCTTATGAGAATTCTTCTCTAGATCTGGATCTACAGGTCTTTGTGGTTCTTCAAATTCTCGATCTTCTTCTTGAGTTTCTTCATTCATGGTTGTATCATGAATTCTGGGTGCTTCTACTTCTTCAGGTTCTTCAGCAGGTCTCTTTCTGGATTTGTTGTAAGCTATGTCTTCATCAAATGTCACATCCCTGGTGATGTCAATATTTTGGTATCCTGGAAAATATATTCTATAAGCCTTCGAGCTTTCAGAGTATCCCACAAATATACCCTTCTTTCCTAAAGGATCTAATTTTGTTCTCTTCTCTTTTGGAATGTGTATGTACATAGGACAGCCGAACATTCTGAGATGGCTGACTTCTGGTTTCTTGCCGAAGAAGACTTCTTCAGGAGTCGTGTTCTCGAGTACTCTATGTGGAGTACGGTTCTGTACATACACCGCTGTTCTGGCAGCTTCTGCCCAAAGATGCATAGGAAGTTCTTGATCATGAATCATTTCTCTTGCAGCTTCCATGATAGTTATATTCTTCCTTTCTGCAATCCCATTCTGTTGTGGATTATAAGGAGTGGACAACTCCCTCTTAATCCCTTATTCTTTGCATAGCTCTTTGAATTCATTTGAAGTGAATTCTCTACCATTATCTGAAAGAAGGGTCTTGATCTTGTTTTCAATGTGGTTCTTAATCAAGGCTTTGAATTCCTTGAACTTGCTGAATACTTCGTCTTTTTTCTTCATGAAGTAAACCCATGTCTTCCTAGAAAAGTCATCAATAAAAGAAACATAATATGCATACCCTCTTAGTGAGTTTTATGACATAGGACCGCATACATCAGAGTGGATGATTTCCAAGATTCATTTTGCTTTGCTTTCACTGCTTGGAAATGTCTTCTTTGTATTCTTTCCTTTCGCACATCCTTTGCAAACCCCATCATGTTTTTCTTAGATTTCTGAAAGACCTTCAACATCTTTTATTGTAAGTGGTAGTGCTCTATAATGCACATGTGCAAGCCTTATATGCCAAAGTTCACTTGGCTCTACTGTGTCATGGACCAAGGCTTGTTCTAGATGGCCCTTTAATTTCTACAATCCTCCTTCTTGTTTTCCAATCACCACCGCATGATCGATAGTCTTTCCTTTTGGCCACATGATGACTTGACCATCTATGAATGCAACCCACATTCCTTTTGCATCTAATGCCGAGATGGAGAAGAGGTTCTTCTTGAGTCCCGGCACAAACAATACTTCCTTCATTGTCAGAGTCTTTCCAGAGTCTAACTTATACGAAGATTCCCCACTACCTTTTATTGGATATTGGTAGTAATCTCCTAGCTTCACCTTGTGAGGTGATTCATGTTCTGACAGTCTCACAAAGGATTCCTAGAATCCTATCATATGTTTGGAAGCCCCGCTATCTATGAGCCAATCATTGCTTCCATGTGTAATGTTTCCTGTGAGAGCAGAAATCAAAACATATTCATCCTTTCTTGAAGAATCTTCACTTTCATATCTGATTCTTTTCTTAGATGGTTCATCATCCTCTGCAGCCTGAGCATGATGTCTTCTTTTGTTGCTCCTTTTTGTTAGTTTTTGTTTCTTAGGACAATTTCTTGCATAATGTCGTGCTTCATCACATGTATAACATATGATCCTAGACAAATATTTTCTAGTGTTATATTTGTGAGAGTGCTTACCTCTGGAGTGATGAGATCTTCTTTTGGTTCACTTGGATTGTACCGTGAGAGCTTGATCTTCACTTCCCATTTTTTCTTCTCGAGCTGCTATCTGATCTTCTTCTTGAGAGCACTCTTCCCATAGTCTGTTGAACTTGACTAACTTCTTTCTAGCACAACTCCCTTGGATGAAAGAATACCATGACCTAAGAAGTCCATTCAAGGTTGTCATCACAATCTCTACATTTTCCACTTCTTCATCTAATGCTTCTAGTTGTTCCTTGATCTAAGAAACTCTTGTGAAGTAAGACTGGATTGTTTCTGCATTCTGAATCTTCACATTCTTTAGTTGGTTTCTTAGAGTCATCTTCCATTTTATGTTCTTCCCTTCAAACAATTTGGTTAGGGAATCAAACATAGCTTTAGGTGTCTTTAGGGAGGACACCTGTGGTATTAGATGATCCTTGATAGAATCAACAATGATTCTCTTTTCCATAACCAAATTCTTATTATGAAAGGCCTTAGCCTCGTCTCCCTCTGGAACTGGAACATCCTCATGGATGTAGGAGTCTAACTCATTCTCTTCCAGGACCAGGGAGATCCTATACTTCCACGCTCGGAAGTTATCAACTCCCTCAAGCTTTTCATCAAGCTTGGTATGATGAGACATCTTAACTGAGAACCTCAAATGGAAATACAAAATATTTTATATCTTACTAGGTCAAGATGTTGGATCTGAATTTTTAGCTGAAATCTTGTAGAGTTGGTTCAGGAGCAAATTAGGGTTTTTCTTCTCTGGAGTTATGTCCAACCAAATGCTTTGAAATTGATCCCTAACTTCGATTTTGGGGAGGATATCAATCCAGTCCTAGGCTCACTGAAAAATTCCTCTTCTGTGAAAAGCCCTAATTTTTGGCAGTAGTGTCGGGTCCAAAACTGAAAAACCTCAAAATTGGATTCTACTTCAACAGAAATATGCACCCTAAGGAGGAGAGTTATTCCACCTTAATTTTGCTGTAAATCTATGGAGAGAGATCCACAAAGTAGGAAGCCCTAGTTCCCATAGCTGCACAATGTCTTCTTCTTAGGTTAGCTCTGATACCATGTTAGTTTTTCAACATTCAAGCTAGCATTATGTTAGGATCTTTAACTGATAGAACAACAAGTACATCAATCAAACACAAGAGACAATGAACATAGTGTTTTTCCTCGGGGAACCCATAAATGGAGAAAACCCCGAAACTTCCTTAGAGATAGAATCAGCACAAAAGGTAAAACCCCAAAAAAGTAAGATGATCTCCCCACAGCAGTAAACTTCTTCTTGTCTAGCCCCAGTGTCTTCTCCTTCCTCAACTATGCGCTACACTTGAGTGTGTTTATGTTGTGTGCTAAATAGAGATTCCATATCTCTATTTATACTAATCTTGGCATGACTAAAACCCTACTAGGGCCGACCTCTCCAGGAGAGTCTAATAACCCTAGTGCCCCAAAACTACGGGGAGTTTAACCCTTAGACAATAGGAGGGTTACCCACAATGAATTGACATGACTTGTTTACATTATAGATCTTCCTGATCGGAACATCAGGGCATGACATGACATGATAACATCCCAGAATAAACATCGGGTTACAATAGATAAGAAGTACAAGTGAATACATTCTGAAGTTACAATTACATTAACAAATATTCCTTATGAAATGTTTCTAACCATACAAATGCATTTGACTTGTAGGAAAGATCGCACACATAATCAAAGGATGAGACTTGTTCAAAAGAACAAGTGATGACAGTTCAAGATGAAGAATAATATGATGAATGCAGCTACATCATTAATGCAGAACCTTCCAGCTATGAAGAAGTAACCAAGAAGAAAGGGAAGACCAGTTCAAGAAGAATGATTTCTAGGATGCAGTATTGATAGGTAAAGGGAAGTTCGTATTTCCATCATGCAGTAGATGGAAACATTGTGGGACACAAGGCAAGATTCGTAGCATGAGGCTTCTCACAAAAAGAAGGCATAGACTATGAAGAGACATTTGCAGCCAGTGGGAGTTGAGGCACATAACAAGCAGAATCATGTGTGCAAATGAAGGAAGGCTTTGTATGAGCTCGGAAGAAACCCGTGAGATAAAACATACATGATGAGCTTGATGAAGATATTAACCTTTGCTACAAGGTTGAATATGAAATCCTATAGAGGATCTTGGTATCTAGTGACCCTAGATGGATACATATAATATTAGTAGTAGAGGAAGCTACTTGTCACTCCAGTAGAGAATGTTTCAGTGCATAGAGTCCGAAATACAGAGACAGTATGATGCTTCACTTTAGAGGGAGTGACTATAGAAGATCCCAAGGTTAGACATGGTACGACAAGATGGATAGCTTACTAGTGACTCTAGGATTTACTGAGAATAAAGAGGATTTGAACCGTTTCCTCAAGGTTGAAGGTGGACGACCAGTGATTTTCCTGTTATATGTCGATGAGTTGTTCCTGACAAAATTTGCAAAAAGGATACTTGCTTCCAAGTTCAAGATGAAGGACTTGGATATGATGCACTACTTTCTAGGCATGGAGGTGTGGCAGAATATCCCTGGGACAAGGGAAGTATGCAGTAGAGATCCTGAAGAGGTTCAGTATGATGGACTACAAGGCCATGACCACACATATGGCATCGAACCTAAAACTATTGAGAGACGGTTGATGCCATGATGTATCATCAGATGATTTGTTCCTTAATGTACCTGACGAATACGAGACCAAAAATTTCTTTGCTGTGAACACCTTGAGCCAGTTCTTGATGGATCCAATACATGTTCACTTGATTGCTGCAAAGCATATTCTGAGGTACCTAAAGGGTACAGTTGATTATGGGCTCAAGTATGAGATGAATCAGAAGATTAACCTAGAAGGTTATGTTGATTCAAATTGGGCAGGAAGTGTCATCGATAGAAATAGCACCTCAGGGTGTTGCTTCAGTATGGGATCAGGTGTGATCTCTTGGTTTAGCAGGAAAAAGTCTTGCATGGCACTGAGTACAGCTAAAGTAGAGTATGTCGTATCTTGTTCAACTAGTTGTGAGGTAGTATGGATGAGGAAGCTACGGTTTGATTTATTTGATCTCCAGTTAGATGCTACTTGTATATATTGCGACAACTAGAGTTGTGTGAAGTTGTGTGAAGTTGTGTGAAGCAAATCGAGATCAAATGTCACTATATCATGGATATGGTGTAGACAGGAGTAGTGAAGCTCTAGTATGTTGAGACAAATAAAAATATAGATGATGTGTTGACTAAGCAAATAGCCAGAGTGAAGTTTGAGTACTTCAGGGAGAAGCTTGGTGTTCTCTAGATCGAGGTTCCCTCCAAAGGGAAGTGATGAGCATGTGAGCCATTCTGACATGGTGAGAGGATTGG
Organism: Pseudotsuga menziesii; assembly: GCA_001517045.1. Taxonomy (NCBI): domain Eukaryota; kingdom Viridiplantae; phylum Streptophyta; class Pinopsida; order Pinales; family Pinaceae; genus Pseudotsuga; species Pseudotsuga menziesii. The sequence continues at coordinate 629,035 of LPNX010567533.1, forward strand.
TTCCTTCCATGGTCATATGTAAGTGTTGATCCATTATGTCATGATGAGAGGATTGGTTCCTCGCATGTCAGATATGAGTGCTGAGCCATTCTGATGTGACTATAGGATTGGTTGCTACATGATCAGATATAAGTGTTGAATGCCATTCTTGGAATGGAGGCACCTGGTCGGTTACTAGGAATACTCAGTTTGGGATTGAGGTCCATTCTGATGTGACTGTAGGATTGGTTCCTACATGATCAAATATAAGTACAAAGCCATTCTGATGTGACTGTAGGATTGGTTCCTACATGATTAGATATAAGTGTAGAGCCATTTTGATGTGACTGTAGGATTGGTTCCTACATGATCAGATATAAGTGCAGATCCCTTCTGACATGCTGGATTGGTTCCTCTCATGGCCAGATGTAAGTGCAGAGCCCTTTCGAGATGTACGTAGGATTGGTTCCTCTCATGGTCGAATGTAAGTGCTGGGCCTTTCTGACATAGATGACTGGATTGGTTCCTCTCATGGTCAGATGTGAGTGCTAGGCCTTTCTGACATAGATGAATGGATTGGTTCCTCTCATGGTCAGATGTGAGTGTTGGGCATTCCTTTCTGACATGGTGTTGGATGTGTTCCTCTCATGGTTAGATGTAAGTGCTGGGCAAGCCATTCTGACTTAAGATCAGATATAAGTGCTGAAAAAGACCTACATGGAGGCTATGCCTACAACCAACATGAAAAAGGGCTGGCTCTGTAGAACTTCCTGTGATGATAAGAATTAAGAGATAGCACCTGTGATGATGATCCAGCAGAGATGTTCCAGAACCAGAAGATGATCTAGATCAAGTGATGATCCAGATCCAGTGATGATGATCCAAATCTAGATGAAGATGACTTGAAGATGAAGATGACGAGGAATCGATGATGATCCAGATGATACAGAGAAGAAGAATTGTGCTGATAAATTATGTCGAGAGAATACCTTCTTAGTTAAGAGGGAGTGTTGATGTAATTGTAACTTTGGAATGTATTCACTTGTATATCTTAAGTATTGTACCTGGATGTTTATTCCGGGAAGTGTTTGTAATGTAATTGAGTCATGTCATGCGCCGATGTTCCGATCAAGAGTTTTTATAATGTAAACAAGTCATGTCAAGTCATTGTGGGTAACCCTCCTATTATTCAAGGGTTAAAGTCCCCACAGTTGTGGGACCCTAGGGTTATTAGACTATCCTAGAGAAGTCAGCTCTAGGTGAGTTATTGTAAGTTGGGGCAATAGTCCCCACCGTTGTGTTAAGGATAACCCTCCTTGTTGGTCAGAGGGGCAAAGTCCCCACAATTTGTGGGGCACTAGGGTTATTAGACTCTCCTAGAGATGTTAGCTCTAGTAAGTAATTGTTAAGTGAGGTCAACATGTTGGAGTGGACATTAAGTGAATGAAAGAATATAAATAGAGGGTGAGCCTCTTTATTTGTCATACACACACACACACTCATTGGGGCGCATGAGTGAGAGAAGAAGTTGTTGGGACAAGAGACAGAGAGACTACTGTTATCGGGAGATCATCTTACTGTTTTGGGTTTTACTTTTGGTGTTGATTCTATCTCTGAGGAAGTTGCAGGGTTTTCTCCTTTATGGTTTCCCCAAGGAAAATATTTGTGTCTATCGTCTCTTGTGTTTGATTTCTATGCTTGTTATTCTCTCAGTTAAAGATCCTAAGATAATGCTATCTTGAATGATAAAAATCTAACACGAATCACATGCATAGACTAGTTAAACTGACAACTAACTGAGCTCTCACGTAGAGGATGGTATATATATTGTTTACAGAGATGAGCAAGTCGACCCTTTAGTGGTCAACTGCTCTCTAAATTAGTCAACCATTATGACTATTAACCAATCAAACGTCAATGCACAACGTTCTCCTTCTCCTTTGCGCGTTGGTTCTCTTCATCGCATGATGTCGCATACAGGCTCCTTCTTTAGCATGGCTGGTGGAGTGGTATGAGGAAAAGGAGAGCACGTTGGCGAGTCTTCTAGAATGAGAATCGTGCTATCATCCAAACGCATGGACTAGTGGTGTGGTGTTGAGCAAAGGTAATGTGATGGCGAGTCTTCTAGAACGAGAGCTTTTTCATCACCCAGACGCATGGACAACAAGTAGTTTGCAGATCGTTCCAACATTTTATCAACAGTGTGCAGTCTGGTTAGCAATCTGGACGGTAAGCTTGAAAGTGAGCTAGATATGCTCTACGCATATCTAGCTAAATGTGTGTCTATTTGTTAACATGTCCAAAGACTATATAACCTGCAAACAAATATACACAAATTAATATATCGAACGTGCTTCAAACAATGTAATTTTTAATCAATAAAATCGTAAAATGATAATAATAAACAAATTTTACATAAACCTTAAATTTATTCATACCTAGGGCTGAATAGTAAGCTGCGTGATAGAAAATATGAAATAAGATGACAAAACATATGTTTAAATGCGTAATTTAACTGCCAAAGATGATAACAAATCTGGGATCAACAGATGTCTGGCTACTAACATAAAAATTTAATAATAACACCCTTCGAATCGAAAGTCAGAAGTCAAACATCAAAACATATCCAAAAATTCTTCCATGCGATCCTCACTCTTCCAAGTTGGTAAAACCATCGCATAATACCTTAAGTAAATGTTAGGAAAACATGTTTGCAGAGGTTGTAATGTTATGACAAGTTAATTAACAATGCTTAAGAACTTGTCAAGCTTATATGTTGAACGTCACATAACCAAACTTCTTAACTTAGAATGATCTATGGAAAATTCGACAGGATTACATTCTCAAACCTCAATCCATCAAGATAATAAACAAAAGTACAACCGAACATTTTATTTAGAATCATGAATAAAACCATAATAGTTCTAAACACTCTACAAACTTTTAATGCTTCAAGTAGGAAATCCTTTAACATGTTTTACAGCCTTTTACAGATACAGAGAATCACATCATATAACTCAGGAATAACTTCCTTTAACCTGCAGTATCTTGAGATAGGACAATCAAGACCAAACAAACAGTCTATAAATAACTTCCCTTAATATTGCAATCATGAAATAATATGAATTTGGAATTAATTACACACTTAACACATTCCTTCAAAGGAAAGTTCATTAAGATCTTTTGGAACCTATTGACTTATCTTTCAATGTCCAACTAAGTAATCAATCATTCGAAGAGAAAATAAATTACATCCTTTGGAACCTATTGGCTTTTCTACCAATGTCCAACTAAGGCTTTATTCAATTAACTTCATTATTAACAAGCACAAGGAATAAGTCATATAATCAATTTCTTAACAATACTTTTATAATTTGTCCACGAACATGTAATTTTATCAAATAGCAATCCATACATTAACATCATAGACATTTTCCCTTCTACAAACAAAATATATTCCTTCATTTTAGAATTAATATTAAGCTTCATGTACTTATCTAAAATCCAAAATTTTTGGCAACTACCTTCGTGGAATCCATTCTCCACTCAATTGTAGGTATTTTTTCTCATAAATCTCTCAATAGAACACCACCCCTGAGCTGAGACTAGTGCAGTCACCACTAGACATCCCACGTCCCGGTTTTCTTCAGATTTCTCATTTGATAATCAGGGTAGCTCGCTTACTACCAATTCCATGTCAAATCATACAATTCATTCCCTTCACTTCCTTCTTCTCTTCCTTTTGCTAACACAATACTGATAACCGTCACTACCATTTGTGTTCAGAATTCCACTATGTTAGTTTCATGCACTATTTGTCATTTCACTAGAGAAATCAGAGGAAAAACAATGATAATAAGTCAACAACAAAATGGCTTGCACATTCAAGTTTGGGCACTCAGATTTCCAGCCAACCCAACTACCACTACCACTGCATATTAGTCAATTTGGAAACTTCGCTCACATTCTCGACATGGTTTCATTGTCCACCTACGATTTCAATTGGAATCTTCGCTCAACTTTTGGACATTGTTTCACAATCCACCATTGATTCCAATTGACAATTAACTCAACATTCTAGCTTCATGTCTTGGAATTTTGTGCACTGCAAACTACCTTCTCTGCATTGTGCATTTAGAACCCTACACTCATAACTTTCTGCTTCTGCATTGCATAATGCATTCTGGTTCACAGGAAATGTGTTCTACACCTAGGAATTGCAGTATGCTTCCTCACACACACAGGTTCTCACCTTCACTCTCCTTCACACTCTCTGTCACACCTCGAGGCTTCTTCTTCAAGTTTGATTGAACTTTTGCATGAAACTTTCTTTTCCATGAAACACTTACCAAAAAACATTAATCTTCACCTTAAACCACCTTTTAATGCATCAGTAGCTCTTAAGTCAAGTTAAGGGATTAATGCAAGATATTAAGGTTTATCAAATGCCAGAATGTATTATTTTCAATCTACAGGGTTAATACAATTATAAACTTATCCCCAAAGCTATTTATAACCCCTCAGTGTCTTGGATGAATACATGTGTCCCTGATCTTTCAAGGTTCTAACTCAACCATGACAAGTTATGTATATTTTATTAATACATAATTATTTCACATGGGCACTCGTAGTAATTTATATAATTACATTTCTCAAAGTGGGGGTTTAGTCTAAGGGTGTTACAAAGATTGGGTTCTTTGTTTCCCTCTTCACAAAGAGCTCCCAACCTATGTCTATTCACAGGGGTTTCACTTAGTGAACTTGTTACATAGCATGACCATTCATAGGATATTAAAGAATATCCATAATTTCATGAAATATTGGAAAATTCCTCCTAAAATTGTATTGTTGAATCCCCCTCCCAATATACCTTTTGAATAAGAAAAACTCTAGTTTCACAAGATATTGTAGGTATCCATTTTCATCAACCCGTTTTTAATAACCCCTTTATATCATATTATCAATTTGTGAGAAATAGGAACCCTATTGCATCTTAGTGTAAGAAAACAAGATGCTCAATAAAATAATTAGTATAATGCTAATAAAGATCCCACCAAGATTGTAGGATCGAATACTCCATTTTTAGCCTTGTATTGTGGAAGACTCAACGGATTAGAAATGGGGAAGGAAATGCATAAATTACAACCCAATCAAGAGATCAATGTAACAAATAACATAAAAGACTGATAGTCCAATAGTTAGTGCAATGCTTAGAAAAGATGATAATTACAGATGTTTCACACCGCATCCTGCCAATCTACCAATTTTATATCATGTAAATACAATTATATCCATAGAGAACTCATGTTTTGTATAATCTTAATAAATTAAACTCCATAAAAATGCAAAATTAAAACCCTTTCGTGGATGGGCTTCCCTATCTTCCTATCAAAATGAACATCATTGATATTTGAACCCAAATGAACATAGAAAAATTCCTCTTAGTTTCTGATAACGCCATATGGTCATGTGCATAGCTTGGATTTTGGTCATTCACAAGATGCAATGAATTTCCTCCACTTCCTCTACATTTATTCTTGCAATCAGGGGAATTAACAACATTTATACACCTTTTTCTCGAGTTATATCTAGTTTTGTTTAACTTTACAAAGAGGGAAAAATATTCATTGTTAAGTTTCAAGCATGCAATAGTTATAAACATACACAAGTGAAACTTATATGATACCATTTCATGGTTACTATAGCACATAGGGCATGTAAATAAGTATTTAGATTTTCAACTATGTTCATGTCAATTCCAATACAATATTAAGATGGATGCCTTGCATATAAGAATTGAAATTACAATTATGAATGTTTCAAATATAACTCAATAGAAGAATACAAAAGGTTGAAATAAATAATTAGTCAAGAAATATTGATCTAACTTTCTTAGTTCTAGTGAGCCAAGAAATATTGATCTCACTTTTCTTGGTTGTCATGGAGCAAGGTTTGATTGAATCTCAATACCCAACTAAACCCAAACCTAAAAATATATTCTAAAAAAAAGAAGACATTATAAGATCAAATATTTGGAGGTATAAATTTAGTCTACAATTTGGAGGCTATTCCTTGGGAGTAGTTAGGACTGACATAAATCCATCTCATGATTTGGAGGTGTGAATCTAGCAACCTAGGACTAATATGGATCCAACTTACTATTTGAAGGTATGAATCCATCCCATGATTAGGAGGTTCTTCCTCAACCCACCCAAATAAAATAACCCCCAACATTTATATTGCTATGTCAAATTAAAAATACCCCCTTGACCCCTTAATACAAGGCAATATATTTTTGATCTTTTTAGGGCTATTCAAACCCCAAATATGAATGGACTTGATATGATATTACCTCACTAGTGAACCCCTTTGTGTCTGTTTGGGAGTTTGGAGATCTCAGAATGCCAAGATATTTGATGAGGTGGTTCCAAGTCCTCAACAAGTCTTAAGATAATAAATCTATATAAAGAATGTCACAAAGCTCAATTGTGCAAAAAGTCTAAAATAAGTAAAATAAGTAAAGATCTCAATTTCCTTTAGAGAGAGTTTTTGGTTTTTGATGGAATGCCAAATTCAGGGGAAGGTGGATCTTGTATAGTTTTAAGGCTCTCAGAGGGTCACTTCGTTTGCTCTTGGCAAGTTGCGATAAGAAGGTGGTCATCTTACAACATTGGTGCACTATTTGGTACACTAAGATTGTGGACTTAATTGTTTAGTTTTCTTCTATCATTGTGGACTTAATTGTTTAATTTTCCTCTATCACTTTCACTCATATCTAGAGATCGCAAAACTAAAGTGCCAACCAATTATTAAAGCAAATAATGAGGATTACGATAGGCTAAAATGTTTTGAAGAGATAGTGGATTTTGTTAAGATTGATGGATATGCTCTAAACATCTTCTAGCTGAGTTGGTTTTTTTCTTGTTGTTATGATGATATTTGGTATGGCAATGCCATGTTCCTTCCCATCTCTCTAAACAAGAAATAAGAAATATTATCGGGCGATTTTTTTATTCGGCCCCATGACCACATATAGGTAGCTCTCTTTTATTTGTCTCTTGCACAACTTTGTCAATTATGTGGTGCACTGCTCGGCTTAACTTCTTGGCTATGTTGTAAAATAATCTCAAAATAACACAGCTTTATATTGGTCTTTTAGGAGTTCACTTTCGAACCGACGATATACATCGATCGGACGACTGGCCACGCGTGACCGATCACATCAAACGCAACCAGTCGTCCGATCGGTGCATATCGACAAATAGGTTATGACCTTCTAGGCTTTTTCGGTTCACGATGTAACTTTGATTTCACATTAAATAACAAGTTTTTTTTTTAATGTTTAAAAAAAAATCAAAGTCGTCGCTGATTTTTCTTACGTGCACGTAACGTCTTGATTTTTTTTTTCTTTATATATTGGAATAATTTAGACTCCAAAGTTCCCTCTCCGCATGATTTTGTACGGCTGCTGAACGTTCCCATCTTTTCAATACGACGCGGGGCCAATCATTGCAATACACTAGTTTCCGACAGGAGGAGAGTTTTATGATAGATCTCTCACCGACCAACATGTGAGAAACCTGGAAGCTGGAATCATTGTATAGTCACCCTGGAAAGCAATCTATAATCATAACTCAAGGACACGAGCAGAGGGAGATTTTCGTATGATTGTTACACTTACACTTACGGTGGATGCTAACAGAGAGCCAGTAGGCAGCGGTAGGGACGTTGAGGTTATATTCATGACTAGATTATTTTGTTAAACAATTATTTTGAACTAGTCATAAGTCAAGTGGTTGGTTGGTAAGTACAGATAAGTGTATTTAATTATTTAGATTTTGGCAGAGATGAGTGTTTATTAAACAAATACTAAACATTAAACTAAGAAACAAAACATAAATCAAATAATATTTAATAAAAAAAACTTATAAATAATTAAAAGGTGAAGTTTATTTAAATCAAGATACATTTAAACATAACAAATAGGATAACCATGAAATGAATCTCCGCTTTATACTTGGTACAGTCAAATTAATCCTCTTAATCTGATTAAAAAATCCAAAATATAAAATAATATGTTACCCTTATCAAAAAAAGTTGATTATAAACATCAATATTTCTGTTAAAAATATTGGTCCATGGAACACAACATCCAGTATAGAAGGTGCAGATCTCTCTTTCTTATGGCTTGAGAGGGGACTTTTTGACCTCTGTTTTCCATTGGTTTTACCAGTTTTTTGCCATGAAACTTCACGGAATTTTCAAAACCTTCAAAAACACTGCTAGATCTTATAGAGTGTGGGTGTTGGGGTTTTTTTGTCAACTGATTTCATTTCTGAGCTTAAAATCGTCCAACAAACAACCAGAAATTACAGATTTTGTAGATTAAATTCACCAAATTCCCAAAAAAGATTAGCCTCAAAGTCAAAAAGTCAAAAAGTCCCCTGGTTAGACATCTCCAGCCCTCATGTTTAGGGTAGAACTTTTGAAACGCACTTTTCTAAAGCATGTTCGCAGGCTCTTAAGGCCTTGCAGCCGTGACGGATATATGATGTCTTGCAGTTACCGGGTCGGACGTAAACCATTAGTCATTCGAGATCATCCCTCTTTGACCACCGCTGTAATCGGACGCGGAGAAAGGCTCCGACCGCTTCCAACTTCGATTAAATATGCAACCATTGTACGCGAAAACTGGTTTTTCCATTCGTTTATTCGTATGCGTGCACCTTAAAAAGGTGGATATTTTTTGAACTATAGAAAATTGGTTTCAATGGTAAATATAAGTTCTGAAACTGTAGAATTTAGATGTAATAAAGTTATAATTTGAAAATATTAATTTAAAATTGAAATTTAAATAATGGCAAATTATGATTTAATTAAAATTAGATGACTTGATAATAATGATAACTATAAACTCGAAATTAAAATTACCATAGGTGTTGAGGTTTATAAATATGTATATATCCTATCCTCTTACCATTTGAACTTATAATTTTTTTTACAAGAAAATACATCTTCTTAGTTGTTAGGCTTCCTAAAATTATTAGGAACTTGTATACAAATAACTTATATAAAAAATGTGAATATGATCCATAAAAAGGGGTGTAAAGTTGTTAGGTTATTGCACATCCAAAGATGATAATTATCAATGAAAAGATTTAGTAGAACATTATTATTAAAAGTATTGAAAATTTAGTATTATGTTTACTATGTAAAATAAAGTTGGGGGAGATTATGGATTTATAACTAGGGTTTAGAGGTTTAGAGGTTTAAAAATAAGTTAGAGATTCAAATTGGATTAAGATGCTTTCTAATTTTTAATATAATTTAAAAAAATAAACAATATTTACTAATGGATATCCATTCATAATTATATTACTATGGGAATTATATTATTATGGGAATGTGTAACACACACCATGATTGCTTCCAAAGATGCATTAAAAGATTATGATAAACTAAATGGCAACTCAAAATTCATGAGTGGTGTTTGAAGGTATGGAGAGATGGGTATGGTACAATAGATAGGAGATCTAATGAAGTATCTCATATAATAAAAAAAAATTGAAGTTTTGGAATAAAAACATGAGTGGTGTTTGGAGGTATGGAGAGATGGGTATGGTCTACACTAGATAGGAGATTTAATGAAGTATCTTATAAAAAAATAATATTGAAGTTTTGGAATAAAAACACATTGATTTGGTTTTGGTTGGCATTGGTGGGAAATGAAATGTTTACTATTTAAATGTGCAATAAGGTTCTCTTTGCATGGTAGAATTGCAATGACCATAAGGACCAATCTAGCATGAACGGTTTATTAGGATGGTGAGCATGTTCATTTTTTAAATAAATAAATAAAAATATTTAGAGGTTATAAGGGCATTTTATTGAGAGAGTGCTCTTAAAGGTAAGGAATTGATATAGTTTTTAGATTATTTTGGTGATGTTTGGAGTAAAAAAAATTATTGTATAGAATTTTGGCAAACCATTTTAGAAAAAAATGAAAATTAGTGAATCTTCTTTTTTAAACACAAAAAAATTATCACGTGGGATAAATTTCACCTCTACATTAAATATGATGTACATACTAAATAGAACAAATCAAATGACTTAATGGAGTACCTAAATGATTGAAATTTTAAAAAATAATTAGTAAAATTGTAGAGAACGCATGTCATTTTTCATAGATGTGTTTTTTATTGTAAGCTATAGTAGAACATTCTATTAATCTGGATAAAATCATATACAAAACTACTAAAATCCCAACCTCTATGAAGAACCACGTCAATAAGGTTTTAAAGCTTATTTTTCAATCTTACATGAGGGCATCCAAACATGAAGAAACTAGCCCCCATGGGGGAAACCCAGTAATCAAAGAAACAAAGAAGCATATACCCATTTCGAGTATTATTATCAAAATGACCTTATCTTTTATAAACTATCATACTAGCAAGCGATGAACAAAATACATAAATATTCCTATAATGTCGCATATTAAGAATAGGCCACTATACTAACTAGCACTGGAACTAATTATACCCAACAAGGAGAATCGTAAGCATCTAGCTTTGGCCCATTATTCTTGTTTGCTTGCCCAATCCTAAATAATAGTCCCATGGTGTTATAGCGTGATTTGCCACACCTCATGAATCATGCCTCGATGACCTTCCCTTGTCCCTATGCAGACTCACTATACCCCATTTACTCACAATAGCCCTAATGCTTCAATATAACGCATAATAATACAATTTTGAAGACGTACGTGGGTCACCAGTATTACATCTAGTGGACACACATGTTGCACCATTATTTCCCATGTACATTGAGTTATGTGCTCAAAAACAAAAATATTTGGAGTTTTCCCCATCAAGTAACAAATACCTTGATCCTTGGCCTTCCATATGCCAAGAAATGTTTTGTTTCGACCCTCCATTTCCCATCGAAGGGATATATACTAAGCCATTGTGAAACATTAGAGGAGGAGAAGCTTGGAGAGTGTTGGTCGTAGGAAAATTTGGACGAAATTCTTGTCGAGGAAAATAAAGGTTCCAGTCGCAAGACGGGAAGGAGTTGCAATGGAAAGAGCTACGACAGGAGTAGCCGAGATGGAAGAACCACGCCAGAAGAAGAATAAACTAGTCGAAAAGCAAAGTTCGAATAGTTTTGGAAATAGTTAGTTAGACTAAATTTTTTCTTTTAGTAATAAATCATAATTGTATTTTTGGGTCGATAGTGCCTATTTTGAGATGCAATTGAATGTATCGAAATAGAAATACATTTTGTCAGCTGACAATTTTGAGTCAGTTTACGTTGGGATAAAGAATTGTAAAATTCATACGGCTTATAAAAGCATGAACCCAATTTGTGTGCGGGTCGGTCTTGGTCTAGGTTGAGAGAGAAGAGAGTTTCTTAGAAAGACGCTCAATCCAGGCTACGTGCGGATCGACAATTGATAGAAGAAGAGAATAAAGACATAGACCTAAAACTAGAGATCATGAGAGGAGAGAAATATGTCTGGATTGTAAAGAATATCTAAAGAAGAGTATGCAAATATCCTATGTAGACCAAAGGTGCTAACCTATTTCTCATGCTAGATGAAGAGCACATTTGTGGTTTTTCCTAGATGGGTTTCCACGTTAAATATTATTTCGGTGTGTCTGTGATACTTGTGTTTATGTCGAGTATATGTATGTTGTGAATGAAGTGGATCTGAATATGTCATTAAGTCTCTATTCTGAATAAATCGTGTGTGTGTGTCTGTGTGTACTGCAACTCTAATGGATTAAAATTGTGATAATGTTTTATGTTCAATATTGTGATATATGTTGGCGGATAAGTAGACTGTAATATTGAATGAATAAACAAAAACAAGAGTATAATTCCCAGTTTCGGTCGAGTGACTGGATAAGGTATTGTAAGGAATAAAATCCCCACATAACTACAGAAACCTGGTTCTGGATTCCCATAAGATATCTCAGCTGAGAGTGTATCTGCTTTGTAGGTTTTGCTGACAGAGTCCTACTCTGTTAGGCCGATATCTTGGGATTTGTTGACGAATGAGGGATTTGAACATGGGTTCGATGAAAATACACCAACAAATGGTTTTGTTGCTGATACGGTTAATCATTCTCATCGGGATATGTTTTGGCACCCGACAAAGTCGAAAATTCAAGATTGGGTCAATTATAAGGAACTAGAGTTTGCACAAGAAGAAAGTGAAGGATCATGGTGGAATGAGACTGAGAGGTTGGAAGAATACCTCTACACAAAAATTCATGAAATTTTCTTTAGAAATTTTTCCATTGTGTTGCATGAGTGGATGTCAAAGCTAGCAACCTAGAAAAAAAAATTCCAAGGAGGAGAGCTAACAGAGTAGCGCTCTGAGCTGATCCAACGGTTACAAATAACTAGTAATCTAATATCTAGGGATGTTGATTTCTGGGTCAATAGTATTTTGGGAGGATATATCATGGAAATTACAGTTGGCATCATAAAGTCATATTGCGAAACAGAAAGAGAATTTTTCCAAGGACCACGAGGTCGATATTTGAAATCTTTAAAATTATGGATTAAGATGTTGGTGTGTGAAAAAGGGATTATTAGAATGGAATACGATGAGTAAAAAATTGTATGCATATACCTAGGATATGTCACAAGAAATATTGTGAGCAGAATGGGTGGAGATAAACTAAGATGTTTTTTGGTAATAGTGACATTGAACTAGAAAGTGGACACCTAAGGAGTGGAAAAATATTTTGGTAGGGGAAGAGAATAAGGACTATGACAAGAGGAGGAAGTTGGAGTGTGAACAAATGAGAGGACTACGAATTGGCATCGCACCTTAACGAAGGATTTTGTGACAAAGAAGAGGAGTACCAGCTGATATCCAAGGAAGCCAAAGAAGAAGAAGCACCGGATTCAGGAAAATATTGCGCCATACCTTTGACCCCACACAAATCACCTGAGGTAAGATCAAGAAACACATCACCTAGTGTTTTTTCTAATCCGATTAAGATTAATAGTGTAACTAGCATTCAGGGAACTCCCACTAGTAGAATTTTTAATTCAACAGTACCAAGAGTAAACATAATGGTTGGGAATGATACAAAACTGTCAATAATTAATGGAAATGGGTTAGAGGAACTTGAGCAACACTATTTCTATGTGAATTCATATGGACCGTACGACATGCCCAAGACAAAGCCATAAAGAAGTCTCAGCTGATCATGACTCTGACAGGTCGTGCACTCGACTGGTACATGAAATTTTATATAGAACCATCAAAAATTGCTCAAAATACATTGGATCATATATGGATAGGATTGATAGATGAGTTTAGGAAACCAAAATCTGATTCACAATGTGTTTTTAAGGAGAATACAACCTTATAACCTAGGGTCTCTTGGGTTACCAACGTACTAAATAAACTTGCAGACATTCAGCCATTAAGGAATTTGAGAGAGAAATAAGGAATAAATTAGGTGTGCCTTTCTTATGGAGGTTTATCCTAGCTTTCTTCTTCAATACAAATTGCTCAAATAGATTCTAGGGAATCTTAACACTTGCAAAGAGCCAAAAATTTCCTGCAATATCTTATATATTATATAGAAGATTAATGAAATAATATACTTGCAATGAAATGACAAGACAATTCAGAAATCATAATACATAAGAGCACAAAGACACAAATTGGAAGAAAGTCTCTCTTTATTGATAAATAAGTGATGGAAGATTACAACCAGTATCTGAAACAAGTGCTCCTCTGCTATCCATGGAAACTGAGTTCTGCTACTCCAATATCCCCAAAGGAAATCCATGAGCATAACTTTGCTCTAGAAATGATCACCCCCATTAGCCTCAACCTATACCCTCTATTTATACTTAAGAAAAGAGAAAGGTTACGAAGGTTGAGATGGTTAGGTAAGTTGGGATAGTTATGGTTAAGAACCCAACTGTCCTCGACTAAACTTGTTTTTATTTTAATTTTTTTATTAGGGCATTCGTGACTATTAATACTAGTAGGTCACAAGTGATAAATGGATTTTATAAGGGAAACTTGTGTGTTCAAATTGTGACCATGGATTCATAAGTTTTAATGTCAATACTCACGAATGATTTGCGGGTTACAATGGAAATAGTCGTGAATTATTCCTAATCAGCTTATAAAAAATAGGTAATGTTGGCATGATGATAATATATGAAGGCACATGCACATCTATAGGGATTTGGCTACTTCCATCTATTTTGTCCTTTTGTGTGCCAACACATTGAGTGTCAGTACTTAGATAGAGAAGTGTCATTTCACAGGATAACTGATGCCCCCTAATGTGTGAGGTCAGAGGGAAGCGATGGCCTAAATACATTACAAACTTTATTCTTGGATAACTCAGTTACCAAGGCTGCAGGGAGGTACCTGAAACATACATATCAAATTCATATACAAAATCATATCTAAGGATGGCATGTTTGAAAAATAGGAACACTAGCTCCTTTACAATATTTGATTACATCAAATGGTACGGGAGAAAAAGCCACGTATATTACAAAGGTGGATCAGAGCCACAATATACAACAACGAGTCTTCAAAATATGGAAGTAGTTTTGTTGAATATAACACAATCTTGAGAAACTTAGGTTATAGAGGTATGAACCTAATGTATTCGTCCAAATCCATAGTAACCAGTACAATCCCTACCATGTGAATAGATGAGCTGAAGTCAAACATGGAAGGAACTCAACAGAATGCCAGTAAATGAGTGATGCTGACAACTGAAGAAAAGGAGGGTAGTGAATCCTAACGTACCATCATCGAAAAATCTAGGTATTCATCTTCAAGAGATACTGGTGAGAAACCGTGATGTGAGGAGGAAGGAAATGAATCCTTCAACAGATCACAAGAGTGACTAGGATATTGGATGAGGGAAGGTAGACACAAGGAATAATCAAAGATGATAATGATGGGAATCACGATGATTAGATAAAGGTACAAATCCTTGAATAGTAATCATGACATAGAGATGACCCAAAGAAGCTTTTGACTTGAAGATATGATAACTAGATTATTCGTCATGTATGAGACATGATCATATTCCCCATGTACAAAGGAAAAGTGGAGGGGTAAAAACTCGAATTAATAGTTGAGATGGAAGTGTAAACTGAGACATGAGTATCAAAAAGTTCAAAGAGTGCTTTGTTCAAGGATGACATGATGCCACTACTTATAATCCAGAGAGAGAAATTATTCCTTATAATTCTTGTTAAGTTTAACGAGTTTAAGAAACTCAACTTGAGTCTCTCTTCATTTTTGACAAACTTGAAGAGGGGAGAGAATAATGCGTGACACATCACTGATTCATGGATTTTACGAGCCTGAACTAGTAGATGATCGTTTTTGTTTTCATAGTTTTGAGAGTCTGAAAACTTTGAAGAAGACTCTAGGGGGGTACGTTTTCGTACAATTTAGTCTCCTAAGGTCGTAAAAATATAAAACAATCCACAAAATAACTCTCTTATCTCCTGAAGGACTAAGGTATACCTTTTCCGTACTTAGTCGACAAGGTTCAAAAAATGGGTAAACTATCACCAGACTGACGCTCCTTCTTAAGTGAGCAGAACGCTCTATTTTTAATGAGTGTGAAGGAATGCAAGATCACTCAGAAAGTTCCATTTATTTATGAGAATGGTGTGGATAACATTAAACTTGATGCTTTATTCTATGGTTTAGCGAGAATGAAAAAGACATAAAGTACACCTGGAATATTTTTCATCTTTAGGTCCAGAGCATGAAAAAGAGAAAACTAAGCTCGAAAAAAGGGTCATTTTCCATAAGTTTAGTCCTTCAGGTCCGAAAAAGAGATAAACCTATGCCTGAAGATACTCTTTTCAATTCCACAAAAAAGAGAGAGCTCCTTTCGCATAAATAATCTACATGGTTAGAGAAAGCGATAACTTACCACCAATGTAGATGATTGTTCAATTTACCTTAACAAGTCTAAAAAAACAAGTTTACTTGGCAATCTAGTCAATTTCAAGGAGTCAGAACAAGGATTAAAGATAACTCCATATCTTTCCTGTGAAGCTTTAATGAGTCCAGAAAATTCAAATAGAGGTCTCCTTACTGTCTTTAATGAGCTTGAAGGAGAGCATAAATAATGCTCTAAATGCGATGAGATGAGTGTCAAAGGAAGGATAAACTAGTTCCAAGTGCGAGGAACAAACCTATCCATAATGCAAGGAACATGAGAAAGATAAAGACACTCAGGGAATGTCTCCTCAAGGAAAAGGGTGTCAAGTTGCAAAGGAAATATGATACAAATATGAGAGCTGATGAGAGCAAAGATGAAGGCTTATATAGTGAGTTAAAAGCGTGGAAGTCGACATCAATATCATAACCACGAGTAGGGTATATGCAAATGCAGGTACATCTTGAATAATAAGGCGAGGTTAGTAAATAGTTGTGGATACAATTGCAAATCCTGTCTCCAAGAAACAAAAACATCAGGATCATATTCAGAAGAAAAGATCTGATGCAGGTCACTTTGGAAAAAACACATACAACTTTGCTATATTCTACAGAAGAAAAAGTCAAAGAAGAATATACTGAAGAAGATTCTATAGTGCCAAGTACCGAGGGTTTGTAATCAGTATGATCAACCTCAAAAGAAAATAAAAAAATCAACAAGGGAGATAGAGTCTGCAAAAACAAACTCGGTATCACAGGAGTTGGAATATTCATAACAAAAATCAAACTCATCAGGATCACTGACTTGCTTTCAAAGGAAGAGTCAAATGACTCAAAAATACCAACATAAGAAGATCGATCAATGGAAATATTAGGCTCATTAAAAAATTCTAGGTTAGACTTAGTCACGACTGAACCAACATCCAAAACAAGGTTAGACTGTATCAAAGACTCCAAGAAGACTTCATCAGATGGAAGAAGACCATCCCAAATAGGACACGTGTCTGAAATTTCAGTTGGATCAACAGAGTGGACAGTAGGCTCCATAGTACGTATAGAATGTATCACTTGTTCAATTACTGGGACCGAGTTTTAAGAAGGTAACCATGAACAGAGAGGATTCTCCTTAGTCCCAATTGAAAGCAAAGGATATAAGGCCACATATCTCACCCCTGGCAGGGTAGTGTTTATCGAGACACTGGGAACTCATAAAGGGAAGAGTTGGTGTCTAGTTGGGCCAGGAGAGGAATCAAGAAAATCCAACTGATCAATATTGACAATTTATTTTCTATGATTAAATTACATCACATGAAAGAACGTTGACACCACAACATGCATGGCATAAACAAAATCATTCCCAAGGAGCATATTGAATTCCAAGGGGTATTCTATCACCATGAAATCAAATAATATAGTCTTCCCACCCAAAGTAACACATGTTTGAGCAAGAATTACTAAGGCTATACTACTTCTTCTATCAAACGTCAGTAACTGAATAGTTGTTGAAACAAGGCTGGGAAATCCCATGCCTCCCCAAGCATGAGCAAACAAAATACTAACTGAGGCTCCTTCATCAACAATACAACGAGCAATCATGTATTGTCCAAATTGGACCTTTATATGGAAAGGTGCATCAGAAGGAAGGTGCGGCTCAACTAGGCTATCCCAATCAAAGGAAGCAATCTGAGATCTTGGTAGGGGTTCATCCGAAACGAGTTCAGTGACCCTTGTTCAGTAAGTTTTGAACTCACAATGAAGAAAATGTGATTAGCAGACATTTAAATCTCCAAAAGAAGAGTGGGAATGATCGATGATGGAATCAATTCAAACACTTCGTGAAAGTCACTCTCTGAAGGGAGAGTGGGATTTACCAAAGATGACATTGGTCCAATCACATGGTAAAGGTCACTCTTCGAAGGGAGAGTGGGATTGACCAAATATGAGATTGGTTTGGCCACTTGATCAACCAAAGGTTGAGTAGGTTGTTGAGAAGCTTTAGGTTATTCAAGGACAGGATATTCTTCAGTCTTAGACCACACTCTTCACACCTCTATGATAGGATGGAACTGGTGGTTAAGATGATCTCCCTCACATAGCTTACAAGGGAACTTAATTTTTCCTTTCAAATGACCAATTTTCTCAACGATGTCAACATGAATAGTAGTGGCTGATTTTTTATCCCCGTGATGACCATCAGAGGTTGACTGACTGAGCCCAACCTGACTAACAGAGGCTGGTTGTTGAAAAAATTTAGGGTTTTAAAAAATGGGATAACCTTAGAACCAAAATTTTCATACCTCTGCAATGGCAGGGAATTGATAAGTAAGGTGGTCTCCCTCGCAAAGATTAGAAGGAAACTTAGCTTGTGTTTCGAACGGTTAGTCTTTCCTATAGTTTCAACATGACTCGCTGTGGCTTATTGTTTTCTCTCAGCATGACCCACCGAGGTTTAGAGTTTTCCCCCAACATGACCTACAAAGGCTAAGAGACTGGGTCAAACATGCCATGCAGAGGTTGGAGAAGAAGGATCAACATGCCTCACAGAGGTTGAGTGTGTTCCCCTAGCATGAAATACAAAGGCCGGTGGTTGTGTCCAACATGACCTCCATAGGTTGAATGGAGAGGTTCAAATTGGCCTGCAAAGGTTAAACGGGTGCCCTCAGCATGAACTACAGAGGCTGAGTGACTGGATCCAACATGACCTGCATAGGTTGGAAAGGTTACACCAGCATGATCTATAGAGGTTGGATGGTGAATATTAACTTGACTTGCAGAGGTTGAGTTCTTAGATCCAACATGACCTACAGAGGTTGGATAGGTTCCCCCAGCATGAACTGTAGAGGTTGGGTGGTGAGGTTCAACTTGACCTGCAGAGGTTGAACTGGTGCCCCCTTGCTTTCGATTATTCTTCCTATTCTTCCTTTTATTACTCCTTTTAGACTTTCGGTTGCTAGTATTCGTACTTTCACCGCATGAGGTAGAAGGAGGAGGAGAAGCCACTACAGGTGAAGGGGAAGTAGTGTTTTGATACCCTTGATATAAGGATCTTACTTGTGAAGCATTGGTATAATTTAGGATAGTTGGAGTGGAAAAAAACCACACCGGTATGCCTAGGGTGAATCCAGGTAGATTCAAGGTGGCCATCAAAGTAACATAAACATTCCTTGTGAGAGGAATAGTACAAGGATTTCCCATCATGGAGATCTATTGGTTAGTGTCCATAGGGGTGTTAGCCATAGTTTCAAACAATAAGACAAAGTTTGAGGTCGACAGGAAACCAACAGTACAAAGAACACAGCAATAGAAAAAAATACCTAAGTATCAAACAAAGAAAACAAAGATGCATTCCAAAGGAAAGTATGGGATGGTGAGGGCCCAAAACTAACTACTGAAGGAAGGAGAGTAGTTACTTGGTGTCTCGTGAATATCCCTATGGGTGCAAGCATTGGAATCACCCAACCACCCTCCCAAATTTTCAACCAAGGTTACCTTCCAAGTCTACCCTGGGAGCAGTGGAAATATCCTTCCACTACCATCTGTTTAATATCCTAGCATGAAAGATACTAAGGCTACCAAAATCGCGGAGAAAGTCCGCTGGAACAATCGTTAGTCCAACGGATGCACATGGGTAGGGTAGCTAAGCCCAAAACTCAAGTATTACCAGGTACCACATGGGGCCGAGAGGAAGTATTGGGTGAGTCCCCAAACGTGCAAAAACTCTGGTGTAAGCTTTACTGAGAAGAGGAGGGGTATCTCCAATAGCTCAGTATCACAATGTATTTCCTGTGTGAGAGGATATTTCCAGTTTATTTCTCAATGAAGTTGGATTTCCTAAAAGATAGGCCACTATGTTTGAGTTTGAATTTTTGGGAAGTTAAGATATCCCTAACCCAAAACACTAGCCTAGACTAGTGTGTGTCATCCTTGTAAACAACAAATTACTAATAAATTTTAATATTAAGCATTTATTGTAAAGGTTTACTGATTACTCAAATGGGATGGAAAAGGTGAAACCAATGGTGTTTTGACTCAATGTTGAAACAAGATGAATAAGCAAAGAGAAAACCTGAAATGGAAAAAGCAAAAACTTTTCTCTTTCTTTTTGAAATAGAAACTTGAAAGCCACTAAAGAAAAACTTCTTTTTATTTTTTCAAGGACATTAATATGAAATGCAATTTAGACTAAAACCCTAATCTATGTGCATAGAAAGAAAATATATGTTTTTTTTCTTTTTCATTTATAAAACAACTTGAGAAACTATAAGACTTTAAAAAATTTGATTTTTCTGAAAAATAACAAGAAAAACAACTCATGCAAACTGCCTTTTGTCTTTTTTTTTCATTAAATTCAGAAACTATATGCAACTAAATGCACTTTGAGTGAATTATACAATTTGATCATATAATTGTAAATGATAGTATTCAGATCCTATAGTAACAATATTCAACCAAACAGGCAGAGATGAAAAAACCCTAAACTTGGCAGAACTATTGACGTGTAAGGACCAATAGATCCAAAAGATGGTAAGAATGACTCACTTAGACTACCAGACAAGCAATCCCAAGTATATCAGTTTCCTTAAAGGACTGATAGACACCAGTCACCAAAAAGACACAAGCACTCAGACTAAGAAGCTAAGCAGGAAGGACCCAACACATTCGCAAAAATGAATCACACCTAACTTACTCAAGAAAACTTGACTTAACAATCGAACAATGAAATGTATACACCCAAAGCCACAGTACAATTCTACATAAGAACCATGAAATGCATCTGAAGGATAAAAAATAAAAGGATAAGGAAAGCTTAACAGTCTGAAAGAAACCTATAGGAATTCACAACTGTCATCAAGACAACCCGCGTACCATTCACGACTGTTACCGAACCAACCCACGAATACAACTGACAATTCACGACTGTATGTATTGACAACTCGTGAATGCAACCAAAAATTTTCAAAGAGAGAAATAAATTACCTAAAGGTTATGAGCATAAATCATTGACAACTAAAGGAAAAATATAAACAAATCACTTCCAAGATCAAACAAATAAAAACTGACAGAAAACCAAAGGAATGGACCCCCTAGTGAAGTCTCCAGTTTTGTTGTTCAGGAGAATACAACCTTATAACCTAGGGTCTCTGGGTTTACCAATGTACTAAATAAACTTGTAGACATTCATCCTTTAAAGAATTTGACAGAGAAATAAGGAAGAAATTAGGCATACCTTTCCAATGGAGGTTGATCTTAGATTTCTTCTTCAATCCAAATTGCTCCAATAGCTTCTAGGGAATCTTCAACACCTTCAAAGAGACAAACCTTTCCTGCAATATCTTATATATTATATAGAAGATTAATGAAATAATATGCTTGCAATGAAATGACAAGACAATTCAGAAATCATAATACATAAGAGTACAAAGACACAAATTGGAAGAAAGTCTCTCTTTATTGATAAAGAAGTGATGGAAGATTACAACTAGTATATGAAACAAGTGCCCCTCTGCTAGCCAATGAAACTGATTTCTTCTTCTCCAAGATCTCCAAAGGCAATCCACCAGCATAACTTTGCTCTAGAAATGACGCCCCCCATTAGCCTCAACCCATACCCTCTATTTATACTTAAAGAAAGAGATAGGTTACGAAGGTTGAGATGGTTGGGGAAGTTGGGATAGTTATGATTAAGAACCCAACTGTCCTTAACTAAACTTGTTTTAATTTTTAATTTTTGGATTATGGAATTCATGACTATTGATACTAGCAGGTTGTGAGTGATACACGACTTTTATAAGGGAAACCCGCATGTTCAAACCATTATCATGTATTCGCGGGTTGTAGTATCAATACTTGCGAATGATTCACAGGTTGCAATGGAAAAGTCGTGAATTCTTCCTAATCATCTTATAAAAAATAGGTAAGGCTGGAATGATGATAATATATGAAGGCACATGAACATCTATAGGGATTTGGCTACTTCCATACTTTTTGTCCTTTTGTGTACCGACACATTGAGTGTCAGTACTTAGATAGAGAAGTGCCATTTGACAGGATAACACAATGTATTACGGAGTTGAAAGAAATTAAATAGTTAACTATGGATTTTGTTTGGGACTTCGACCAAATATTCAAGACTTTGATGGGAAAGTAAGTTTTCAAATGTCATACATCCAACACAAAGAATGGTTTTATTACAACGATGTTGCCACATATTTGTGTCCAATTAATGTAGTAGAAGATTGTATCTCAGAGTGAGGCTCTATAACTGGCTATGAAATTAGAAGCCCCACCGGTCATAGAAACTAGTGCAGGAATGATAAAACTCTAGTCGCAACTTGCCAACCTTACACTACAAATTTAGGATATCAAGAACATGAAGGAAGTACAAGAAGAACTATGGTTTACCAGATACAGAACCGAAGGACGTCATAAAGATAACTACCCGACGCTTATGAATTATGCCGCATCAGGAGAACAAAATATGATGAATACATAAGGAATACCTTGGTGTTGAGTATGTTATACTAGAGGACATCGGTCAAAACAATGCTAATACTTACATAAAACAATAAGTGCACCAGCTAATATATACTGTAAATTTTATCTGTCAGTGGGCCATGATGAGAAAGATTGCACAGCATATTAGCTACTGCAAAAAAATAGTCGACACATACATGATGAAGAATGATGAACATATAAAAGTTGAGTGATCACATGCTCAATTTCCTCATAACCAGTACCCTCAGGCTCAATATCCACAAAATCAATATGCTAAGCCTTAGTACCCTCAAGCACAATACCCTCAACTCAAGGGGGGGTACAATTTTTCAAAGGTCGAGGAGGAGGAGGAGGATTTGGTCACAAAAGTGGCTAAGTGATATGTTATAATTGTTGACAACCTGGCCACTTTTCCAAGGACTCCAAAAATACTACTACGACATGTTCGTATTGCAAGGATTTTGATCATACTATCGAGGAATGTCCTCAATTGATTGTGAAATGGCAGTCCAAGAATGTGGGAAATCAAAATACACCTCTGAACCCCAATTTGAACATAAAAAATATCTATGTTGAACCGTGGGAACTAAGTATTATTGTCATGACAAGAGGAGGTGTTGCGACTAAAGTTGATCAAGAAGCATCGTATGGAAAACTATGAGTGTGACCAGAAACACAAAAGAAAGTACCATTTGACGTCCAAAATTAAAAAGAAGTATTATTGGACGTACAACAAGAATTCATTGACATAAATCAAGCATCAACCTATATAGGTATACCGTCTGAATTGTGGGAATATAATAAACCCACTTCATAACTTAGGATAAAATATTTAATCAATTTTGATTAATTTCCTACCCACTAACCTACATAGTTGGAAACCACTTGTACCACATAGTCAACACCTGCCACATATACCTCAAGAACAATTTAATCCTAATTCTAGGTTGACCCTATCCACTTTATTGACTGCCATAATTAGTAACCGTGCTTTCCTATAGATTCTTCCTTATTCTACTTTTATCTAGCTTTTATGTGGATAAGGTAAATCTAGTCAATTAGGAAACTACTATCTTTTCTTGATAACCCATTCTCCATTATTTTCTCTCCATATTCGAGAATTAGCATGTTTTTCCATCACTCTTGAAAACTCACTCACTCGTTTTATAATTCATGAGGTCCTTGACTGATTTGGGAAGTTCTTTATCCACCTATGGGGGTTTATCATATTTAGTAAGTCTGATTTATGAGTTAGCAATGAGTTGTCTTCCATCAACTCAAGTATCCTTTATAAGGATGTATTACCATTGAAATAATATCAATTATCATTTATTGATAATTCATTAATGTCTGTTCATTAATTCTTCTTCTTCTCTCCTTATGCTAATTCTCTGCAATTTCAAGTGAGGTTAATTGTGTGCTTAGATTCTTAGCTTGTTTATAGAATTTTTGCTACCATCAATGATTTAGACTTATAACATGGTATCAGAGCTTAGGGAGATCATCAATTAATTCTCCTTTTCATATTTGCAGCTTTATTTTGCAGGTGAAACAACTTCAATATGGATTTGGAAGTTCCTCTACTATCTCCTTTCAACTATGTTGATTGGAATCCAAAGATGAGTGCATACTTGAAGAGGCAATGTCTCTTTGATGTCTCCATTTGTGCTTTGAGCAAACTTGAGTCTTATGAAGAGAATATTGACTCGATAAATAATTGTGATAGAGATTATGGAATTATGTGTTTGGGAATGTCTCCAAATATACATCATCTCATAGATTCTGTCGAGTATCCATTTGAGCTTTGGAACAATTTGGACAAAGATTTTGGTATGCAGGAAGTAGAAGATGAAGCATGGAGCGAACCAAGAATATCCTCATGTTCTCTCTCTCATGATGTCTTGGCCTCTACAATCTCTGATAAATTTATTTATGATGAACAAGTTTCTCATATAGTTCTTGTTGATGCTACCCTCTTTGATTCGAATGCTTCCTTATCCAATCAACAAGCAAATATTGAAGAGCCATTTTTTATGTATTGCTTGAAGTTAAAGATAATGATTCATATTCTTGTGGTGTTGATGATGAAAAATAAGTGACTAATGTAGATTCTATTTCTATTGATGATGATTCCATGGAAATTAATTCCAAGCTTATATCAATTGAACTCACAAAATTGCTTGAAAAATATGCAATATACACTAAACAAAGGAGACTGAATATGTTGAATAACATAAAATATTGTTGTATTAGTTTAAAATCCAACCTTACATAGAAATAGGTTTTTCAAACATGTATATACATCAAGGATTCAAAATCATAAATATTCCATTTGAATCAATACAAAAGCAGGCTTACTAAACTAGTCAAAATCCCCCATAGGTGCATAAAACACTCTCCTAATCTGTCAAGAGGCTCATGAATTGGATGAATGAGTTGTTATATATGATAATTTAAGGAAATTTGAATAAATAATTATTTTATGTGAGAAAATTAAGGAGGGTGAGTTGTGACAAAAGCAAGGCAGTTTGCCTTAAAAACTAGCTTTACCTTTTTCCTTAAAACTGCTGAAAAAGCATGAAACTCTAGATAAGATAGGAATTCACACTTTATAAACCAGGAAGTCTGATTGGTTGTTATAATATTATCCATAATATTTATAAATCACTCCTGGAGGCAGTTTCGGAAATTTTGACCACAAAAATGCAAGGGGATTCCAATTGCTAGTGAAGACCTAAGAATTTAATCAAAAATATTAAATTGTATATCCTAAGTATGGGAATGAGTTTTTATTATTCCAACACCCCCTATTAATAATTAATTATGTAAAATATCATAAATATATTTTTAGGGCCTATAAACAAGGTTTAGTCACCATTTACATACTTCTTGTCCATACAAAACAAGGAAAGAGGCAAAACCACACAGGGGAAAATTCTTCGTTAAACATGGACATGAACAAAATTGTAAGAAATATTGTATTCAATTAGTATTGAGTACATGATCATCTATCCCTAGTAGTGATTTTATATTTTTGAAATCATTCTCAGAAAACACCTTGGTGAAGATGTCTGCAACTTGCTCAAATGATGCGCAATAATGCAAAGCAATGACCCCATCATGCACAAGTCCTCTAAAGTAGTGCATATGTATATCTATGTGTTAGGTTGGATGACTCAGTAATAGATCAGTTTTGAATTGAATGGTACTTTGGTTTTCACAATAGGTGATTGTAGAATTCTTAGACTCGATCCCAAACTCTCCAAGTATATACCATGCAACCACAAACATTGGGTAGTTGCATTCACAACTCCTGGGTATTGTGTGTTTGTAGATAAAAGTGAAATTGCACTTTAGTTCTTACTTTACGAAATGATTGGTCCATATGAAAGCATAGAAACATATCTATAATTTGATTTTCTATCAATGTTATCGCCTTCCCAATCAGAGTCAGTAAAACAACCTAACTTAAGGTCATATTTTGCAACATAGTGAATGCCATGAGTTCTTGTTCCTTGTACAAAGTTTAGGATTATATTTGTTTCCCTACAATGGATGTCATGAGGTTTATCCATGTTTCTAGAAGCCACACTAAATTTATAATAAATATCAGGTCGATTATGAGTGAAATACAGAAGACAACCAACCAGTTTCCTATATAGGGTGTTGTTTATCAATGGAGTTGATTGTGCTTCTACAACCTTAACTCCTGAAAGGAAAGGAGTATTTATTAGCTTGAAATACTTCATGTTGAATTTTTTCAGCATATCTGAAGCATACTTGGACTAATTTACATTGATTCCAAGATCTGATCGAGAAATCTCAAGCCCCAAAAATTGGCTTAACAATCCCAAATTAGTCATGGAGAAGGCATGGTTCATTGCACTCTTCAAAGAGGAAATTTATTTCTTGTAACTTCCAGTGATCATATTTTCATCTAAATACAATAAAATAATTATTAAATAATCTTGAAAAATACATTTGGATCATACTTGCATCTACACTAGTTCAGTGATAGAAAAAAGCCATCAATATTGGCATACCAAGCTCTGATAGCTTGTTTTAGCCCATAAAATGATTTATTCAACCTGTACACAAGATATTGATTAGTAAGAAAAAAATTATGACTGATTCATATATATTTATTCTTTCAAATATCCATGTATAAATGCACTCTTCACATCCATGTCATGTACCTCCCACTGCTTGGAAGCTACAATGGCCAAAACTAGTCTTATGGAGTCCATCTTTTCAACTGGTGCAAAGGTCTCATTGTACTCAATTACTTGGAATCTAGAAAATACCTTTGAAAATAAAATTTCCTTATAATTTATATTAGAGACATCAACAACAAACTTTTTCTTGAATACCCATTTGCACTTGACTAGATTTATACGTGGTGGGAGATTGACTAGTTCCAATGTTTCATTTTTTGGAGTGAATGGTATTCCTCCTTCATGGATGTTTTCCATGTTGGATCTTCTGATGATTGTTCATATGATTCTGGGTTTGATTCAACCATTATATAAAAATTTTCAGCGAAGAAAGGGTCCTTGACAGAAAAGGTCACTCTCGAATTGAGATCTAGTCCTACTAGGATCACTAGGATTCCCAGCTAGTTCCCTAGCTGCATGAATGGTATTTGCTTCCCACTTTGGAATTTTTGGTGTGTTATTATATGAAATTAAAACATCATTATAATACATATAATAATCATAAAATTTATCATCTTCTTCACTTACATTCAAAGGTGGGGGTGGTGAAGAGAACTCTCCAATTTTTGTTGTTGGCATAGTCTCTTCTTCAAACTAAACAGTCATTTCAATAAAGGATTTTTGAATACTCAAGTTGATTATATTACACACTTTAGAATATTCAGAATACTCAATAAATAGGAACTCTTTAATTTGGGGTTCCAAATCCTTTCTCTTATCTAATCGAATTCTATCCCATGCCCTTGAGCCAAAAATCCTAAAATGAGACACATCAGGCTTGTGTCCACTCCCAGATAAAAAATGAGTGATTCCATCAAGTTGATTGTTAGGAACCCTATTATGGATGTAAGATTCATATTTTATATATTTATCCCAAAAATTTGCTGTCAACGTCTTAGACTCCATCATACAAGTAGTCGTCTCCTTGAGGGTTCTATTCTTCCTATCAGTAGCACCATTATGTTGAGGTGTGTTAGGAATAATGTGTTTCATATGGATGCCTGTATATTCACAATAATGAATGAACTTAGACTTGACATATTCACCACCATTATCAGATATGAGGATCTTGAGTTTCCTCCCAGGCTAGTTCTCAACCAAGGCTATAAAAACCTTGAAGATGTCAAAAACTTCAGACTTGAGTTTAAGGAAGTAAACCCAACAATATCTGGAAAATTCATCTTCGAAGGTTAGGAAATACTTGGGTTGACTCATGGAAATATGAGGGAAATGATAAAAAATGTCACCATGGATGAGCACAACAGTTGCAAAGGTTCTCTCATGATAGACTTTCTTATACTTATGCTCTGGGTATTTTCCTAAAATGCAACCCTGACATACTCCTTTTGAAAACTTTATCTTGGGAATCCTATGACCATGTATTTTTCACATAAATCTGAAAGATATTTGTAATTTAGATAACCAAACGTCTCATGCCAGAAATTATTGGATTTATTAGCAAGCATGAGGATAGAAGAGGGGCTTGAGAAGGGCATGAAGTATGAGAAGTTCTACACTTTTGAACTGCAATCCACAAAACCTTCAGCAATGAATCTACCATTTGCAATATTAGAAATTTCAACATCATTGGGAGTAAAAAAAAACCTTCTTAGGAGATATAGCGTAGTTCATTTGATAGAATGACAAAAGATTAACAGCAAGACCTGGGACATACAATACATTATTGAAGGAACCATGGTCAAAATATAAGCTACCCTTACCCTTAATTTTAGTTTCTGAGATGTCTCCCAACAAAATATTTGGACATTTTGAATCATCAAGAGAGGAGAAATCGTCCCTTATTGAAACCATGTTCCTTGAAGCACTATAATCAATGATAAAAGAAGGAGATCTTATAGTGCTTGCAAACAAGGCATGAACTCTCTCCTTGTCTTTGAAATTGGGTCCTCCTTCCTTCTTCTTTGCACCTTTAGGAAGTGAGATGTTTTGTTTCTCCAGGAGTTGAGTTAACATATATATTTTATTCTTCATGCAAGAGCTCTCAGGATGAAATCCCTTACAACAGTATGCACACTTGCTCATTTCACCTTTACCTTTCTTCTTCTGGGAATTATTATTCTTAGAGTTTGAGGACTCCTCATGAGACTTGAACTTGTCTCCATTTTTATCTAGAGGCTTATTATCCTTCTTCTTTCCTTTGGAATCCACCTTGGAATCTCCAGCAACCAAATCTTGATATTAAGAGGGTTTGATGGTGCCCTTCATGACCAATTTGTCTTGATCCTATGTCAAGGACTCCATGAAATATGCCAGTGAAGGAATCTTACAGGTTTGATATATCAACTTGGTGGCATAGAAGGTCGACAAAAATACTGAGTAGTCAGGTCCACGCTTCGGAAAGATAGCTAAGACTAGTTCTTTTTAATACCCCAATTTTGACCTTGTTTGTGTTAAAGGGTACATGCTGTATATTTTGTAACTAATCATGGTAAGGAGCTAAAGGCAAAAGCCCCACCATCGATTCGGATGTGTTATGTTTTGGTAATAGGGATCGTTGCTGACGGTATATTGTGCTATCTGGAACATTATAGCTTTGGCATCATGTAAATACACACATCAATTTAATTAAACCTACAGCCAGCTATGATGGTGCAACATTAAATGAAAAGGGCATGATTCCCAAGGGTAAGGGGGGGGATTACTAAAACTGGACCCATGGGGAAAATCCATGTGTCACCACTCTCTTTTTGTCTCCTTAGTCCACCACCTTAGTTTTATGTTGTTAGGAGGGACAACAATTGGCTTGCAGGAAAACCACCACCATGCTCACGCCAGCACCCACTCTCCACGACGTGCCTTCTGGGTAACGAATGGTCTTCCCACTATGTGGATCGCGAGTCTATTCATCTCCTCTCATGCGGGCTGAGATAAAAGGTTCCATGTCCCTTTTTTTGGGTTTTCCCTTCCTTTCAAACACCGCCCTATTAATTGAAGAAAATGTTCTTCCTCGCGTTCAGACAGAAAGTCTGTGTTGCGACCCCTCCATTGGGGGGCTGTAAATCCTTGCTGGGATTATTCACTATGAGGTTTTTTTCCATGTTTTCTAAGTGATATGCCATCCTCCTGTTCATGCAGGGAGTTTGTAGCTTCTACCTTTACCAGGATGCACAGTGTCCTAATTTACTCCACCATTGCCGATTGTGAAGGGTGCATTGGCTTCACCGTTGAGAAGGGGCCATTGTTGGGAAACGTTGCTGGTGTGTCTGGATTGTGTAGCGGTCTATTGTTCATCATGAACCGTGCTGTGGTTTCCTTCTATGTTTTTCATTCACAGTTTTTCTTTGGTTGTGTCTTTTTCCCTCACGCGCAGATAGAGAATCGGTTCCTTCCCCATCTGCAGATTGCGTGTTTTTCCCATTGTTTCTTTATGGGATTGAGCTGTTGATATATCCCCGGTTGGGTTGCTGCATGTGCAAACATCCTTTTGTGGTTTTGTTGTGTGTCTATGTTTCCCCTGTCCATGCTGGGAGTTGGTTTCTTGTCCATTGCAGACTGTAGATTGTTTCCATCGTTTCATTGTGAAGTTGGGACTATTGATTTACCCTTGTTTTGGGTTGTTGTGTGTGCAAGTGATTTTTTGGGTTGCTTCTAAGTTGTTTTGGCCATGCTAGGGACAATAAAAACTATGAGTTATGTTGTGGACTTGAGCCGTGTTCACCCTTTTGTTTGGGGTTGTCACCCTGTTGTCTTCATCTTCTTCACATAGCTGTGAACTATTTGTTTAGTTGCAGTATGCATTGGTTGGTCTTCAGACTATTAAGAGTAGGATTAGAGGCTGGGTATGCTTGAGAAAATTGGTGTTTGAGGCCACCAGCTTAGCATTTATCCTTTCCTAGCTCCTTGACAACCTGATAAACCCTACTGTGTGGGCTTGGATGATTGGTGTACCTTGGCTATGTGTAATCCTGATTTGACCCTTATTCCTTGAGGAATCATGCCCAACTCGGGGGTGGCAATGTTGCTGAGAGATTGATGAGCACGCTGGCCTATGGTTGGGTGGAACATTACAATGATGTAGCTAGTTGCAAGACAAGTTCTTATCAGATGAGTATTCATGTCCATTTTACCTCTGCAATTATATTTACTGATTAATGAATCTGATGAACACGTGGCATGCTTGAATGAATGTTTGTTTGCTTCCTCTATGTATATGAAGGGTTATGAATCTTAGTATGTATTATATTTAAGCTTTTTATTTCAGCATTATATGCCTATTCATGTTCACGGGGATATTTTCCCGTATGTTTGGTGTTAGTTTTCCCATATGTTTGGATCTCAGTTGTTGTACATGGTCCTGGTTTCCATCCTGCAGTCGTTCTTTATCCAAGTGAGATATTTCTCTTCTTCCCAAGAAGAATATTCCTCCAGACATCAACATTTAGTTTGGAGCAGTATCAACAATAGTTCAACATTTTTTGTTTTCCTTTCATGTCCTTTCTTAAGGGAGGATTTTCCCCATGTGGTTTTTCCTCTTTCCTTAGTTATTTGGACAATATCATTGTAAAGGGTGACCATAGACCTATTTTTGGGCCCTAAATAAGTATATATTTCTAATTATTTCAGATATATCATCATAAATTCAGACTGAAAGGGGGGTGTGGGAATATAATAAACCCACTTCATAACTTAGGATAAAATATTTAATCAATTTTGATTAATTTACTAACCACTATCCTGGATAGTTGGAAACCACTTGCACCACATAGTCAACACTTGCCATATATACCTTAGGAACAATTTAATCCTAATTATGGGTCGATCCTGTCCACTTTATTGAATTCCCGAATTAGTAACTGCGCTTTCCTGTAGATTTTTCCTTCTTCTACTTTTATCCATCTTTTCTATGGATAAGGTAAAGCTAGTCAACTAGGAAACTACGATCTTTTCTTTCCAACCTGTTAGCACTTGTGCTAAATTTTGGAAATATCTACATAGGAAATTACATTGTTTTCCCTGCAAAGGTATAGATCAGTGAATCTAAAGGAGGTGTAAGAAAAAACTTTTCATATCTTGCGATTTGGGGGTGTTTGGGAAGCTTGTTCTTAACCTAAATGTCAAATTGATATATTCCATGGTATGGCATGAGAAAACATGAAGAAATCCTAGAGTTATAACCCTGTATTTAGGATCAAATATGAAGATTCGCTCACATTTCTCCAATGGAAAAGATGGATGTCATGGATCCAGGATGAAGAAAATCCACAGTCGACAGAGGCGTGCAGGACCCACTGTCGGATGAATAGGTGGTGCAGATCGATGGTTGTTAAGGATTTCGTTGGGAAAACATGCATGAAGAAATGAGTTGTGGAGACATGCAAAATTGGTTAAGCTTCCCATTTTTCAATGACCTAGATTGGATGATGTCCAAGATCAACGGCGGGTGGGAACTTCATGCAGCCATCATACACGGAGGTTAACTTATGTCATTGTCATGAAATCTTGTATGGACTACCTATTCCAATGGTCACAATCTTGGGAGGGCCATATCTATGGTGGAGATGCATTTTGCAGTGGGAAGGTGCATGAAAGATACGATGATGAGGCCATGCGAAGTCCTGTACGGCCTACACCCTCGGACTACGGAGACCTGACAGAGGCTAGATCGATGGTCATCGCTAGTTTCACGATGGAGACATGCATGATGGTTAGCAAGCAGGAGGATCACAAAATGGGGTAGGGGACACATAGTTGAATGATCCAGACCCCTCGTAGAGGAGATATATGGTTGTGGTCTGTTTTGTAGTCCAAATATTCTATGGGAGATAAGGAGGAAAGGGGCTTCAAAATGGAGATCAAGGAAGGTAATATCGATGGCATAGGTCACATCTTGGAATCCCAAGATTTGCTTCATGATGTGCGTAATGATGATGAACATCGTAATCATTAGGAAACAGAAGGTAAGTATGGCCTTTACACGTCATATGGTAAGGAAGCAAGGCACTGAAAACTAGGGCGTATCGATATCATCATAAGGAGGTATCGATGAAGTGACAAATGTCAAGTTCACACACCATGAGATAAACTATGTTGATTACAAGTGAGGCTAAAGTTCACTTCCTCCAATGATATCATGAGGTCACAATAGAAAGGGGAAGCGTAGTTGGCATCTATGTTAGGATTATAATCCTCCCTTGTCCAATTTGGTTAATTATGTCTAAATTAGGAGTCTTTTTAGTATTTATTTAGTCACTAGCACCATTGGGTCCACATGGCCTAATTGGGCCACATGCACTAGTTACTAGAGTGTGGGGAACACTATTTGAGGATAATTTCCACTGACTGCATTTGCATGCATCATTTTAGGCTCCTCCTAGACCAATGCCTACAAGTTAGGAGCCACTGGGAGTTCTAGAACCAACCTACTTTAGTTGAGTTCAGTTGGTGACTAGTAAAGCCTAGTTAGGAGACAATTACATCTAGTTATATTCAGTTAGCACCAGTAATTTATTAACTGCATGTGGGAAGGCACCTTTCCTCACCTACCACATTCAGTGAGACTAGTTAACTGATTCTAACTAATTGAGGCACCGATTTAGGCTCTAATAGTGATTTAGACATATCCAATTATCCTTTTAGTTAGGTTGAGTCAATCAATTCGAAATTCTCTCTCATGTATTCGAATTGACTGGTTATTAATACTAGTGTATTACATTGGATTAATTATCCATTTTACTTTTGATTAATGAAATCATATACAACTGCAAATCATTATTGCACTGTTTCATATCATATTTTGAGTAAAATTGTTTGTGTAATATTCTTGTCATTTTTGAATTGGTTCATAGATTCCCGTGAGATCAATTTTAATATGGTATCAAAGCCTCGGCAGGAAAAGGTATTTTTTCCTTCTACAGATTTCCTACTGGATCAAACATTTTGAGCAAAATTTCTCCCTCCAAAACTACACCAAAAGCAGAGAATTTACTGCATAAATCCTAAGCAAAGGAATTCTTTATCAACCTATCTTGATTGACTACGTTGGGTGTGAAGAAAATTCCAAAAGTGCAGGTTTCCAACCTTACTTTGTCTGTTTGTTTGTGTGATTTACAGGTTTTTCAGTCTCCTTCACTACATTCGCTACAACAACATAATGGCCCCTTCTGTGGATACTCTCACTCCTTTCAACTACCATCAATGGAAGGAGGACATTGAGATTCATATTCTCTCCAAAGGACTCTACAAAGTCACAATGTATATGGAGGTAGAGTTGATTCATTATGTTGACAAAGAAAAATACTGGAATAAGCTTGATGAAGTTTTTGGATTTCTATTCCTTTCGATTTATAAGGATATTCTCTTCCACGTCACTGGATTAAAGACTCCTAATAAAATTTGGCATCAACTTGCTTCCTTGTTTGATAATAAAGATGACCCGAGGATCTATCAGCTAGAGAATGAGCTGATTTTTGTTCACTCGGGAAACTTTGAAACTATGAATGATTTCTTCACCAAATTCAAGCACTTGGTGCTCAAGTTGAAGTTGTGTAAATTTTAGAAGGAGGATGATAAAATCATCCTTTCCATCCTCTCAATACTTCATGTAGATTAATCAGCCTTTGTATCAACCTTTCATACCGGGAATCTTACAACATCGAATTGGAAGATGCCAACTCTCAATGCCTCCATTGAGTCTCTCACCAATGAGCATGACAAGCTAGTCCAAATGGGGATCATCAGATCTTCCAAAGATCAAGCATTGGTTTCTGGAGGACCCAAATCTAAAAATGGTAAGGGAAAGAAAAAGAATGAGCCTCCTATGGAGAAGGAGCAGTCAGATGACCCCTCAGGTTCGAGGAGAAGTGAGAAGAATGGCAAAGGAAAGATATTTGTTATTACTGTGGAAGGGGCTTTCATCCAGAAAGCTCCTATATGAGAAGAACAATTGATCAAATGGATCTTATTCTAGAGAAAAATAACATATCTGTACCTGCTAGCACAAGGAAGGCTGACCATATAGAAGAAAATAAAGAACATGACGAAAGATGCCATGCACTAAAGGTTAGCAGTTCAAAAACACATTCCTTCCTCATTGATTCAAGAGCTTCCAATCATATGGTTGCATCCATAGAATCATTCTCTTCTTTACAGTATACTGATGGCCCTAGCACTCACATGGGTGATGAAAGTCAAATTCGATCCAAAGGGAAGGGTTCCATCAATTTTGAACATGAAAATTTCAAATATGTACTTTGTGTGCCCTCCTTAGCTACAAATATGTTATCTGCATACCAAATGACTCACATTGGCCCTCCAAAGCGAGTTATATTTGGTCTTGACTCAGTGGAGATCACATATATCTCTACTAGGAACATCATATCTAAGGGTGTTGCAAATCATGCCTCCAAGGAATATGAATTCTCACACTTCCTGCCATTTTAAGATCCAGTGCACTACCAACTACCACTTGAAAGGGGAGGTAAAACCATTCTATCCACTCCTTTTGCAGTTTCCATTAGTATTTCAGAATTAGTTTATGAGATTGAAATTTAGAGTGATTCATATCCAAATCCAATCCCTACTCCCAATCCTAAGCCCAAATGGGCACAAAAGGTTATTGGGGTAGCTAGGAAGATGACTGGAAATCCATCTGACAGACATAGGACACGAGATCGGTTTCAGAAAGAGAACCTTGCACTATGTCATGCAAGCTCACCTCCTTCAGAGATATGCAACAAAATACCTATGATATGCTACATGGAAAATCATGGTCAGCTACACTGCTCTCATAAGAACAGAGTGGATCATACACCTCTTCATCCGAAAAGAGGCAAAGGTTACATTCCTGCTTCCTTCCATCATCATTTTGGGAGAAGATGGAGAAGTCTACATTCTAGGCTCCATGATACATGTGCATATAAAAACATGCATGCATCTTCACTAAACCATAGAAATGAAGGTTTCAGTAACATTTTCTCAAGTTTTTTTAACTTGAATCCTGATTCTACCTACTTAGTTTAACGGGGGGATTTTTTCCCTGTTTCCTTGTTTGTATTAAGCAAATACTTTTTTCTTTTAGCTGGAGTGGGTGGACTATGGTATTAGTTACCAGGGCCCAAAAATTTTCCATGTTAGCATTCAGGGGGGTGTTAAGATTATAACCCTCCCTTGTTCAATTTGGTCAATTGTCTCTAAATTAGGGGTCTTTCAGTCTTTATTTATTCACTAGCACCATTGGGTCCACATGGCCTAATTGTGCCACATGTACCAGTTACTAAAGTGTGGGGAACACTAGTTGAGGATAACTACCACTAACTACACTTGCATGCATCATTTTAGGCTCCTCTTGGACCAATCCCTACAATTTAGGAGCCACTAGGGGTGTCAGAATCAACCTCCTTTAGTTGAGTTCAGTTGGTGACTAGTCAAGCCTAGTTAGGAGTCAGTTACATCCAATTATATTTATTTAGCACCGGTCATTGATTAAATGCATGTGGTAAGGCACCTTTCCCCACCTACCACATTCAGTTAGACTAGTTAACTAATTCTAACTAATTGAGGCACTGATTTAGGCTCCGATAGTGATTTAGACATGTCCAGTTGTCCACTCAGTTAGGTTGAGTCAATCAATTCGAATTCCTCTCTCATGTATTTGAATTGACTGGTTATTGATACTAGTGTATTACATTGGATTAATTATCCATTTTACTTTTGATTAATGAAAGCATATACATCTGCAAATCATTATTGCACTGCTTCATATCATATTTTGAGTAACATTTCTTATGTAATATTCTTTTGAGTTTTTCCTTGGTTCATAGATTCGTGTGAGATTAATTTTAATAATATCCCCATAAGGAATCAGATCAAGAGCCCATGTGACCGTTCATGTTTACATCATGCCACTTGATGATGGCATGTGTGAATATTTGATGGACTCATGGTTGAATTCAAATGTTATTAAGGATTTGGCAACCACCTGGCTCATTATAATTCCATAGTTAGAGCCTTTCGAAGATACAGAGGGAATGAATGTTGGTGACGAACAGGGATGACTAACTATTGCTCCATTGAGGGTACTGGGAGTCTTGATATGGGATATGTTATCACTTTTCTTCTTGGGAAGTCTGCTATCTATGTGTTTTATTGGCCGCTGGGTGTTGTTTAGAAATCCAACCACCTTTGGGCCTTCATACATTAACAAGTCCAACCATTAAGGTAAAGATGTTCATTACATTAGAAATACTTTCTGATGCTGAAAAAGGCAATGTTGTCCTAATAAAATGCAACACCACTGTGGAAACAGTTCCTAGAGTTCCAGGTCCTAAGAACGTCCTATCGAAACCTATAGACAAGGTCGTGGACTCCATCACCGCAATGCATAGTATCCATTGCTAGGAATAGTCGGTCTGAATGAATGTTTGGATAGGGGGAGAAAATATTGGAGGTCCATGTCATCATTGTCTTTGCAGCAAATTTCCAACTCTAATGAAGGTGATGACAATTCCAATGAGGTGTTGCATTGACATATCCTGTAGGAAGGATCTAGTCCTCGTAGGAGAAGAAGAAAAGAATGACAAGACCATCAAGGATTTAGTACTGTCGATAAATGGGGTTGCCTTCTCCAGGTGTACCCAAATAATAGTGTTACCAGGAGATATAGATACCTGACAAAAAGACAAACACAGAAGGAAAATAAAGCTTCTTGCTAGCTCTAAACACAGGCAGAACATGATTATCAAACATAGAATGAAAATAAAGGTCAGAATCAAAAAAGGTCATAGGCCTAATTTAGACTGTATGCTAGAATGTGCAGAAGAGGAATGAAACTGTTAGTGAATATATGGAACATCACTATTAAAGCAAGCAAGCCTGCATCCCAGATGCTACATTTCTATTTTGATCCAGCGTGGCTGTCACATCATATTTCCCTTTGTAGGTGTAAATCGTGGCGAATATGCCACCTCAAGAAGTTTGTTAGGATTCTCTATAATAATTCAGAATTTGATCTCCAAATTTCGTAACAGAATTGGGCTATTTTTCAAGGTTTCTCTCGGGAGCCACAGCATTATAAATACAACCTCTTCGAAGGAGAACAAGGTTGAAAATTTAATTATACTTTCATATTTTTAAGGCCTCTGCGTCAGGGTTGTAGCTTTGCAAACATTTTTGGGATTAATAATGAAAATGATTCTCTGAAGTTTATGAGATTCATCACGGTGTTTGTATTTAGTTTGTGTTCTATGTTTATGTCATTTTCCATGTGTTAATTCCTGCTAAATGATTTCTAGTTGTATGTGAGGAATTCGTTTCATTAAGCGCTCCTTTCATCAGATGTAGCACTTGGTATGTGTTTGTAATGGTTGTTATTTAATTCATCCTTGTTAGATGCTCCATTTCTATCATTTCCCTTATCATGTTATTCTGTTAAAGGTGTTGCAAGGAATTCATCCATATATAGGTTCCCCTTGATGCAACGGGATTTTCTCCTTTCTCCTACCATCACTTGAAGATATTTGGTTGAATATTGCACTCACTTTGCCTCACAATACAGAAGCGAAATCATTGTTTATTACTTGTTGT
The DNA here is from genome assembly GCA_001517045.1 of Pseudotsuga menziesii. Lineage (NCBI taxonomy): Eukaryota > Viridiplantae > Streptophyta > Pinopsida > Pinales > Pinaceae > Pseudotsuga > Pseudotsuga menziesii. Next base: position 667,225 of record LPNX010567533.1, read on the forward strand.
AATATCCTTAAGTGATTCATACTGTGACTCCATTTCCTAATGGTTTTGATATATGTTTGTCTTGCAATCTTTCAATCTACGAACAAACTCTATTACCATCAAGAATCTAGCCTTCTGCATGCTTGTTTAAATCCATATGTGTATGTGAAAGACCCTGTGACAAGAGAGATCCCTCTATCACTGTATTGGGTAGAATATAGTATAAAGATTGGTTTGAAATGGTTACCCATGTGACTTCCTACTGCAACCATAGGAAAATTATAGGGTGCTAACATCTTGGCATTGTTGTCGGGGATGTAATCACTATTATTTCCTTCGGAGAACGACATTGTTTAGATCTATGATCTGGTTGAGAATCCGGTCCTAGACACATGATGGTTCTATATGATCTAGTAACTCCACTCAAATCCTTGAAAGGTCACTCCACTGGGAATACCAACCACCCAAAAGCTATGAGTTTTCAAGGTCTCTATGGCGACTACTATGAAAATGAACCCGCTGCAACAATCTTGGAAAGGCATGGTGGAAAATGAGTGAATCCACTATGAATATTCTCTAGGATGTGTTTTCCTTCCTGATAGATATTTTCCTATACTTTCACAGGTCGGTCAAGACAATTTTCAATTGTTTATTATGCCCAGGAAAAGACCATGAGTGCACCCCTGTATATCCTTCTTTAAGCACCAAAAATATTCCTTTTCCTTGTACACATGACTTTGGACAAGAATGTCCCCACTCCCCTCTGAAGTAGCCTCACCTAACTCTACTACCATCTCCTTATCTCCTACCACTTCAGAGTTTGAGCAACCTTCATCACTTAGTTTTATAGTTCTTCGTTGCTTTACATTCCCTCACAATAGATTGTTGTTGTCTGTCACACTACCTTCAATCCCTATTCAAAACCCTACAAAAACCTCAGGGAAAGCTAAAAAGTTCGCCCCTATACTCCTCCATCTAGTTCTTCATGACCTTCCCCAAGGGTATGCCCAAATAATCAAGCTGAAGAGCACTTGGGGTGGTTTGCAGACTGGACTGACCTAGAAGAAGTAGACCATGAAGACGTTAAAGTCATATTGTTTTCCAAAGCCTTTCTAGAGGGGCAATAAGGTGGTTCATTAGTATTCCACACAAGTCCATCATAGGCTATCAAGATTTTGAGGATGCTTTCAAGATCCAATGGGAAGAGAAGGAAGACCCCAGGAATTGTTTTTCCAAGTTCCATTCCATGAAGAGGAGGGAGAATGAATCTATCCAAGAATCTAATGCAGTGAAATGATGATTCTTGTACAGGTTAAATTACAGGTAATACGTTTTGTATCCTAGTTTCAGGATCGAGATTGAGTTATCTCAACTAGCAAAGTAAAATGCTAGAATAATTGTTTAGTTTATAGTTTTGAGAAAAAGAAGGTATCGTCAACCTGTATCTTTTCCAAATCGTGAATTGGTTATATCAATGTGAAATGTTTAGGGTCTGGTTTGTACCCTTCGTCTTCCAGGATTAAAAACATGATGTTTCATATATTATTTTTTTGTTATTTATTTCTTTCAAGGCATAAGCACTTAGAAAAATAAGAGCAAAAATATAAATTATGTTTTTAATCTAAACTATGAGCATAACCTGTACACCTTATATTAAACCTATTGTTGTTGTAAAATATTTTAACTCTACAAGCAACATTAAAGAAGGAAAATCCTATAAACCGAGTCTTGCAATACTACTTCTACCAAAGTATTTAATATGCCATGAAATTTACATATGCCCGAAATATGAACACAAACTAGAATTAATCTATGCTTATGTATTATCATGAGGTTAAGGAAATTGACATTGTAAAAGTGATACTAAAGTTTTAAGCAAAGTATAGGTTGATGTTTCCAAAGTATTCAATGTATGTGTGAATAAAGGTATGCAATATAAGAATATAAACATAGTTTTAGCTTTTAACCTTTGTTTGAAAAACAGGGTCAAACAATGCAAATGAGACTATAATACCTTCCCCAATAAAAACTATGCTAAGTAACTCTATAGTTAACATCTTGGCCTTGTAAGTTTTCCACCATGATCTTAACAATGGTTATGTAAACTTATTTGTAGGCTTCACCCACGCCCTCGAAACTATAGAACAACACCCACAAAATCAAAATAAAAGTGGGATCCACATGGTCATCGGTTATTGGATGGGGTTTTGACATTGGTAAACCCTACTACATAAAGCTCAAAACCATATAATATCACATTGTTTACTATACATGCTGTTGTGAGGAACGTCGCCAAGATCATGGCCTCATAGCCATTAGTGCCATTGTTTTTCCTCTGCGAGTGATGGCCTTCGATGCCAAATCTAGCTCCGTCACTGTCTTCCTCCATGTAACTGCCAAGCTGTAAACTCTGTCTTGATAGTAGCATGGTCTTGGTTTCTAACTCACATCTTACCTGGTGTTTTTTCGGTGATAGAGGGGAGGTTTGGTTTAGATTTTACTATGTCTTTCTCACCTCATCGAGGTTCTTGGAATTTATCCTGCTCGTTTGCTAGGGTAAGAAGTCCTCTTTCTGTAAGGGTTTGTTGTACAAAATGAATATTGTGCGGTCGAGGGTAATTCTCCAGGTAACTATCTTCTCCCTATCTGCAAATGCCTTAATTCTTATTAATGTTACCAGGTTTTATTTTAAACAAAAAAATTAACTTTTCCTCATTTTAAAATGTGCAGTCTTCTTTATAGGTGAAGTCTCACGACTGTGAGCTGAAAGGCTGCGGGAAAAGGGGGCTCGATTCTTCTCAAGCAACCGGAAAGCCTCGGTTCCATGCCTGAGGTTATTTCTATGGTGATGTGTGGGGGTTTGGAAGAGTACTGTCTTGCCCAGGATTAAGTTCTCCTACCATATCTACGTTTGAACCATGCTGTGGTTGTAAAGGCCATGTGGTCGTAGGCTGTTTTGAAGAAATACTTGTAAAGGCCATTAGCCGTAACTCTGGTTTTGTTGGATTTTAATTATGCTTAAAATAGGGTTTGAAATCTTATATATTTTGATTAAGCTCTAAAATCTTTACTATGTTGGAAGCCAAGAGTTTGGCACCGACCTGTGTTTGAAAGAAGTCGATGGAAGACTTGGACTGTAAGGGTTTTATGTGTTGGATATTCCAGTTTGTTTAAGTTTTTAATTAATGAAATTTTGAAATACCTTACTGCTAAATTTACTTATGTCTGATGAATGAAATGATAAAAGAAAATGAAAAAGTTTCACTGCTATATAATTCCATAATTTTGATTTTTATTAGAATGAGGGTATTTTGTGGAAATTTAATATGAAAACTAGCTTGAGTTTTTCTATTAGTATAAATATTGGTTTATGAAAATAGTAAAAGGAAAAAGAGATTTTTACTACAATCCGAGCTCAACTGTGTAAATTTGATTAGGAATATTTAATTTATCTTTTCTTATTTTATTTTAGTATAAAATTGATAAACAATCTAATACTATTTCTGTGTAAAATTTTATTTAATTTAGGGCATTTAGAATATAGATATTTTAATTGTATACTGGAGAATTTTGATTATTTAGGATATGGGTTAAACTGTAAAAATCCTATTCTGGAAAGAAGAAAGAAGACAAGACTTGGTTTACAGTTTCCTTAATTTAGGGTTTGTATTTTATTTTAATTTGGAAACTCTTCATTATTGTTGTTTTACTATAATGTATTTAATATATAATGTTTTACTTACAGTAATAATGATATTATTTAGATGTTAATTGCAAAACCTAAGTGATTACTATAATTTCATTTTACTGTTTATAAGTTACTCTTATTTATGCTATTTTTCTATTTCCTGTAATATTTAGTAATTATATGTATTTACAATAGATTAAGCTTATAGATAGTAATTATTACTATGTTAAAAAGGAACACGGTTACACAAACTGTGTACTAGTTTTTAAGAGACCTTCCTTTATGATAGTTTTTGTTTATGTTTTAAGCAGACGTATTCTAACTAAGGAAACTTTTGAATTAGAGAATCTTTCTTCTAAACATTCCTATAAAGTTTTAACACTAGAAGGTAAATAATCATATTCCTACTTTTCTTGATTTGATTTAACCATCAAAATTAATTTCACCTACTGTACTAGAGTACTACCTTCTTGAAGGTGTGGAAAAATACAGTCAAGTATTTTATCCATCAGTAAATTTAAACTAACCCTAAATCATTTATTCTAATACATATCTAATCCAAAATTTATCTATCTTTGAAAAATAAAAGATTTATCTAACTAATTTTAATAAACAGATCTAACTAATTTTAATAAACATATGAAACAGACATATAAATACATATTAATTCCTAAATTCACATTTTCTTATTCCTATGCTTGCATAGAGGAAATAAAAATAACATTTAGAACCTGGTAGTATAGCAGAGGAGACAATAACCTAAGGAGCCCTTTCCTCCCAACCAACTCCAGAAGACTGCTAAGCTGCAAATCTTAGGACCGCCAAGCTTGTCTACTTGTTATACCTAAATCATGTCACCATCATGTGATGAGATCCTTAACTTCCATGTTTGCCCTTAATCCCAACACATGGAGTGGAAACTTGCTCTGTTTGTCAATTCTACTTCAAAAAACCTAGCACCATGCTTACCCCATGGTTGATGAGCGATACCTTTCTCTGCAATGCATGTATCCTATTATAGAGAAGCGGTGCCACCACCTATAGGCTTTGTTCTTAAATCGGTTTTCACCTAAACTACTCTGTCATAAGGGAACAAAAATGGTACCCTGAGTAAAATGGGAAAAAGATAAGTTTCTCGAGGCTTCTAGATCATGAGCCTCATGTCCTCCCTTATCCCTATCATTATGGGTTAGTTTGAGCTCGAGATCCCCCTTGGTAGGATCTTGGAGCCACCTCACCCACCATTCTCTCAACTATTCCTATCAATTGAGCCTTATAAATACAAGCTCATGTCCATAGTTGAGGGGGGAGAACTATAGAGGTTTTGTTATGCTGTTGGATTGACCACTTAGTCCAAGTTATTGGAGAGCAGAGAGAGCAAAGTTGGATCTTATGGGGATGAAGTGTTTGTCTCGTGGAGGGGCTTGTAGACACTAAGGGAACAGTTGTAAGCTTCTCCATACATTATTAATGCAAAGATGATTTTTGTCCCACATTACTGTTGTTTTGATTTCACATGTTCATGTTGTTAGATTCCTTAGTCACTAACATGGATAACTAGATGATTTTCTGGTAGCTTTGATGTGTTTGCATGTTTGATCTATCTGTAGGTACACAAGTTCAAAATTAAAGAAGTATTCCAGGTGTCTACAACATTCAGGGAAGGTCTTCATCCTTTGTCTTTCACTCATTTGTTCTGGATCTGAACCATTCAGACCAGAGGAACAACTTCTGTCCGCAGAAGGTGCAATATTCCTGATCACACTACTTGTCCACATGGTTAAAAGAACTGGGTGAGAGAATAGGTTTAGAAACCTCTACAACTCCACATAGTAATAAACAGTAGTATTTATTCCTATAGCAGCAAGAACTCAGCTCAAAACAGCTACACTAGTTCAATAAATCAACACTTTCCACTCAAACGCTTCTTCTTGTCCCCTCCATCGAATTTCTTGTGCACTAATTTCACTCAAAAATTTCACAAGTCAAGAATGAGAAGCCTCAACTGAATTCAATGGGTAGTTTTATGAGCATGCGTAGGTCTTTTGGGTCTTTTTTCACTTAATGAGCCACCTACTCTTGTTCCACTTTCTTGGGGAACATGACCACAAAAATACGGAAGTTGCCTCCTACAACAACTAGAAGTATTTTGAGGATGCTTCCAAGTGTCAATATGCTCTCAACCCAGCCTATTCCACCAAGTGACCAGTAACACTCATTTGAAAGCATCCTTAAGCTGTTGTCTCATCTTTTATTTATTAATTAATAAAATATTGAGCAATTAAATGCAATTATCCTTGACCCCACTTGGTCAATAATTACAAAATTTATAATAAAATTGAAACATAATGTCTCCTAAAACATTAAATGTTTTTGAAATTTGGGGTATGTGACATAGATAGTATGCAAGGGAAGATACACTTGGAACAACAGTACCGGGACAAGCGGATGCCAAGAATATTGGAAGACAACCCTATATTTTAAGATCTAGTGGCTGAATATATGGAGAAGCCGTGTCATGGCAAGTGCATAGTAGAATTTTTCGGAGGTGGTTATGGCTCAGTGGCTAGATATGTGGATAAGTTGTACAATGTAAACGGTTGGTTATGGCTTTGCAGCAGAGATCAAGTTCCTTATCACAACCTTATGCCATTTGGTCATTCAGTATTGTTTTTGATCAAGCATGAGGAGAAATTTGGCATATGAAATCATCTGCTTGATTTCCTTCACTTGAAGTCATTTTTTACTTAACTGGGTATTGATGTTCAGTAGGTAGGGTAGGTAGAAATGAATAATCTCGGCATGAAGATAATTTCCTTTAATCATTTATTTTCAGTTTATTTTTCACTGATCCATTCAATTTTTGTTTTTAGAAGCACAACAGGGAATTTCAAGAGATGATTAGGATCATCCCAATGGATCAGGAACATGGTCTACATGGTTCTTTTCTACCTCATAGGGAGGATAACATCCTTGAGTTGGAGACGCTGTTATCACTTGTGCTAAATTTTGGAAATATCTACATAGGAAATCACATTGTTTTCCCTGCAAAGGTCTAGATCAATGAAGCTAAAGGAGGTGTAAGAAAAAAAAATTCATATCTTGTGATTTAGGGGTGTTTGGGAAGCTTTTCCTTAACCTTAATTTTAAATTGAGCTATTCCATGCTGCGGCATAAGAAAACATTAAGAAATCCTGGAGCTATAACCTTGTATCTGGGACCAAATATGAAGATCCACTCACAGTTATCCAATGGTGAAGATGGATGGTGTGGATCCAGGATGACGAGAATCCACGGTCGAAAGAGGCATGCAGTACCCACCATCAGATGAACGGGTGGTGTAGATCGATGTTTGTTGAGGATTTTGCTATGAAAAGATGCACAAAGAAATGAATTGTGGAGACGCATGAAATTGGTCAAGCTTCCCATTTTTCAACGGTCAAGATTGGATGTTGTCCAAGATCAACAACAGGTGGGGACTTTGCACAAATAACATACATGGAGGTTAACTTATGTCATGACCGTGAAATCATGTAGGACCTACCTATTCCAATGATCACAATCTTGGGCGGGCCAGATCTATGGTGGAGATGAATTTTGTAGTGAGAAGGTGAATGAAAGATAAGATGACAAGGCGATGCAAAGTCCTGGAGGGCCTACACCCTTGGATGGCAGAGATCTGGCAGATTTTAGATTGATGGTTGAGGATAGTTTCATGATGGATACATGCACAGCGGTTAGCAAGCAGGCAAATCATGAAACATGGTAGGGGCCATATAGTTGAATGGTCAAGGCCCCTCATAGAGGAGATCTACGGTCATGGTTTATTTCTAAGTCCAAAGATGATAGTGGAGATAAGGAGGAAAGGGGATGCGAAATGTATATCAAGGCAAGTAATATCGACGACATAGATCACATCCTGGAATCCTGAGTTTTGTTGTATAATGCGCATAGTGATGATGAATTCCATAATGATTAGGAAAAAGAAGGTGAGTATGGCCTTTACACACCGTATGGTAAGGAAGAAGGGCAATGAAAACCAGGGCGTATCAATATCATCATAAGGAGGGATCGATGAAGTGACAAATTTCAAGTCCACACACCATGAGATAACCTAAGGCTGATTAAAAGTGAGGCTAAAGGTCACTTTCACCAATGATATCATGAGGTCACAACAGAAAGGGGCGGCGTAGTTGGAATCTCCACATAAGGAATCAGATCAAGAGCCCACATGACCATTCGTGTTGTCATCATACCACTTGATGATGGCGTGTGTGAAGATTTGATGGACTCATGGTTGAAATAAAATGCTATTGATGATTTTGCAACCACCCATCTCATTATAATGCCACTGTCAGAGTCATTTGAAGATACAAAGGGAATGAATGCGGGTGAAGAACAAGGGTCACTAACTATTTCTTTGCTAAGGGTCATGGGGGTCCTGATATGGGATATGCTATGACTTTTCTACTTGGGAATTTTGTTATCCAATTCATTTTATTGGCCGCTAGGCACTGTTTATAAATCCAACCACTTCTGGTCCTTCATTCATTAAAAAATCCAGCCATCGAGCTAAAGATGTTCATTAGATTAGAAATACTTTCTGATGTTGGTAAAGGAAATGTTGTCCTGATAAAATGCAACATCACTGTGGAAACAGTTCCTATAGTTCCTGATCATAAGAATGTCCCACCAAAACCTCCAGACAAGGTCGTGGACTCCGTCACCATGGTGCATAGTATCCATTGCTAGGAACGATCGGTCTGAACTAATGTTCAGACTGGGGGAGAAACGATTGGAGGTCTGTGTTGTCATTGCCCTTGCTACAAATTTCCAAATCTAATGAAGGTGATGACAAGTCCAAAGAGGTGTTGCATTGGCATATCCTATAGGAAGGATCTAGTCCTGGAAGTAGAAGCAAACAAGAATGACAATCCCATCAAGGATTTAGTACTGTCAATAAATGGGGTTGTCTTCTCTAGGTATGCACAAATAATAGTGTTACCGAGAGATATAGATACCATACAGAAATCCAAACATAGAAGGAACATAAACCTACCTGTCAGCTGTGAACATAGGAAGAACATGATTATCAAACACAGAATGAACATAAAGGTCAGAAGCATAAAAGGTCACATGAATAATTCAGCATGTACACCAGAATGTGCACAAGAGGAATAAAACCATTAGTGAAGCTCTGGAACATCACTATCAAAGCAGGTGAGACTACATCCCAAATGCTGCATTACTATTTTGATACAACGTGGCTGTCATGTCATATTTCCCTTTGTAGGTGTAAATCATGGTGAATCCACCACCTCAAGAAGTTTGTTAGGATTCACTATAATTATTTGGGATTTGATCCACACATTTTGTAATAGAATTGGGCTTTGTTTCAAGGTTGGTCTTGGGAGCCATAACATTATAAAAACAACCTTTTTGGAGGAGAACAAGGTTGAAAAATTGATTATACTTTGATATTTTTGAGGCCTCTGCGTTGGGTTGTAGCTCTGCAAACATTTTTGGGAGTAGTAATGAAAATGCTTCTCTGAAGTTTATGAGATTCATCACAATGTCTCTATTCAGTTTTTGTTCTTTGTTTATGCCATTTTCCATGTGTTAATTCCTACTAAATGCTTTCTAGTTGCATGTGAGGAATTTGTTTCATTAAGCGCTCCTTTCATCAGATGTAGCATTTGTAATGTGTCTTTAATGGTTGTTATGGAATTCATCCTTGTTATATGCTTCATTTCGGTCATTTCCCTTATCATGTTATTCTGATAAAGGTGTTGCAAGTGATTCATCCATAGATAGGTGCCTCTTGTTGCGTTGTCCTTTTCTCCTTTCTCCTACCATCACTTGAATATATTTGGCTGAATAATGCACTTAATTTGCCTCATAATACATAAGGGAAATCATTGTTCATTACTTGCTATAATATCCTTGAATGATTCAAACGGTGACTCGATTTCCCAATAGTTTTGATATATGTTTGTCTTGCAATATTTTAAACTACAAACAAACTTTGTTACGATCAGAAATCTAGCCTTCTGCGTGCTTTTTTTTAAGCCATATGTGTATGTGAAAGACCCTGTGACAAAAGAGAGCCCTCTCTTACTGTATTGTCTAGAATATAGTCTAAATATTGGTTTGAAATGGTTACCCCTATGACTTCCTACTGCAACCATAGGGAAATTAAAGGGTGTTAACACAACCCATCCTCAATTATTTTCTCTCCATATTCCAAGATTAGCATGTTTTCCCATCACTCTTGACAACTCACTCATTATTTTTCTAATTTGTGAGGTCCTTGATAGATTTGGGAAGTGATTTATCCACCTATGGGGGTTTATCATATTTAGTAAGTTTGATTTATGAGCTAGCAATGAGTTGTCTTCCATCAACTCAAATATCCTTTATAAGGATGTATTACCATTGTAATAATATCAATTGTCATTTATTCATAATTCGTTAATGTGTGTTCATTAATCCTTCTTCTTTTCTCCTTATGCTAATTCTCTCCAATTCCCAGTGAGGTTAATTCTATGCTTAGATTCTTAGCTTGTTTATAGAATTCATGCTACCATCAAGGGTTTATAATTCTAACATGAAGGACCAATTCTGGAGATGCTTGAGAGATTTGATCAGTTGTTTAGATAGACGCCAATGTGAAATGTTTGTAAATTAAAAGAGTTCTTTAAAAGTTGTTTAGCACTAATCCAAGATAAAGATGCTATAACAGAATAGACAGCTATGAGAGAATAACCTCAAGAAGATGTGCGGCAAGAAAATAGGGTTAATCATATCGGGAAATGATTGAAGACTATTCATGAACAGATAATGACCACCGAAATAGGATATTATGACATGGATTACATTATCCTAGACTTGGGCTCTGATGTGAACATTCTTACGAGACAAACTTGGGAACCTATGGGAAAACTGAGATTATAATGGTCTCCTTTATAGCTCAGACTAGCAAATCACTCAAAATTTTTACCTATCGGTCAACTAAATAAAGTTCTTGTCGAGGTAGAAAGACTTCGCACTTATGCTGAATTTGAAGTGATCAACATTCTTGATGATAGAAATGCATATTTTTTTCTTTTTGCAATCGATTGGGCCATTGATAGTGAAACTATCATTGGTTTCAAGAAAAGGATACTCACATTTGAAGATGAAGAATTAAGGGTGGTTGCACCACTTGATCCTCAACAATGCCAGAGGTATGTCAAGAAGGTGAATTGTGAAGGACAGGTTGGATATATGGAAAACATATATACCATTACTTTTGCAATGGATGATTATGTGAATATAAGGACAGACGAAAAACTCAGTTGGTAGAGCATTAGTTCTTGCACATTGAATTCTAGAGAATCTATAGAAAATTGTCAGAACCGATTTCATGAAGTGTCCAAGAGAATATGCACAAGAATTAAACAATCCATGTGATGGGTAGGTACCGAGGTATGTTATCTACCTACTTATGAGGGTTTTCCTAACTTGGACTCTGTTCTCATAGAATTTGAAGAAAAAGTAATACAACCTCAGTGACTGTCATATTTGGAGTTTGCATTCAAATCCACACCTACTAGATGGTGGGTCTCACATGAAAAATCTATCTCAGAATGGCATCAATGCCAAATATTAATGGAAGTTCGATTTAGAGTGAAATTAATGTACACTGGCCAGAAATACACAACATTGACAAGTCTTGTTGAGCACATTGAGCATTGTCATGCGGGATGGGAGGCATGTCCATGACAAGAATGGGTCCATCAATTTGTACACACATTGGACATGATAACAAAAAAATGGTATACATCAGTCGATATGCAACGAGGGACGATAGAATGGGAAGAATTAGCTGCAATTTTTACTCATAAATTTGAATTTGTTGATGATCATATGTCGATTGATGTTTCTCTACAAATAATTAAGACTAATATATTTGAATATATTCTTGTATCAATGACAAATTTTAATCAAAGGAGAGCAATAGTCCAACACATTATGGAGTGCTATAATGTAACAGGTGAACCAGATGATGATAATCCCCACGATATAAACATTCCTAAGAATGAAGGCACTCATGCAGTGGAAGGATTGGGTGTGTCGAGTGACAAATTTCTGAATTCGTTAAAAAACAAGAAAGCAAATATTGGATCTCTTAAAAATCCAAAGTTCACCAATAATAGAGATTATTCATATGATGAGACTGTTGGGAATATCACGGATTTACTGCATGAATTATAGGATATGTTTCCCACAAAATCTTGAGATATGAAAGGCCTTGTCAGATATCTTGGAGAAATGAAGATCCCCTTAAATCCCAATGCAAAGGTTGTTAAGTAGCAACCGTACTGACTCAACCCAAGGTATAAAGAAAAAGTTGAGACAGAGTTAGATGGAATGTTGGATGCAGGTACAATAGAACCTATCAAAGAATCTGAGTGGATCAGTTTGATGGTAGTGAAAGATTAAAATACTCGTGGTGAAGTGTGTATCTATGTTGAACTAAGGAAACTAAATGACTCCTTCTTGCATGACCAAATTTTTACTCCATTTAAAGATGAGGAATGGGCGAGTGTCAGGGATGAAGAAGTTTATTCATTTACTGATGGGTTCTATAGCTACCATCAGATCAAAATCATGAATGAAGATCAACGCAAGACCACATTTGGGACGGAGTGTGGGTGTTTCCAGTATACGGTCATGCCCTTTGGACTCAAGAATGCTCCTACTATTGTTTCCTTGGATAGTAGTGACTTCTTTCAAGGATTTTATTCATAAGTTCCTTGAGGTATATTTTGATGACAAAAATATATTTGGGCCCATAAAAGGTCATATTGATAGCCTCAGAATGATGCTAGAACAATGTCGACAGTATTAGATTTCTTTAAATCTAAAGAAATGTATTTATCTGCCCCATTTGTAATTTTGTTGGGTCACGTGGTTGTCGTGATGGAATCTTGGTTGATACTTCTAAAACTATGATCATTATAGACCTACCACCACTCACGATAGTAAAGAAGTTGATAAAATTTTTTGGACATATAGGGTATTACTGAAAGTTTATCGTAAGGTATGAAAAGGTGATTACTCCCATGGATAAATTGCTAAACAAGGATGTTAAGTTTTAGTGGAGAGAAAAATTCCAAGAGAGTCTAGATCTCCCAAAGAATATGATAGTTATAACACCCATCCTAGTTTTTCTAGACTAGAAGAAAGCGTTTCATGTAGATTTCAATGCGTCATCTATCATGCTCGACATTGTACTTGCGTAACTAGGTGATGGGGCTATTAATTATCCTATTTCATTTTCTAGATGGAAATTTTCAACCTCGGAGAAGAGTTACACCATGACCAAAAGAGAAGGCTTAGCTATGGTGTATGCACTTCAAAAATTCCAACACTATCTCCTCGGTGGACATTTCAATATGTTCATAGACCATTTAGCGTTAAAATACCTGATAAATAACCCAGTGTAGGGGGGAAGATTCGTCGAGGGATTCTTCTCTTCCAGGAATTTGATTTCGATATTATTGTTAAACCTAGTCGACCAAATTTAGGACCTGACCATTTTTCGAGACTCAAAAGTGTAGAAGAACATGGAAATATCGATGATAGTCTTTCAGATGCACAATTATTTGTGGTCAAGAGGTTCGATGACCATTATAGATATATTATACACTTCTTAATCATGGGATATGCACCATCCAGATTCACTACAGTGCAGAAGAAACAATTAGTTGTAAAAGATGCAGATTTTAAGTTAATAGGTGGAAAATTATCCAAAATAGCGACCAATGATATTGAATGGGGAACATGACAGTGTTTTAGGAGGCCATTATGCCGGAAAATTCACTATGTACAATATTTTACAAGAAGTGTTATGGTGGCCTACTCTGCATTTCAGATGCTAGAGAATATTGTCTTATCTGTGATATCTGCTAGAGAACCAGAAAGTCATCATGATGAGATGAAATTTCACTAGTACCTCAGTTAATGTTACAGGAATTCAACAAATGGGATGTTTATTTTTTCTGACCTATTAATCCATTTGGAAAGAGACTTGGTGCATGATACATTATCACTGCAACATATTACTTAACTAGATGAGATGAAGCAGTGCCATTCAAGGAGTGTACTGCTGCAAAAAATTTGTTGGACATTTTTGTAACTAGATTTGGATGCCTGCATATTTTGATAAGTGATCATGGCACACATTTTTTCAATCAATTAATTAATGAATTAACTGAAGAATTATAGATCCATCAAAGTAAGATGACACCATATCATCCACATGAGATTGGTGCTCTTAATAAATTAAACAAGATCCTGAAGAATGCATAGAAAAGTATTTTCAATATTCAAAGAGATTATTGGGACTAGAAGGTACCAATAGTACTATGGGAATATCACATGACTTGTAAGAAGTTGATAGTCCAAACTCCATTTCAATTGGTTTATAGACAAGAGGCTATCATGCTGATGGAATATATTGTACCCATTCTGGTGATAGTTGCAGTTACCTAAATGATTCATGTTGGTGTTGTCGAAGAAATATTGTTAGATCTTGTACAATTATTGGCAAGTTTTTTGCAAGCTATCATCAGAATGTTGATAAGGTGTGCCATAAATACTAGCATGATAGACAAATCAAGAACAAGAAATTATGTGTTGGAGACCTTGTTCTTTTGTACGACAATAATTTTTTAGGCATCCTGGAAAGCTAAAAACAAAGTGGATGGGACTGTATGTTATCATTGATATCACTAAAGGAGGCACAATGCAATTGCATAAATTAGATGGAACTCCTTTCAAAGGATTGGTGAATGGAATTTGTCTAAATACTTATAAGGATAAACGCGACTTGGTCAACTAAGAATTCAAAAAGAGTAAAAAAAAAGTATATAAAATCATTGATTTATGAGTGTTGTCTATGTGTGTTATTTCTATCAAATCCATGAGTGTTTTGTTTTAAAGTTATGTGTTATGTCACAAACGATATGTCATTTGAGGAAAAATACATTTATCATAAAATAAAAATGGTGCAAAGACTCTCAGTTTGTTGTAAGAAAAAAAATGTGACATGGGCCATATGCCTATCACAATAAGAGAATTTTTCGTTACATGATGAATTTTGGTCGCAAATGACAATTGGCTAGCAGTTAATTTGAGGACGCAGGAAATTTTGGTGGCTTAAGTTTTGGTCACTTCCATCATTAATGCACAATAATTACCATTGAACCGACAAGAGAAGTGATAGTTTGATTGGAAATTTCCTTGTAATGATTGAAAAGATTGCTCCATGTGATGTAAATCAGTGCCATATTTCCATTTATTACTCAATCGTCTGAAATAATGAAGGATTGTATGGGTGAACTTATATCATATTAACACCCAAGTTTCATTTGTTTCTATTGCATCAGAATGAGTACGCTGAGATATTTTTTTGCAACTTCCAAGATCCAAGGCGATTTTTTGTAGAGTATGGTCATTTCCATTTCTAGTGTGAGCATTGATCGAGAATCTTGTGTCAAGACTCCTTCACCTATGCCCATTATGGAAGAGATTGTTGCATTTGTTACACCATTACCCATAGTTGAAGAAGAAGTTGCACAATCACCGATGATTCCGTGAGCTATCTTATGACTAGACCCACCAAGAATTTTAATAAGGAAATGATCTAGTACCCACAATAAAGAAATAATACCTGCACTAGAGGACAACCTAGAAGGATATGCATCCATGCTTCTAGATTATGTCCCACCCAAACCAACTGATGCGCTTAAGGCCAGACTTGGGAAAAATGCAAATTATCAATTGGTAGCACTAATCATACTGAATGGATTTTGGGTAATGATGAATATAGTTCCAAACATACAAAATATGAGATGGAGTATTTCATAGTCGTCGAAGAAGAAGTTGATGAAAATGGTATTCCTCTAAGGAGGAAGAAGTCGAAGAAAAGAATGCCCGTGAAAGAACCTATGATTTCATCTTCAACTTTACAAGAAGATCATGATATATTCCATGATGTCGATGAAATTTTGTCTCATCAAAAGCAAGGTTTGAGAGAAAAGGGCTTGGATGTTGTACAAGGGGTAGATTACGAAGCTATCAAGAGACTGGAAGATGAGTTTGAGCCAATTATTTTGGAAAATAAGTACATGACAATGAAGGATGATGAAATTCATCAAACAAATCTTCCATAATGGTTTCATGTTAAAAAATCCAGTTCTAAAGTTCTGTGAAAGTAATCCTATAAGCTTAGAGAAGTTGGATTTTGCACCTCTCTAAGATGATTTGTCACTATGGCTGCTAGAAATATTAATTCCGATGATGAAGAGTTGTAGTCGTAGAAATGAAAAATAGAGAGTGTTCATTGGTAAGTTAGGTAAAATCCTTACACGAATTTGTTAATAAAATGAATACAACAATCCAAGAACCATAATAGAAAAAAAAGACGTCATGGGATGATAGAAATCTATTAGATACAATTGTTACACTGTCTTGTAGTAGTTTTAAAGATGAAGGCATTACGCCTGAGATTTTTTCAGAAGCAAAAGTATTTTGACTTGACGAACTTGTAGAGAACCTCCATAAGAGGGTCGCAGAGTTGGAATTATAGGTAAAACCCAGTACACCTCTAGAGGTACTTGAAGAAAGAATAAAAGCAGTAACTGAAGCTACAACAAAGATATATGAATTAGAGGAACCTTGTGCCAAGCAGGTCAAGCAAGTTTCTCAGTCATGGGAATCTTTTATCGACGATGATGAGTTAGAAAAAGTAACCAAAAAGCTGCACACTATGCAGACAGAGGTTATCCTGTTGAAAACGAAGTAAAGAAGTTGTCGATATTAGAGAATATGGCCAAGTATGTTGTCATGAATATACTACAACAATAGGTCACAAAAATATGAACACGACATAAAAAGAGAAATGATAGGGTCACATAGTTACAATCACAAGAAAAGAAAGTTATAGGCATTATTCATCCTATACATGAAAAGGCGCAACAAGTTTTGGGATTGGTGGGACTTACACTTTTGAACACCTCAGTTTTGAACTTGTGGAAAACTTGAAGATATCAAAAGAAGAAGTGAGATAGGAGACTAAACAAAAGGATGATTTTAAGAAACCATACTTATTAAAAAGTGTATAAATGTTGGTGAATCTTACCAATTCTTAAAACGCCAACTATAAAATGTTTGGCGATATTTCTCAAAAAATATTTTAATTTACAAGGATTTTATAACGTTTATATAATAATTTGGCGATTTTTAGGGTGAAAAATTTTTACCCCATCAAATTTGGGCGAAATAGGGCTTCAAAAAATAAAAAATGGTGAATCTTTTTTGGAGAAAAACATGGAAAAATAGCCCATTGGGCTAAATTTTGCCCCTGAAATTATCCCTGCTAAACAATTAGTGGAAATATTTAATATTTTCAAAGCAAGGTCACAATTACTAAAATTTGTGAAAGATGTGGCTTGAGAAGAGCCACGGGTGAGTGTTGGGGACTTGCTGGCCCTAGAAAATGTTAGATTGAATTATACCAGAATTATGCTCGAGAAAATAAAGGTTTTCATCGCAAGACATGAAGGTGTTGCAATGGACAGAGCTGTGATGGGAGAAGCCATGACAGAAAGAACCATGACAGAAGAAGAATAAAACAGTTGAAAATAAGAGTTTGACTAGTTTTGGAAAGAGTTAGTTAGATTAAAAGATTGATTTTAGTAATAAAGCATAATTGTATTTTTGGGATGATAGTAACTATTTTGAGATGTAATTGAATGTATAGAAATAGAAAGACAAATCGGAAACTGAAAGTTGTGATTGAGTTGACGGTTGGATCAAGAATTGTAAAATCCATAAGGATTATAAAAGAATGAACCTAATTTGTTTTCGGGTTGCTCTTGGTCTAGGTTGAGAGAGAAGAGAGCTTCTTAGAAATAGGATTGATCCAAGCTATGTGCAGATCAACAGTTGAGAGAATAAGAGAAGAAATACATAGACCTGAAATGAGAGAGCATGAGAGGAGAGAAATATGTCTGAATTGTAAAGAATGTCTATAGAAGAGTCTACAAATGTGCTGCGTGAACCAAAGGTGCTAACCTATTTCTCATGGAATATGAAGAGAACCTTTGTGGTTTTTCTCGGATGGGTTTCCATGTTAAATATTGTTTTTTTGTTTTTGTGATACTTACATTTATGTCAAGTACATGTATGTTGTGAATGAAGTGGATATGAATATGTCGCTCAGTTTCTATTCTGAATAACTCATATATATGTGTGTTGCAACTCTAATGGATTAAAATTGTTATAATGATTTATGTTAAATACTGTGATATATGTCAACGGATAAGTAGACTACTATCTTGAATGAATAAACAAGAACAAGAGTATAATTCTCAATTTTGGTCTCGTGGCTAGATAAGGTATTGTAAGGGTGAACATCCCCACATAATTGCATAAATCTAGTTCTTGAAGTTCCCATAAGATATATTGGGTGAGAATGCATCTGCATCATAGGTGTTTTCGACAAAGTATTTCTCTCTCAGGCTGATATCTTGGGATTTTTTTATGAACAAGGGATCTGTGTGGAAATTGAACCCAAGTGATAGATCAATTACACTCACAAAATTGCTAATCAAACATGCAAAATTCATACAAAAGGAGACTGAAATTGGAGCATAACTTATTCCTGTATTGAACAAGTGTACATAATCCAACCATATGAAGTAACAGGCTTCCCAAATATATAATTACATGATATATTCTAAAGCACTAGTTTTCTATTCAAATTGGTCAAAAGGCAGGCTTACTAAATCTAGTCAAATCCCCCATAGGTGCAAGAAATACTTTCCAAATCTATGAACATGTTCACGAATTGGCTAAAGCAAGTGGTAAAGCTAATAAGTGATGGAAATAAAACTCATTCATAATTTGTTTTGGAGAAAATGAAGGAGGATGATGTGGGAAAAAAATAAGGTAAGTTCCCCTAGACTATATTTTCTTTTATGCCTTAAAACTGCTGTAAAGCTAGCCAACTTTCAAAAAAAGCAGAACTGTGCTTTTAGGAACTAGGAATAAAAGAATACTTGCTAAAATAGTTTCCAAGATGATTCTAAAGTGCTCCATGACCCAGTTTAGCAAGTATTGACTTCTAGGAACATGTGGAATCCAACTAGCATAGAGAGGAATATAGGAATCTAGGAATAAAACAAAAATCATTAATTAATGTCAAATATGGGTAACTATGGGTTGATTATTTTGACACCCCCTCTTAATCTTGAATTTATGAGTAAATATTAGAAAATTATAGGGCCTAGAAACAAGGCTTAGTCACCCTTTTACATACTGCATATCCATACAACCAAGGAAAGAGGAAAAAACCCAGTGGAAAAATCCTCCCTTAAACATGGACAATAAAGAAAATTTTGGAAATCTTGTTATCAATCACACTTCACCACATGATCAGAAATCCCTAGTAGTTATTTGAGATTACTGAAGGTCTTCTCACATAATACTTTGGTGAAGATATCTACTACTTGTTCTGAAGATGTGCAGTAGAGTAGAGAAATGGTACCATCATGCACAAGCTCCATGATATAGTGCATATGGATCTCAATGTGCTTGGTTCTTTTCATTTGAATTGGATTGGTGGAGATTCGGATGGTTCTTTGATTTTCACAATACATGACTGTCAAAAACTCGGGTTCGAAACCACATTCTCCAAGTAACCCCTGCAACCACAAACATTGAGTAGCTGCATTCACAACTCCTCTATACCCCGCCTCTATAGATGAGAGTGTTATGGCACTTTGCTTCTTAATTGACCATATGATTGGTCCTTCTACAAGCATGAACACATATCCTGAGGTATAATTTTGATCTGTGTTGTCACCTGCCCAATAACTGTCAGTAAATCCAACTAGCTCTAAGTCATATTTTTCTTTGTAGAAAATCCCATGAGTCCTTGTTCACTGAACAAAGTTTAGGATCCTCTTGGATGCTCTCCAATGGATCTCATGAGGCTGATCCATGTATCTCAAATCCACACCAACTGCATAAGATAAATCAGGTCGAGTATGTGTAATATAAAGGAAACACCCAATCAACTACCTATACAGTGTATTATTTACCATAGGAGAAGAACCTGCTTCCTCAAGCTTAACTCTTGAAAGGAATGGAGTCTTGCTTGGCTTGCAATATTTCATACTGAACTTGGTGAGAAAATCTGAACATACTTGGACTAATGGATTTTTATTCCATGTTGGGATTGGGCAATTTGGAGACCCAATAATTGGCTCAACAACCCCAAATATGTCATGCAAAATGCATGGTTCATTGCATCCTTCAAGGAGGCAATCTCTTTCTTTGAACTTCTTGTAATTAGTAGGTCATCCACATAGAGAAAAATAATCATTAAAGAACCATGAATCCGCTTCAAATATACATTAGAATTATACTTGCATCGAACAAAACCCAGTGACAGCAAAAAGACATCAATCTTGGCATACCAAGCCCTGGGGGCTTCCTTGAGCCCGCCCATATACTGATTTCTTTAACCTGCACACTAAATATGGATTAGAAACAAACCCTTCAGGTTTCTGCATATAAATCTCTTCATTAATACCTCCATTTAGAAAATCACACTTCACATCCATGTGATGTACTTCCCATTTCTTCGAAGCTGCAATGGCTAGAGCTAGCCTTATGGAGTCCATCTTTTCCACTGGTGCAAAGGTCTCATTGTATTAAATACCACGTACTTGAGAGTATCCCTTAGATACTAATCATGCCTTATATTTCAAAGGTGAACCATCAGCAGCAAAATTATTTTTAAATACCCACTTACACTTCACTAGTTTTCTCCCTGGGGGGAGATCAACCAGTTCCCATCTGTTGTTCTTCTGAAGCGAGCTGAATTATTCTTTCATGGTTTTTTTCCATCTTGGATCATATGTTGCATTTTCATATGTTTGAGTATCAGAATAAACCATCAAATAACACTTCTCAGCAAAGAGTGGATCTTTCACACAAAGTGTACTCTCAAATTGAGATCTAGTCCTCCTAGTGTCACTAGCATTTCCAGCTAGTTCCCCAGCTGCATGAATGGTCCTTGCTGACCACTTTGGTATTGTATGTATGTTAGGATATAAAATTAAATCATCATTATCAGACATATCAGAATCAGCAAACTCATTAGTATCTTCACTTACAATCAATGGTTGTGGTGGTGAAGAGGACTCTCCAACTTCAACTGCTGCTAAAGGCTCTTCTTCAAACTGAACAATCCTTTCAATGAAATATTTGTTAGTGCTCAATTTGATAAGATTATACCCTTTTGAATGTTTATAATACCCAAAAAATAGGCACTCTTGGCTTTGGGGTTTCAAAGCCTTCCTCTTTTCAGTTGGAATTCCAGCCCAAGCCTTTGAGCCAAAAATCCTTAAATGGGTCACATCTGGCTTGTGCTCACTCCAAGATTCAAAAGGAGTAATACCATCAAGCTGATTATGTGGAACCCTATTCTGGATATAGGATGCATATTTTATATCCTCAGCCCAAAACTTTGGTGGAAACATTTTAGGCTCCATCATGCAAGTTGTCGTCTCCTTCAGTGATCTATTCTTTCTCTCAGCTACACCATTTTGTTGTGGTGTGTAAGGAATAGAATGTTGCATATGGATAATTGCATATTTGTAATACTAGATGAAATTAGACTTGACATACTCACCACCATTGTCAGATCTAATAATCTTTAGTTTCACCCTAGACTGGTTCTCAACCAAGGCTCTAAAGACTTTGAAAAGGTCAAAAACATAAGACTTATTCTTTAGGAAGTAAACCGAACAATACCTAGAAAATTCATCTATGAAGCTAAGTGCATATTTGGCTTGACTCATGGACATATGAGGGAATGGAATAGAAATGCCACTATGGGTCAACTCAAGGGGTGCCGAGGTTCTCTCATGACTAGCTCTCTCATACTTGTGCTCTGGGTGGTTTCCTAGGATACAACCTTGACAGACTCCTTTACAAAACTTGATCTTTGGTAACCCTATGACCATATATTTGTCACTCAAATAAGAAAGATACTTGTAGTTAAGATGGAAAAATATTTCATTCCAAAGCTTGCTTGCTTCATTAGCATGAGTAATATGAGTAGAGGGGTTTGACTAGGGTATAAAATGGGAAAACCTGTATACCTTCGAAGTGTGATCAACAACACCTTTTGATATGACTTTACCATTTTAAATCTATGTGATTTCAACTTCATTGGGGGAGAATATGACTTTCTTTGGAGACCCAGTGTGAGTCATCTGATACACTGACAAGAGATTAGAGGTAAGACCTAGAACATACAACACATTATTGAAATTACCATGGTCAAGATCAATCCTACCCTTCCCCATACTGTCAGTCAAAGAGTTATCTCCCAAAACTATTGGTGGACCTCTCGACATGTCAAGAGAGGAAGATATCTCCCTTGTTGAAACCATATGTCTGGAAGCTCCAGAATCAATGATGAAAATAGGTGAGCTTGAGGTGCCAACAACCAAAGCATGTACTCTCTCCTTGTCTTCTGAATTTGATCCTCCTTCCCTCTTCTTTGAGAAATTAGGAAGGGAGATGTTGTTCTTCTCCAGGAGTTGGGTCAACATGTAAATTTTATTTTCCATAAAAGAGCTCTCAGGATGATAGCCCTTACTGTAGTATGCGCACTTGCTCATTTCTCCTTTCTTCTTCTTCTTCTTGAAGTTCTTCTTGGAGCCTAAGGGCTCCTCTTGAGACTTTGACTTGTCTCTCTTTTGCTCAAGTGGATATTTAGCTTTTTCTTGCATTTTGAATCCACCTTCGATTCTCCAGCAACCAAAGATTGGTAATTGGAAGGTTTGATAGTGCCCATCATCACCAATTTATCTTTCTCTTGGGTGAGGGATTTCATGAACTCAACAAGATTAGGAATATTCCAAGTTCAAGCTATCAATTTAGTGGCATGGAAGGTCAAAACAAACACTGAATAGTCAGGACAAAGCTTAGAGAGAATGGTCAAAACTATTTTCTCTTCCTTCTTTTCAATCCCACATTGTTTTAACTGCAAAACAAGGGCCTTAAACTTGGTAAAGTAAAGTTGCAATGATTCGAAGCTACTGGGACTCAAAGAGATCAATTCATTCTCCATTTGATGTCCTCTCATCTGATCTATCTTTCCAAAAATATCTTCAATATTCTCCCACATCTCATTAGGATATTTCAATGAATCAAGATGAAGGAGGAGGTGTCTTGAAATGCTCAGACACAAAAGACCATAGGTCTTATCCCTTCTGTTGTTCCATTTTATTTCTCTGCAGCTGCATTGGGATTTGCCTTAGTAGCCATGGTAACCTGTAGAGACCTTTTTCTCTCAAAAATATCTCCATATTAGCTTTCCATTCAAATAAATTGAATGGAGTCAAGATGATCCTTTGAGATTGTTCCATATCTATGCTCATGTGCCCTTCAGTCAGCAGAATGCACTCCCAATCAGTGATGTTGAACCGGAAATAAAAATTTGGAAGTAGATAAATCAATATACAAAGGCTCTTATACCATGTGTAAATTGAACCCAAGTGATAGATCAATTACACTCACAAAATTGCTAATCAAACATGCAAAATTCATACAAAAGGAGATTGAAATTGGAGCATAACTTAACCTGTATTGAATAAGTGTACATAAGCCAACCATATGAAGTAATAGGCTGCTAAAATATATAATTACATGAGATATTTTAAAGGACTAGGTTGCTATTCAAATTTGTAAAAAAATTGGCTTACTAAATCTAGTCAAATCCCCCATAGGTGCAAGAAAGACTTTCCAAATCTATGAAGATGCTCATGAATTGGATAAAGAAATTGGTCAATATAATAAGTGATGGAAATAAAAATCATTCATGTTTTTTTTGGAGAAAAGGAAGGAGGATGATGTGGGTAAAAAACAAGGCAAGTTCCCGTAGACTGGCTTTTCCTTTATTCCTTAAAACTATTGTAAAGCAAGGCAGCTTTCAGAAAAAGCAGAATTGTGCTTTTAGGAACCAAGAATAAAATTAGACTTGCTAAAATAGTTTCCAGGATGATTCCAAAGTACTCCATGACGCAGTTTAGCAAGTATTGACTTCTAGGAACATGTGGAAGCCAACTAGCATAGAGAGGAATCTAGGAATCTAGGAATAAGACAAAAATGATTAATTAATGTCAAATATGGGTAACTATGGGTTGATTGTTCTAACAATATGAACTTGGGTCGACCAAAAGTACATCAACATAGATTAAAGAGACTATAGAAAAATTGTGCCTCATTGTTATATGCTTGACTCCACATCCTTTTTTCCTTGTTGATAGAACTGTTTTTGTTCGTCTCCCAATATTTCCATTGTCTTTGTGATATTTCCTTATTACGAAGGATTGAAGTGGTGAAGACCCAGGTGGAGGGACTTGGTTTCTCAGTTCCAAGGAGGTGTTGACAGAAGTTGCCACATTATATCTATGTTTTATATTATAAAAAATATCCATTTCTCATCCAAATTTCATGTGCACTTATGTATATTTGTATCCATGGGTGTAATTGCTTTACACATGTTTAAATAGAATATGATATATTGAATGCTAACAATTAATATATTATTCTTATATATTTGTTGTTGACAGAAAATTGTAGGTATAAGATTTTGATCGAGAGCTCAACGGTGGTCCTCTTAAAACGTTAGGTTGAGTTATGGTTCTTATCCCTTAGTGTCTAGTTTATTTAATTTATCTAGAATGACTAAGGATATATTTGATTTCTGGTGTTTAATTGTATGTTGTGATCCACCCTAGGCCATAGGAATATTATCTTCGTAACATAATTGGTGGCTCCACTGGGGAATTTCCTTTTTGTCAGGGTTTTTGCGTGCTTTTTTTCTCCAATTGCTATCCCTTTCTCTGTGTTTATGTGTCGCATTTGGTAGTATGTTCCTCCATTGGAAGTTCCTTAGAGTGGTTTGGACCTTGGGTTTATTTTTACCACCTTCTCCCTTGTCAAAACCCCAATTTTTCACAAAAATTTAAAATTTTGAGATAACAACAAATGCTAAAACCTATGGTATACTAATAGCTAATGGTTAGCAATAAAAGAAATTGTCAAGTAATTAGTTTTACTAAATCTTAATTACGTTAACTCAACAGTTCATTTTTGTAACATGAATAAAGTCTTCTTGCGTAATGTTTTACTTCAATTTACTAATGAGTCTTTTCATGTCAAGTAGGTGGAATCTACTTTTGAATCTGGGGCTTACTTAGCAATCGTGCTAACACAGATGATTATTGGTTCTTACAGGTTTATAGGTATGATCGAACGAGTACGTATTAAAAATTCTTAAAGTATCCAGCAGTATTTTATTTGCAATTAAAAAGCTTAGTAATTAAGCTGCTAAACTTTAAACAGCTTCCGTGAGTTAAAACCATTTGGCTTCCTTAAAATTTCTCTTGTAATAAAGTTCAAAAGTAAGTAGCGACAGTAAGATATGTTTGCGACTCTAAGAATTAGAATCTCTGTTACAAATTACTTCTTCTTTAGTCAATATAAATTGCAATGTTATAAAGTTTGTTTTGTCAGTATCTATACAATAATACATTATCTTATCTATGTATTAGTTGTCCCACCTTTCACTTCTATGAGATAACTTACAGCGTGTTAACCTTTTGACAGTATAAGTTCGATTGTGAAAACTAAAAACCATAATGCCTTCCTATATGAGATCATTGTTTGCCTATATTTTAATTTCATTTCGAATCGTGTGGTTCTAATAATTTCTAGACTCAATAGAATCATTCCTATTCAATTTCTTAATTTATCTATGATACTTCTCTTGAATTAAACTACTGTCTACAAATAGTTTTTCTGAGATTGATGCTCTCGAAATGGGTCGACTTTCTAGTTATTTTGTTTAATTCTATAACTACTTTACTACCCAATTGACTTGGTGAATCTTTAGTAATTACCAAGTTGAGTCATGACCAAAATTCCTTAAAGTATTGTCACTTTGAACTATGTAACAAAATTTCATAATAGTGTTCTTACAATACGTTTGGTCCACTTCATAGTTCAGCTATCATTGAGTTATTAGTTCTTATGTGACTTATAACCATGCATACTCTATTTTGTTAATAGACATTTAGTATATATCTAGCTCAAGGTTATAAACATGTTTAGATTAGATTTTATGATTCTCTAACTATTACATTATGCCATTATAAAAGTTATATTTTGTAAGGTTGATATTACAAGAGATTTACCATGTATAAACTATAGTCTTTGTACAAAGGAAAACTAAAGTTGCTCGGTGATTAGTATGAGCTCTCCCATAAAACATTTGATCTCTATCAATAATAAATACAACATTTAGAGAAAAGAAATGCAATCATCCAAATTGTAATTGTGATATTATAATATAATAACATAAGGTTAATAGTGAAATGAGTAATATGCATGAACGGAATGCGGGTTTTAACTAAGGTTTAAAGGTGACATTCTTTGATAGGTCAATGTAATCATAACGTTGATATTCTATCACTAAACTAGCACATGATATGGTGCACATTATTATCGATTTGCATGGAAATTATTGGGTCGATGATATAGTTTACTCCTCGTTCCAATGATTTAATAATTGGATAACATTTTATGCAGGAACTATAGAAGATTGATCCATTGCATGGTTTTGATTTATTGACCATGTGTTCGTCTCCTAACCAAGCATGGAAAATATAAAACACTACCGTAACCCTAACACTTATCATTTCTTTCCCGCAGTTTGTGCTGGCCCTTGAGGCTACTCTGCTTTGCTTTCATGGCGGTCGTCTGTCCTCCTTTGCTCCGGTTGTCTTGAGTCCTGGTTCACTGTTGCATAGTCTCTGGTGTGTGGTTCAAAATCCATTCTCAATGGCTTGGGTTCTTGCTCTGCAAACTTGTGGATATTATCGTTTCCCTTGGCTTGCTGTCTGTGTAATGTTCCCTTCGTCATCCTTGTGGCTTACTATCTGCTCCAGTTTTCTTTGCTGTCCTCGTGCCTCGGCGTTGCGTGAGGGTTAAACTTGTAGGATGTTGATTTTTTAATTTGCAAAGCCTGTAGGTGACAGTGCTTCTACCATACTGTTCATCGTTTTGATTGACAAGTAAGAGTTTTGTTTTTGCTTCTATTTAAGTTGCAGCCAATAAAATGCTGTTACAAAGGCACATTAAAGATGAGGTTAATTACCTACTGACATTGGTTTGTTGAACTCCTTACAGGTGCTCATCACTACATTCTTTCATGGTGAAGAAACACAAGCAATCAACCAATGAATGATGTGGCTCGTGGCTTTTTTCAGGTAATCCCCATGGTCCATATGTTGACTTTTCACCCTATTGGTAACAGGGTGGTCAATGGAGTCACCCAGGGTTTTGGGGAAGTATTCCTCAACTCGCCATAAGTTATATAGTTTGATTTTACAGGTTGTTTGTGGGTTTACCCAGTTTCAGACCCTCACTAGTTGATGGGAAGACTCGGTTTAGCTGACCAATGTACTTAGTTGGATGTTTGGCTTTACGGCATGGTTAAACTAATAGTTTTTTGTAGAGACAGTTCGGTTTTCAGGCTTGGTTTAGTTTATCATATGTTTAATGCTATACTCTATGTAAATTTAGGGTTTTACCCTTCTTGACTGTAAATAAATTTTTATATCTGTAAGGGTTTATAATTAAAGTTTTTAAGACTGATACTTATAGTCATAATTTAATTCTTGCTTGTTTTTATTCAGATTTATGAAGTAGGGTTTAACCTGTGAAAACCCTCATTTTGAAATAGATTATTCCAGTTTATAATAATTACATAGTCTTTCTGTTTGCCCTTAAAGGACCATGAGTGATTTATATTAACCTGGTTACTTAATGGTTACATAATTTAAATAAATTTGGTTTATTACTTCAATGTTTTGATATTTGTAAATGTAATAATTATAAGGGTTTTAACCCTGTCATTTACTTTTATATATACATACTGTTAATAAAATCAAAACACACAGTTTCTTTTATAAGTACATTTTGTATATGTTGATCAGTAATGTATTTCATTTCTATGTTTAAATTCAGTTGGTTCTTTAATAGTTTAAAATAACTAACTTATGGTTTAACCTAGGTTACTAATGTATATAAGAATACAGATAAATTATGCTCAGAAACATGAGCTATGGTTTATCCTATTTAACTTTTATAATGAAGATTTTTGTATTGCTCTTTTGTTAAATTCGATTACTGTCACAAGATTTCTTCAGTTTGTTTAAAAGAATTACTAATTCATAAACAATGTTGTTTATTGTTAATAATAATATTATTTGTATTAATAATAATATTGTTTGTACATATTGTATTCCTTTAAGTTTATTTTTACATAAATATATTATTAATAAACACTGATAACAGTCTATAATAGTTGAGTTTATTTAATAAGATTATTTTGTAAGCTTGGTGAAAGAAATAAGAACTTTCATACCTGTCAATACTCCTTTACATATAATTTGTCTATAAGTGTGTTAAGACAGTTCCTTATTAATAATATTTTATGCCTAGGTTACTACTGTCTTTTAGTTATTTTAACTCTAAGAGAAATAATACTGTAAGAGTTATTAAGTTCTTATTTATTATATTCCTTATCTTAAATTAGTTTATCTTCATAATTTAATTAGGTTACCAATACTTGCTTAGAGTTCAGATAGTTGCAGGTAAAAATAGCTATTATTATTAAGAAAAGATATAAACTAGCAAAACCATATTTACATATTTACTTAACATAAATAATAAGCATTTAACTGATATCTCTATTTCTTCTGTTTCAGTGCAGATGTATAGTCTATAAAAAGAAGGTGCTATGTAAAAGAATGAATTACATACTTGAATATACTGCTATTAGTAAAATAATATGATCCTGTTCTTTTTGTAATATTCTTAATACACAGTCTGGTTCTAACAACCCTACCCAACAAATTAATATTCTTTATAGAAAACAACTATCTATTGAAATAAAATATTTCAATACTCTGAAAAACATAAGTACTCTATTCATTTCAGATTCTTATCATACTTCATTCATTTTAAACATACTACCTGTGCTAGAGTATGATCTGGTTTACTCCAGATGGGGAAAAACATAGGTAGGATTATTTTTCATCAAAGAACATATTCAACATTAAAACAACTAAGAGATTTCAAACTTAACAGTTCATAACATAACATATAAATCATTCATTATTTGTTCATACTCAGATATAAACTTTAACACAGAAAATAAAAGACAGTAGAACCTGTTTTAAAAGATGGATGACAGCAGCGATGGGAGGCCGTTCCTCCCTACCAACTCCTGGAGAGTGCTCAAATAGTGACTTCTTAGGACCACCAAGCCTATTCCTAATCTCCTTGTCTGGGACTAGGTGGAGCAAACAACAAAGTACTAGTCCAATGACTCAATACCAACTCTGCACACTGCAGTAAGATCTTTCAGCTAGAAAGTTGTACTAGATCACTTCCTGCAGTTTACCCGTCAAACACCTTCCTCAAAAATTCCCTTCCCAATGAATTCCTTGAAGTGCATTCACCTGAATGATTCTTCTCATGGAATGAGCAACCTCAGCTCTCTTCAATGGGATTTTTTATTAAGATTGCCTAGGTCTTTTTGGGTTAGTTGTCATTAATTGAGCCACCTACTCTGATCCCACTTTCACTAGTAGAAAATGAGAAATTAATGACTAAAAAAATGACTAAAATCAGGCTATAAACGACTATTTTTGATTCGGTGACTAATAGTAGCAAATTACCACTATCTTATAGCTAGTCGTATTTCACTAGTCATTAATAGCTTGACTTAGTAGTCACTGATTTAGTCATTGATAGACAATGATTTAGTCATTGTTTTAGTCATTGATTTAGTCACAGATTTAGTCATTGATTTAGTCACTGAGTTAATCATTGATTTATTCATTGATTTAGTCACTGATTGCAACCACTAATGACCAAATATACGACTAAATAAACTACTAGATGTTAACATATTAATGACTAAGCTAAATATGACTAAGATACGAGAAATTAGCTACTAATAGTCGTATATATGTGAATTTAGTCATTTTTGTGGTCACAAATTTATGATAGGGCACGGAGGAATTGAACCACCAACCTCCTGCCTATAATTAGGCAGGCGCTCTACCATTGAGCTATCACCCTTTAATAAGTTGTTATTGCTTGACAATGATGATATTCGAACAAATTTATGATAGATATCAATCTACAAACGACATAATTATTACTATTAGAACTTACCAGTAACTAGTATTTATGAAAGTAGTCATTTACGCAGTGGAGAATTGTAAATAAGAAGGAGCTGCGTTGGATGATTTCGCAAATCTCGACGTTTTGATCTATACTATGGGAAGGGTAAGGAAGCTGTTGTGTCCCCATTACACCAATCACAGCAGGCACGCCTCGCTCCAAAGAAAACTGCACTTGGTCTTCATGTGAATCCCTTGGTGCAAATGACATGGTCAAAATATTTATCTTCAAAAGTTATGCACCCCAGCTTGCCACCTAAGCATGCCATAAGGATTTCAGATAAGGGCATATCCTCAAACTCCATAAATCATTGCAAAAACAAAATACAGGACTTATCACCAAACTTTGCCACCCGTGCATATATATAGTTGTCATTAATAATCTTAACCAGCTTAGGGAGGTATTTCACAATTAATATTCACCATTATCCTTTGTAAACTTGCTAGAGAATCCAAGTTTGTTCACCTGCTATATTGTTTCTCAAAGTCCATTTGTTTTAGCTTGAAACTTGAGGTAGACTTGATTTATGTTCATAACTCACCTATTGACATAATTATGTCTACAAGATTTAATATTTGTATTTTCATTTTTTATTGTAGGATATTTATTATTTAAAATGTCAAAAGCACAAGGAATAGGGAAGCTACCTTAAAATGTGAAGTTGAAGAAACTCCCAACCCTTGGAAAGATGTAGATCCAATGTTGCTCACGGATACAAATAATTTAATTGGATTCCAAGATGACCTTGAGTGCCCAAATACATGTATAGAATGTTCGTCAATGGATACTTCCATAAGGACCATGATGACTTAGAGTTTTTTTGAAATATCAGAAAGCACATCCTTTACTTGATTGCCGCCAAACCAATAATATTACCATATAACGATGTTGTCAAATCGATATTCAGACACATTAATATTGGAATGAGATCAATCATAAGTGAAGGTAGGGTTTCCATAGTTTATTTACAACCCTATTCATTCAAAATAATGTTTAAGCTGAAGAAAATTCAAGTGCTATTGAACAAAACGTTTCTGGATGAGTACAGAGCCAAGGAATTCAATCTAGTAAAAAAATTGAAAGATTGGTGGACTGAATATAAGGCCTTCTTAGAAAAGAATAATTGGATGTATTCTACACAATACTTTAGATACCCATATCGGTTTATGAAAACCATGATTTTTATGTTATATGGCGAGGAGGGATCCTCTCATTTTAAAATAGAATGGAATCTATTGGCGCATCGTGTAGTAGACACATGGCATGATTTCAATTGGGTGAGCATCTTGTCTGTCAATCTACTGTGCTTCACTAGGGCCATTAAAAAGGTATAAGGATACAAAAACCATATTTTTTACATGTTATATTACATATTAGATGCAGTTTGTTCCTATAATCCTTTTCCCAAAATGGGATGAGAGTGGAAACCTAGTCTTCTACCTATGCATGTATATTGTTGTTAATTGTGGTCCTCCAACTATAGGTTATATTTCTATAACAGAAATTAAAGCCTTGCAAAAATTAAAAGAGAAATGAAGGGTAACCATACCAGTCATGATAAATTCCAATAAGGCCTCTTTCATATATCACACCAAGTGCATTATTTTTTGCAATGGTTTAATCATATCCTATAAACATCATATAAATTGATGGAAAGGCATCAAATAACTTAAAATGCTTTTGTGAAATTCAAAACTTGTAAAGCTTGTGATATCCTGGAAACCATTGACAATATCAGGCTGCAATTGTAGAATCAAAATAGTGACTCTCACCCTGATCTTTGACTGAAGTAAATCTTACGAGAGGTATGATATGAGCTTCATCATTGCCACTATATGGATTAAAAATTGCATACTAATGGTCCCCATTCAAAAAGACGAGCCTGCTCTCTGTTTCTTCAGTCTTATCAGTAACAGTCTCTTCATGCAATAATGAACTTTGCTGGATAAACATAAGTGCGCCACCCAATCCCTGAAATAAGATCAATCAAAAGTAAGATGCAAAATCCATGAAAGTACCATAATCAAGATCTAACATCTTCCCATTCCCTCACCTTCCTCACAGCCCAGGAAGCAATCGGAATGGGATCTTCTACATTGAAGAGCACAATTATGGCATCCTCCTCTGATTTCAACTTGCCGGTAATGTCAATAGGGATAGGTACCAGAACAGCAAAATTGGCCCTGTCAGGATCAGTGGCCAAGGCTGCACATGAAAGAACCAATGATTTCAACCATACATAGAAAATTATTTTTAAACACCATGTAAATTGCAAATAGGATTTTTCAATACCTTCTACTGACAGATGATATGACCACCAGACACACAATGTTGATAGGTTCCAAATAGAAAACCGTGGGTTTGAACCTTTTGCTACGGATACAAGATGATGTGACTTCAGAATAAATGATAGCGCTGAGATTGACTGAGCAAAACAATGACCAAAAATAATAATTGGTCATTAAACAGAGAACTAAATAATTAATATCCAGGAATCAAAGATAACCAGATAAGCTATAAAAATTACCGTTAAGTGCAATGATTCACCAACGACAGAAACAAGACTATTTGTCTCTGGGTTCCAAAATGTGATAAGATCTCCTGCACCCACAGCCAAAAGGGATCCATTTCCAGAAAAGCCAACACATAACATAGGCTTCTTTCTGTACCACATGAATAAACTTAAATTACCTGGTGTTCAAAAAAAATTGCTGTATTGATGGACAGAAATACACACAGATATATCCTGTAAAATTAGGCATTGGACAAAATGACAGCCTCATTTTAAAGTGCCCTTCCAGAAAAAATATCTCAGAACAATATCATTTGCCTTATGGGTTTTGGCTTAAGACAAATATGGATTTATTCTATCAAGTGTTTTTCCAATGAAGTTAGACTTGCATTAAATCAAACTTCAATAAAGACTAAAACAATACAAACTGTAACATGGAAAACGGGTGGATTCTATCGTACTGAAATACAAAATAGCAGCATTCAAAGCACTGTTTCATTTCACTTGAGTCTACCCTAATACTTATCAATCATAATAGCATGAATGAAACTCATAGAACATAGGACAACAATCACAACAATAAATCATAATAAAAACCAAACATGAAGTAGAAGCCCACTTGTATGTTCCAACTGATCGGCATCTCCAACCACAAACCTGACCAAATTCCTTTTTGCTCAGAATATTTTCATTTTCAACCCAAACCTGATAATGCAAGGAAATTAAATAAATAAATGATGAACTACAATTACATGAAATGAAAATAAGGAATCAAACTTCTGACAAGAGTTAATTTATCGTTTCGAGACAACTAAACACTAAGCCATGTTGAACTACCAATCCCCACACCTTTAAGACAGTTACAAAATACTTGTGTCCAAGACACAATAATCCTCTCAAGAACATTTAAGATGTAATAATAAAAATATGTTTCTTCCAGTAACAAGAAAAGGAGAAAACGTTACCTTGAAGTTTCCACCATAGGAACAACTCACTACCATATTCTTTTGTGGATGGAAAACGAGGGCTGAAATTGCAGCATCACTGTCAAGTATTACATCACAAATTAACATTCAAAATGATATCATAAAATCCACATGCAGTTAGTTGTTCAAGTCACACAAGCTTGCCGTCCTTGTAAAAATGAAATATGTATCATTAAAAAGCAAGCAACCAAAGCAGGATACTTAATTGTCAACAGGGAATGATCAAGACGTTTGCAATACTCCTAGATATTAATTCCCATCTATAATCAATAAGAAAAAATCAGCTGTTTTGCAGGTTAAATGAAACATACAACTAGTATTAAAAACTAGGAAAAATGTTTCAGCAGAAAGAACAAAAATTAAGCAAATATGCTGTCTAGCACAATGAAAGTTTGAAACATACCAAACTAGACAAACCACAAAAAATAAGAAACAAATGGAATTTCCAAAGACTGCCATCCAACATCTCTAGAGAGTTGCTCATGTAGATCATGTAATTTCATGATTTCATCCAATGAAGTCGACAAATTTACAGTGCTAATCTAAAATGGATAATGCCATATTGTCCACAAATTGACAATGTCACTGCAAAATAGATCAACTCAGTAGATATAACATGCCAATCCAGCCAATGAAAAGGTGAACAACTGGTCAATCATACCGGTTCAGAAGTAAAATATCCTAAACATGTTTGTGCCCTTCGTAGGGTTTCTACAGTGTAGCCACTGAAAGGAATATTTCAGAATAGATAGGATATGCTGTCAGACCAACACATCACAAATATACTTTGGAGTTACCGAGACACCAGAATATTGAGGCCATGATGGAATTCTAGTTAGAACGAGAATCTTGAGGCCATGATGGAATTCCAATTAGAATAAACATCGGTTTAAATGTCCCTTGCATGTCCATCCACAATATGAAAATGCAAGATAGATGAAATTCTTGTAATGTCTCTTAGTCCCATTCGCAGGCCTGTAGTTGGTCAGCTTGTTTCGGATTGGCCCTTTTATGTGTGGACTCTGTCAACCCTCCCCCTGGGTAAAGCTCTTCTTGGTTGTGTATAATTGATCCAACTTTGTGAATAATAAATGATTTACCCAATTAAAAAAAATGACAGAATAAGAGATTTTCCAGCTTACCCAACTGATGAATCAATAGTGCTGCCTTGGAAGCCACTGAATCCTTTTATTTTAGCAAATAGATCACACCCTGCTCACCAGAGAATCATCAAGGGGCATAAGAATTTAACGAGGCCTTGGAATCCAACGAATGCTCTTACTCTACAATATAGATCACGCCCTGTTCACCAGAGAATCAAGAGCCACAAGAATGTAAAGAGGCATTGCTTGTTGATACCCTATTGTATCAAGCTTTAAGAGTGTTCCCCATTGGCGAGTACATGGGTTGAGTGCTCTCTTGGTTTTTCCAGATCTGTAAACGCAGGGAGCTCGAACAAGCTATTGCACCATCCAGGTGCCAGCAGCTCTATGACCTCCACCCTGGCAATGGTATAAAATGCGCTGTAGTACAAATATCCTGGTCTCATTCTGGGTTTCCTGATCTGCATAGTTTCTGAGCTATGTCACTGAAAATTAGAAATATCTCAAGCTTCTGAAATGACAATTTAAAATTGTATGGTACAGTGAAACATCTCTCTCTATGTCTCCACATGTACACAAAGACATTATTTAAATACAAATATTTTGCATATCAGACTATTAATATTTATACATATGAAGTCGTAAGTTGTAACAATATTTATAGAATATAAATATATATAAAAGTATTATGCATTTATGTATATGCATATATACTATAGTATGTACATGAACTTATTTTCTTTTTCTGGGTTTTTTGGTTAGGGCTGTGTGAGACCTACCCGCTATAGATTAGAAAAGAAAAGGAACATATATATGTGTGTCTGTCTATGTGTTTTAACTTTTACCTAGAAACTTTACCAGTACTCAGAAATAGCTATACAAAACTTCTGCAGATGTTTACATCCGAAGACGTCCCTGCAGACAATTCCATAGTGTTTTGGTTTCCAAAATACTTCCAAGTGGACTGCTCGCTGGTTTCCAAAACATTTACAGTAAAGGAAACAGCCCACCAGAAGGTGGGGCCGGCCATAAAATTATGGTTCCAAGGTCAGTAGTTAGCTAACTCAGACTGGGTTGTACATTTAAGTCTTAAGAGGAACAGAAGAATATGACGAGGGGGCACTTTGAGACTTGACTATAGAACAAATATTCCAGGAACATATTTCACAGTTTAGATATCAGATTCTGAAAATAATGGAAAAGCCAAATTTTAAAATAGCTAGAGTAAATTCTAGGTAAAACTGCAGCTTTTTCATACTGGTTTATCTATAGAGGAGAGGTCCAAAGACTCCAAACCTCACCTTCAAAGGTTTAGGTCATGAATTGAATAATACCATGACCATCGCAACAAAATTGCTGTTAGCATTTTGAAAGGAATACAACCATCCTGTTCAGCTAGGGATTGAGTAATTTACGACAAAGAACAAATAAGGGAAAACCTGGGGAGCTAGGAATTGGTTACTTCATGGCAAAAAACAAATAATAGAAAACCCTAGGGAGCTAGGAATTGAGTACAAGAAGACTATCCTAATAAAATTGCTGTAGATACGTCAACCATGGGGAGATATGGAAAGAATAATTCACCGCACACAACAAACCAGAGAAAAGGATTAATAGCAATAATTTTGTAGTTAGTTACTAAGAATGTTAAAGAAGAGTCATAATAACAGGGAAAAAAAGGGATAATAATGGACAAGCCAGTGTGAATAGATTAAAACTATAAAACACCGTACCTTACTGGTTTAGCCTCATAGTAGGTCGTATGGAGATGACTTCCAAGTTAGGAGTTACAGCTATGTGATTTTTGGAGTTGTGGCAACTGCAAAGATAAATTTGCTTTTCTTCGAGTGTCAACTTCTCCCTCTATCTTATTATAGACAGGAACTTTGGAATGCACCACATGGCCAGAGGTCTATAATTTAATAAAGAGTTTTGACTTTGAAGTAACCATGTTGTAGCTCATTATTATCGTCATCAATTAAAAAAACTATCTAAATTGTATCTCTTTCTTAAGGTAATTAGTTAACAACCTTTCCTAAGGTAGTTAGTCCATTCAACTTGGGAGAAGTTTTAGCTTTTGGAGCAAAACTGCCTATGTAGATCTAAACCAGAATTGTCGATGTTTTTAGGCACAAAAGTATTGAGTCTTTCAAACAAAAATTATGGCTATAGTATGGTTGGTTAAAAATCCAATAAATGATATGAAATACACACCGATTTCATCCTGGTAAGCATGTCTGCATCTGGTATATCTGTGCCACAAATACTGATAACTTCTTTCCTTAATATATCTTCCCATTCCGAATTTAGCGCCAGCAAAAACACTGCCCAGGTTACCAGATTGGAAGTTGTCTCATGGCCTGCAAAGAAAAATGTCTTGCATTCATCCATGATTTCATCAATAGTCATGCTAAGATTTCTTTGAGACCCACCCAATTCTTTCTGGTTGGAAGTCATCATGATTCCAAGCAAGTCATTTCCATAGCCAACATGAGTTCCTGTTGTTGATCTTGGCTCCAACCTACTTAGAATTATAGAATTCAAGATTTCTTTAATTCTTCTATCAATATTCCAGGCATACCTGTTCTTTGCTGTAGGAATATATCTACCAAAAATCCAAGTACATGACAATCCTTAACTATAAGTACTATGACCCACTATGTTTGTGTAGAAACTTTTTGGACTATGTACAGCACTAAGAATACCCTTATCGATGAGTAAAATATCTACAGATTACGACACTAACCTATAGAGCACATTATGGCACTAGCCTAAAGGTCACAAAGTACATTAAAAAGAAAACACAAACACAGATTATGGCACTAGCATAAAGGTAACAAAGCACATTAAAAAGAAAACACAAACACAGATTATGGCAATAGCCTAAAGGTCACAAAGTACATTAAAAATAAAACAAGAAAACACAAACACAGAAGTTGAAGTACTACTGAACTTGCAGTCAAATGCAAAACTATATAAATGGAAGATACGTATACTGTAGTAATTACTGGCTTCCTGGGATGAAGACAGGTTCTTCATCTTTGGCTGCCATTTCTTGTAATTCTCTTTGCATCTCGAATACTTCTTTGCCCTCATTGTAACTGCTACCGAATGCAGTATGCGGTATGATGTGTACTATTAATGCTCTCAACTCTTAATGGACGTCAATTTCTTTGCCATGAGAGTCTGTTTGAGCCACCCTTTCTTCCCAATTCTTGAGCATGGATGAAGTGCAAGCAGCCATTTTCTTCACCATTGTCTGACATTGGCAACATTAGAGCATAACTAAAGTCAGTGGCATACTCTAAAAGACTCCAACTACCAGGCACTCCCCAAAAAATAGTCTAGGTTATGCATATACTTAGTTGGAAAATTCACAGCATATAACATATAATTTGGTTTATAGAGGAAAACACTGTTGAGATGAAGATATCATATATATCTAATTTATGAATTTGATAAACCTTTTTCCTCTTCAATTGTTTAATTCTATCCTTATCAGATATAATTTGTAGGCACCCACGTTTTCACTCTTTGGCCTTGGGAGATCTGTATGAGCATTATATCTTCAGTTTTTATAAGATAGATTGATAATAACTAGGTATATATATATTTCGTTGTAACATCGCTAGGGAGGTCTGCACAAGCCTAATACGGTTAAAGCATAGATTGATAACAACTTGGTGCATATTTCAAGTGCTTTTGATGTTTTGTATAAGCATACCTATATTCAATAGTTCTAGACATGCAAAGTGACAATGGTTTCTAAATTATAAAAAAAAATTCATTTCTTATTATTATGGCATTCCAAGAATACAAACCTTAAGTTTGTGAACATTGAAGACATGGCTCACGATCCTCCTGTGCTTGACCCATGTCAATCCATTTATCAAAACCAGGCCCCGCCCGAGCAAAGCCACTGCAAGAGGCTTGGCGCTCCCCTTGTCATAATGACCGAATTTATTCGATAAAAATTCCTTGATTAGCTCTGGTTCTGAAATGTACAGCTTAGAATGGACTCCATACCAATAGAAAAATGGCTCTCCTGAACAGAAACAATTATCAAGTACTAATAAGACATTGATTCCAAGCTAAACACTCTCACAGAATTCCAAACAACTAGAAGAAAGCTTATGTTGTAAATTCAATATTCTATTAGGTTAATGATTAGAAGAGGAATATAACAAGACTTGAGGAAAAACATATAGAACCATATATTTGACACCACTTATTGTAATGTGTCATGATTCTAGGAACAATGTCATGAGAAATCTTCTGCATAGGCTGCGCATGAGCCTCCCTAAGAAGCTCTCTCAACTCTTGGTCACTTTCGATGAGTGTCTGATATGGTGGACCTCTTATCCCTTGGGCTGTATAGAACTTCTGGAATGCATAAGGCTTCCATATCAGGTATATAAACAGCTTGACAACTATGCTCCCAAATAGAACAATTAAAACGGCAACCAACGCTTCAACATTGCTTCTAATCATAACATCCATCTTCAAAAACTCACACTACACTAATTACAGGGCTTATGCAATTGTCACAGAAATGGGATAATACACTTCAAATTTATAGGCACAATGAGGACCTGAAAATGCAATGGAACCGCACTCAACTCTAAAGGGCCACCATCACAACCTACATTTCGACCAAAAATCCGACAGCCGTATTGTAACCATTTAGCCTGAGCCATCTACATAGTCCACATAAATGCATTCTCATGAAGATATAGTAGAATAATGCATATATAGGATCTGTTTGAAACTTTGAACAAATATCCCTCCAATAAAATATATCAACTTATCTGCACCTTCAACTATATAAGGATTCAGATGATATATGGTCTTAAATTGCAACCACTGTATTGAACCAAAAAGGTAAAAAGAATAGAACTAAAATTCCCATCAGCACTTAACAAAAAAAAAGACCCTAGTCATAGAAGATCTTAACATTTCTCTCCTTTGGCCAAAAACAGTATTGTGGCCTTGCCAAAGCAACTGTTTAACAACATGCTGCAATAGCATCCATATTATGTTTTACATAATAATAGAACATTGTGCCGCCACCCTCCCTCGGGCCTCAACCAAACATTGGAGTATAGCTTATCTATAGAATACACCATGATAAAGCATTCCTTTCAAAATCTGTAAAAGGGCTCTAAGATCCATTCTCCAAGTCGATACAGAATGAAAGTAACATGTAATACTAGAAACTTCATCACTCACTGAAAACAAAAATTTAAAACAAAATCGCATATATAAAGTCCAACCTCTGGTCCTTCCACATTTCTTATAATTCCACAACCCCGAATATGCAGAAATCAGTTGTACAAATTTGCTTTAGCAATAATTACATAACTTTACGCCGTTGCTCCAGAAACTAAAGTTCCAAATTATTACATAATCCACGAGGAAACAAAAAAGCTCAAATAAGAGTTCCATGAAATAACTCTCTGCTTGGGAAACTAAATATATAGAGAACACCAGGTGGTGACATTGTATAGCCTTTAGAATTTGCCAGTAAGGTTTTTTTACAAGGATGTGTTTCCAACACAATCTGGCACCATAATCCAGACTTAAATTGACTCCCCTCTGCGAGAGACTACTATTTCTAAAATTTGTTACAATTATCATGGTGAAGACTCAAAGCAGACAATCAAGAACCAATATTACTTCCCGGCCATAAAGTCAGGCTACCATAGAATTACCAGCATATGGCAAACACATCAGTCAACAATTGAGAACCCTCTGGACAGATATTAATTATCTGGCAAAACAAGGGGATGGTTGCTCCAAATAATTTGACAAATGAATTGAAAATGTATCCTGACATAGAAAA
This sequence comes from Pseudotsuga menziesii, assembly GCA_001517045.1. Classification (NCBI taxonomy): domain Eukaryota; kingdom Viridiplantae; phylum Streptophyta; class Pinopsida; order Pinales; family Pinaceae; genus Pseudotsuga; species Pseudotsuga menziesii. Next base: position 707,729 of record LPNX010567533.1, read on the forward strand.
AATGAATACCAAACCTAGAACACAGAAAAGAAATGTCGATACAACTACAGTTACAAAAATTGCTAAAAACACCTCTTGTTGAGCTTTCTTTTTACCAGTATCTGAAACCATAGCAGATGGCTATGTTACACTCAGCTCAATGTGAATAGACAGTTCACCCACATATTTTAATCTGAGCCCTAGCACATGGCCAACAGCACCGACTTGGGATTCCTCCAGATCCCACGTTAGGAGGTCAAAATGATAATATCTGCCTATCATCAGTAACTAGGGACAGAACCTGCAGTATGAATATCTTTGGGATCAAGAGCAATAGTTCCCACTGTTAAGTTACTTGGCATGTCAGATTTAACTCCATTTGTATCGATAAGAATGGTACCTATAGTCAAAACATTTGGGGCATCACAATTAAATCTTGTATCTATTGGGATAGTGCCCACAGTTAAAACACCTGGGCTGTCATAATTAATTCCTCTTGTATCAATAGCCACTGTAAGAAGGGCTAATTCCTCTTGTATCATAGGTGGACCAATAAAAAGGGATAATTCACAGGCTGCCTAGCCTGGTTTTCTAATCCAGGTACTCTCTCTTGAGGATTGTAAGAAAATCATAAGCTGCTTGAAAATTCACAGGTGGTTAGTCTAGACCTCCCAAAGCATAGTAAAAACAAAGATGTCTAATAAGCATTGTGTTATTTCCGAGCCCTGATATTCACCAACTCAAATTCGGCAGCAAAACACTTGACAGACACACACAAAGGCACATACATTCCAAAACCCAAATTTGTAATAATGAAAAGGTAACTGGATAATACCTCTACCATCTCGACAACCCCACTCTCGTCGAACATTTTGGTAAGCCCTTCACTGTCAACGTCAAAGGGGATATTACCCACATATAGTTTAGTGCCCTCAGGAAGAGGAGGATATCCTGGTCTTCAACTGTCTCTTGCTCTGCTTTGCTCTTTGTACCAATTGCTACATCTGATTCTTCCTCCTGAACTGCTTGAATTCCCCCCAATTGCTCTTCCGATTATTTTCCTTCTGAAACTCCTGATGCAGGGGGGCTCCTCCACTTCTTCTTTTGCTTGTACCAAAGGAATATCATGTGCCTCCTCTACCACTTCTGCCACCACTGGTGAATCCTGTGCCAATGATCTAATTCTTACGACCCGCCTCCTGCCCAAAATAGGGGCCAAACAAGAAATCCCATGGCGGGCATGGGATATCCCTGAATGACAAGGGGCAGCCGTTGGGAAGGCCATCATAGGAAGCCTTGAACAAAGAGCCTTCAGACATGCTGAACCTCCTCCTAAAGATGTTACTACTATTGCTTCTAATGAAGGCAGCACTTGGGTAGTCGCCATTGAAAAGCATGAAGCTGCCATCTTCACAAAAACATCAAAAAAACCTGCCCTAAAACCTTGCAAAAATTCTAAAACTACAAAAGGATCCTATAACTTCATCGGATAGTGTCTAATTCTCATCAATTTCACTTTTACCTGAAAACTTCAAAACCAAAAATCCACAGTCCAAATATGACTATGCCTTTGTAAATCATCTCCAGAGCTCATAAAACACACACCTTCGTACCGCGACACTGAGAGGATAAGGTGTAAAAGGGATAAGATAGCAGGAGTTGGGTGGTTTGTCTTTCGACAAGATTTAGATATTTTTCTTCCATTTATATGGACAAATATATAAACATATAAAGCTTGAGGGCTATTTAGGAACGAGATTCATGTTTGTGTCTTCATCTGTATATATTATTTGCTTTTGTTATAAAAAATGGGTTGTTTATGGGATAAGATATGATTAAGATGGATTTAAGTTCATTTATGTTTTAATTTTGAAGTGGATTAAGTTTTGATGGTTTTAACTTGTTAGGATGGGTAGCTTAGTTGAAACATTAATTTATCTTTCATGGCATTAACTTAGATGAAACATCACTTCACTTTTTATGTCACTATCGATGATATAATGAAACTCAGGGTGGTGGTCTGGTATCTAAAAATTATGGTAATGGTGGGAGTAGCATAAACAAATATTATGGGTGTTACATTATATAGAGTGTTAACATGTCTCATATGAACG
>LPNX010567533.1:710036-747052 GCA_001517045.1 Pseudotsuga menziesii
TCTTTTATGTGGGATATTTGTTGGCTTTCTTTTCACATCACTACATTCATGAGATTAATCTATGCAAGAATTGTCAAATTCTCACCCCTAAAACCTAAGCACAATCTAGTCCTCCATATCCCATTATCATTATTAACATTTTTTGCAACTAAGCGATCAACGTTATGGAATGTCACCCTATATCCAATTGTGACCACAAGTAGATTATTGGCCGTTACCTAATTTATCAAATGGTTTGAGCAATGTTCTTGGTGTAATCCACACATATCAAATCTATATTCTAGTTCTATTTAATTGGAGGTTTCTTTCACTCCTGCCATGTAATATTGTACCGTACTGCCCCAATGAGTTCCCTCAACATCTGTACTCCGCGGCCTCCAGTTGTACTCTTCAATTCCTCTAGTTTAATGGTTCACTCCGAGCAATCAATCTACTAGCACCATCTTGGTAAAGAGACTGGCTATTCCTCGTAGCATAACTTCCTTTCTACCGTGAACCAATTGGCTCTTGGTTGCACTACCTTCTGAATCTACCCATCAAGGAATGTCATTTGAAAGCGAAACCAGGAAACAAGGCAAAATGGGACCTATATTAACTAACTGGTTATCTCCTTCTCAAAGAAAGTAATATATAAAAAAAGAGTTTGAACAATAAAAAATGATAAAGAAAGTTACCAGTATAAATAATATGTATAAAGGCAAGTTCTCCATTTGAAATAGGCACCCAGAGATAAAACTGATCATGGCACCAAGGTTTGTAAGAATCACCCTCAATAAAAATATTCTAACGAATATTTCCTTTCATAAGAAGGTATCAAATCATGTATCCACTCTGTGATCGACTACATGGAGTAGCATAATGAGAATCAGCATCGACTGATCTTTACGCATACTTGGATTGATTAACAGCATCGCCACCTGATCACATCGACTTATACATGAAGTACAAACATCGAGTGCATCAACTCTTGGGATTGACAAACACTTGTGAGCACTGTTGAAAAATCGATGTAGGTTTCTGGATATAACACAAATCATAAATGACACCCTCTGACATTATGCAATATACACCCACCATATCCATATTACTTGCAATTAAAATTTGGGTTTAGAAACCACTTTTATTAAAGTTCAAATTCTAGAAAAATTAAGAAAAAATTAACAGCGACTTATAGAAATAGCTAAACATAAAAAATACGTCATTAATTTTTTACCAAAATTAAAACATCACTTCCTCTCACATATGGCAAATTAGTATGCATTTAGGAGGTACTCACACCTCTCACACCTGGCAAATTAGTACTAGCTCTTTCTTTGACAAATGGGTTTATATGCTCCAAAGCACTACAGACCTCTCTTCTCCCAAAGTTGTAATGTTGCTTACCAAGGTTAGTCTAGATCTTTTACTAAGGATAAATGATGCAGGGGAATCACTCTTAAATTGCAACGTGGCCATTCGAAAATTAAGACTCTAAATTTTACAAAAGGGAGTGGGTTTCCCTTAATTGAATATTCTCCATATGTTTAGGTCAGTGGTAATCAATTTAGTGAACTAGTTCTGGAAAGAATCGAGTTAGCTTTGCTGTCAATGGAAGAGTTAAGTTAGAAATAGGATAGAATGCAGTTGAATTCATTTAGGATATCTTGTGAAGCTGTCAGATTGTTAGCATAAATTTAGGAATTAAATTTCTAATTCTATATTTAGTTTCCTTCTCCTTTTGTATATATTCTAAATTAGTCTATTAAAAGGTTGGATTCTTCGATTAATGGAAGGATTATTTCCGTATGAGATTGTTGTAATCCCCAAAGTTAATCAATGAATCTTACAATTCCTGGGGGCTGCTCATGAATCTTACAAATATAACAATATTAAGCAGATTACGTAGTTTTAGTATTTGGGAAAGCATTATACTTTACTACAAAAAAAGAGGTGCAACAACAGGTAAAGACTTGCACAACTCCTCTCATAAGTATTTCTGGAAGGGGTCTCGTAGGGAAAGTAAAGAGTCTAGGTCCCTCCCTTGAACCTTGAAGCGAGGAAATTCTTAGATATTATAACCTTTAGTCTAAAATCCTGTACACAACATTTTTGTTCTACCAACCCTTGAATTGCTAGTTCCTGAGTTTTATCTGTAAACATAGCAATATTATTATGAACTTGGGTAGGTCTGACCTATTTTTGGGGCTGCAACTTGTGAAAATCACAAGATATCCAATAATATATTTGATCCTTATGGCCTATTATAGTGCATCTGCAGGTGTAGCATTCCTCTGTTACTGTAAGGGAGTTATGATCTATCCATTTCATCTCCACCACATCCACAACAAAGAAAAAAAACATGAATAGAAAAAAAACACAATAGATAATCAAGAAAAAAATAGAACAAACCTGAAGGTCTAAACATTGATGCCATTCTGAAGGTAGTGGAGACCCAACGTGAAGCTCAATACCAATATTTGTCAGTTTCAATTCCTGTCCACCGACACCAATCTCATCACCATGTTTAGAATTTCCTGAATTCCAATTCCATTTACTCTTCTTAGATGTGTCTTCAAGCATCTTCTTAGATTCAGACAAATTACTTGTAAATCTAGTCCTCTTAGCCTAAGTATTCAACACAGTAGGTCCACGTCAGAATTGAACTCCCTGTACAGGTGCTTGAAGGATAAAGAAAGAAAACAATTCTTTAGGAGCCCAATCCTTTTCAACCAACAATCATATATAACTCAGTGACTGCAACTTGGTGAGACCTCTGGACCAATCAATTATCATGACCTTTGATTCGCCAAAAATAGAAAGCTAGAGAATTTTTATTTTTTTTTGCGAACCATAAAATCCCCCATAAGGCTAAAAGTTCATGCAATTGCTTTGTTGGATCTCTGAAGATCGAGGTGCATGGCACTAATATTACTAATAGAAGGTACACAACTTACAAAAATTACACTTCAATTCCAAATTTGCAATTTTCCATGACACAATTAAAAATTACTAACATAAATGACTAATTCATATTCTTCTAGCTAGTCATTTTTTATGTCGTGACTAAATTATTCATTTATTTTAGTCATTTTTAACTCTGTCACTTATTATCTAGTCATATTTGTTAACTGGTGACTAAATTAGTCGTTAATTTTAGTCGTTTATAGTTGAGTCAATCAAAATTGCTCATATTTAGCAGTAAATCACTTGGAAAACCTGTGGTGACTAGAATTTTTAGTCACCTAGTAGCTAATTCCTCATTTTGTACTAGTGTTTCTTGAGGGATCATGACCCAAAATGTAGCATTAGAGGAAATTTCAACTTAAAATGGGCCTCCTAAAATGAACTAATAAAATAATAGTTAAAATAATAAAATAATATTTATTAATTTTGGAGGAAGAAAAGAAAAAAACTACTTTTTTGTTTGTATTTTTGACATATCTCCCTGTTTTTTTACTCAAATTTCAATCGGGAGAGCTCGTTGGATGCGGAATTAAATTCCGCATCCAACGAGTACCCACTTGGCATACTTTTTATGGACCCCACTACCCCAAAAACAAGAAATACCTGAAAAAATGGAATGATGACATCATCATTCTGTTTTTTCAGGTATTTCTTGTTTTTGGGGTTGCAGGGTCCGACAAAAGAATGTTGAGTGGGCACTCGTTGGATGCGAAATTTAATTCCACATCCAACGAGCTCTCCCGATCGAAATTTGAGTAAAAACATAGGGAGATATGTCAAAAATACAAACAAAAAAGTAGTTTTTTTTATGATACCTAACCCCAAATTTATATTAAAAAGTGTTTAAGACCTATACAGTATTTCAAATTTAAAGCGATTTCATTGGCTAACACATGGTTACATGGAATTTGAATAAAAGTTAAAAGGCCCATTTTGAGTTGAAATTTCCTCTAATGGGAGGTTGCCACCTGCAACATTGGAAGTGTTTGAGGATGCTGCCACTTGTCTATTTGCTCTCCACCTCGTCTCCTCCACCAACTTGGCTAGTAACACTCTTTTTAACAACTCTTCCAAGCTGTTGCCTCCACTTTTATTTATTTAAAATTAAAATATTCAGAATTACATTCCACATCCTTGATTCTGCTGAGTCATCAGTTACAACTTTAACATAAAATTTAACATAATGTCTTGGAATAAAATCAAATAAGATAATATTACTTTGCAAAATTGGGGCATGTGACATACACACCCCCTTAGAATATAACATCGTCCTCGATGTTATTTATTCTTCATCCTCGAAAGTCCCCTGGAATAGAATTGGATATGCATCTCGCATTTTACTTTCCAATTCCCAGGTGGCTTCCTCTAGACTAAGGTGTTTCCATTGCACCTTCACCTATCCAATGGTGTGGTTTCGAAGTGTAATTTCCTTCCTCTTGAGGATACAGTCCGGTTCCACAAGAAATTCTCCTTCTGGTTCCACCTGTACAACATTCCAGTTAACAACATGAGTAGCATCATGAACATATTTCTTTAAAATAGAAATGTGAAAAACATTATGTACTCTTAAGTTAGGTGGTAATGCTAATTGATAAGTCCAACCCTAGACAAAATTTCAAATGGGCCATAGTAACGAGGTGCCATTTTTGCACAACTACGCAATCTTAGAGAGCTCTTTTTGGGCCTCACCTTGATGAACACATGTTCACCTACCTGAAACTCCTTTGGAGTTATTTTTAAGTCTGCTTGAATTTTTTGCCGATCCTGTGCCACTTTCAGATTTCCCTACACTTGTTTCACAATTTCTTCCATTTCTTTTAACAGTTCTAGACCTAATACCAATATATCTACTAGATTACTCCAAGAGATAGGAGTATTACATTTTCATCCATATAAGATTTTGAACGGACTAAATCTGGTTGATGTTTGATAATTATTATTATAAGAAAATTCTACCATATGTAAATAGTCCTCCCATTTACCTACCTGGTCTTTCACATACATTCTTAATAAATCTTCCAGTACCTGGTTTACCCTTTCAGTTTGTTCATCTATTTGAGGATGGAAAGAAGTACTAAAATTTAATGTAGTGTTTAACCCTTTAAACAAGTACTTCCAAAAGTTTCCTGTAAACTTAGGATCTCTATCTGAGATTATGACTTTTGGTACTCCATGTAATCGAAATATCTGTTTTAGAAAAATATTAGCTATGTTTGTAGCTTTCTAAGTAGTTTTAACAGGTACAAAGTGAGCTGCTTTGATTAACTTATCAACTACTACCATGATAGAATCATTCTGATTTTGATTTTTAGGCAATCCAGTAATAAAATCTAGACTAATTACCTCCCATTTCCAGCTAGGGATGGGTAAAGGCTGAAGCAAACCAGCTGGGTGTTGGTGTTCAGTTTTTACCTGTTGACATTCTAAACACCTTGCAATATATTCAACTATTTCAGTTTTCATATTTGGCCAGAAATACTCTTTTCTTAACATGGTTATAGTCTTTTGATAACTTGGATGACCTAAATATGGTGTTTTATGAATTTCATCCAGAATTAACATCTTGACTTTAGGGACATTAGGTACATATAGTTTATCTTTATATATTAAAAATTCATTTTCATTTAAATTGTAACCTTTTATTAAGTTTTCTGTTGGGTTTTCTTTAACTTTAGCTTGCAAATTCTAGTAAATTTCATCTTGTTTTATTTCTTCTTTAAGTTGTTCATCTAAGTCTGAAACATAGGTGCTGATTACTGTTACAAAATTCAACCTTGCATTCCTACTTAATGCATCAACAACTTTATTTTCTTTACCTTTTATATGCTAGATTTCAAAATCATACTCACTTAAGAAATGTAACCACCTAGCTTGTCTGGCATTCAGATTAGGCTGATCTAAAATATACTTCAATCCTTTATTATCAGTCATTAAAACAAATTTTCTGCCAATTAGGTGATGTTGCCACATCTTTAAGGCGTGTATTACAGCTGCTAATTCCAGATCATATGTCACATAATTCTTTTCATGAACTTTTAACTTTCTAGACTCATAGGCAATAACATTCCCTTCTTGAGTCAGAACACCGCCTAAGCCATCATTACAGGTGTCAGTGCACACTACAAATTCTTTATTAGGATCTGCTATTCTTAAAATAGGTGCACTGGTTAATAAAGTTTTTAACTTTTTAAAGCTTTCTTCACATTTCTGATTCCAGTCTAACTTCTTTCCTTTCTTCTGCAAGGAAGTTATCAGATTTGCTATCCTCGAAAAACCTTCAATGAACCTCCGGTAGTAACCGGTAATGCCCATGGAAGATCAAACATCCATCACATCCTTAGGAATCGGCCAATCTTCGATTTCCCTTATCTTTTCAGGATCTACGAAAATTCCTTCCTTGGTCATTACGTGACCTAAATACTGAATCTTATCCTTGAAGAAATCACACTTACTAAACTTTGCAAAGAGTTGATGTTCTCACAACTCTTGAAAAACAATTTTTAGATGTTCTTTATGTTCTTCTTCAGTTTTTGAATAGATTAGAATGTCATCGATAAACACGACCACAAACTTATCCAAATACTTATGCATTACGTTGTTCATTAAACACATGAATACAGCTGGGGCATTAGTAAGCCTGAATGGCATTACAACAAATTCATAATGACCATATCTTGTTCTAAAAGTTGTCTTAAAGATGTCTTCATCTTTAATCCTCACTTGATGATATCCAGGCCTTAAATCTATTTTTGAAAACACCGTGGCTCCATGTAGTTAATCAAACAAATCATCTATGTGGGGCAAAGAATATTGATTTTTGATGGTCATCTTGTTTAACTGATGATAATCTATGCAAATTCCCATAGTTTCGTCCTTCTTCTTGACAAAGATGACAGGTGCTCCCCAGGGAGACACACTTGGTCGAATATAATTTTTATCAATTAAATCTTTTAATTGTGATTTTAATTCATTAAGTTCCAATATGTTCATTTGTTACAGGGCCTTTGAGCTAGGTACTGCACCCGGTACCAGCTCAATGGTGAAATCCAATTCCCTTTTCGGAGGTAATCCCAGAATTTCTTCTGGGAATACATCAACATATTCTTTTAAGACTGTTATGTCTTCCACTTTTAACTTATTTGTTTTAATTTTACTTTCCTCATCAGTAATTGTTACTGCATAAGATTTACATCCCTTTCTAACATCTCTTTTAAGTTGTAAAGCAGAAATCTTCCTTACAGTAGTTTTTCTAGGAATTCCTTTAACACTTACTGTTTTTTCATCATTGTTTAAGCATGTGAAAGTTTTGTCATAACAATTTAGAATTACTCTATGTTTTTCTAACCAATCCATGCCAATCAACAAATCATAAGAACCAAGTGGCAAAATATTAAGTTTAACAATAGTTTCAAATTTATCCATAACTAATGCACATTCTTTCACAAAACAAGTTACTTTTCTTTTAGCACCAATGGCTAACTGAACTAACCATGAATTCTCAAACTTATCAACAGATAACTTACATTTTTCTACTATCTAACGTGCAAAATAACTGAGACTAGCTCCTGGATCAATCAAAATAGTTACAGGGGTCTGATTTATCATACCTTCTACTTCCACCATGGAAGTCTGATATTCAACTTGTCAGTTCTCCAAGGCTGCGTTGATTCTAGGCATGCTCCTCACTAGTTTCCCAATGGTCATCTCCTCCTGTATAGTATGGATATTGCTAACAGTCTTCTTCTAGTTTGGACAGACTGAACCATAGTGTGGGCCATTGCACTCCCAGCACTTGACAGGCTCTTTGTGCTCAAAGTTCTTGTTAAAATTTCCATGATTATTTGCAGTTTCCTTACCTTTAGGATTGTTCTGATGGTTGGGTGTATTGTTCCTATTTCCTTGGAAATTCTTGTTATCAGAATAGTTTTTGGCCTTATTGTTCATAAAATTTCTGTTAGGCACAAAATCCTTCTTCTTTTGTTCAAACTAATTATTATTTTTCTTAGCCTTCCAATTGGCCAAGCTTTCTTTTTTCTGATTCTGCTCAAAACAGAAGTTAGCATTTCTCATAGCTTCCTCCAAGGTCTTTGGGTTATCATATTCAATTCTATCTTTAATATGATAAGGTAGACAACTAAGGAATCACTGTACCTTTGGTTTCTCATCTACAAGGTATGGTACATACCTAAGTAGACTTAAGAACTTGCTGTTCAGATCCTTCATTGTCATTGAACCTAACTTCAGTTCATAAAACTCTTTGGCTCTCTCCTCATAATACTACTCATACAGGAATTTCTTTTTTAAATACCTCTTAAAGGTACTCCAGTTAACATCTTTTTCCTTTATACCCTTAACTCTATTCAAGTCCTGCCACCAAATGTCAGCCTTTCCTAAGAGGTTATATATATCCATTCTAGCCTTTAACTGGTTAGAATAATTATATATTTGGAAGTACTTCTTCATCCCAGATAACCAGGATTCAGCTTCCTCCCCCTTCTCAGTCTCTCCATTAAATTTTGGTGGTTTTATCTTTTTGAATTCCCTGGAAATTTCCTCATAAGGTTTGTATTTCCTCTTTTTAGTGTACAGATTATCATCACTACTATCACTAGTGGTATGGTAATTTTGTTCTTCACCAAACACTTCAGAAGACGAACTACATTCAATTTTTGTATGTTTCATCTTTTTACATTTTTGTTGATGACTGGAATCTTCTGATTTTGACCTTCTACCCCTACCCTCAGTTTGAAACTTTTCAATTAGGATCTGATTCAACTCTTCTTGAGCCCTCAGAATCCTTTCATTTTCTTGCTTTACAGACTCCATTTCAACTTTTAAGTCTTTTACAGTTTGTAACAAATCTGAGGAATTGGTAGTTAAATCCTCTGGTATAGGATCTATTGGTAAATTTTCTGTTTCAGTAGCTGGAGACTCCTCCTCTGCATACTCTTCCAGCATTTCCATACTTTCCTGTTAAACTTTAGAAAAACAATTCTCTGTTGAATAACATTTAAAATAAAATACATCAGCACAATAATTTAATTTACTATTTTATGAAAGCTAGTTGGGCTTCATCAAGGCCTAGTGTTTGAACCTTGTGCTCTGATACCACATGTCAAAACCCCAATTTTTCACAAAAAAATTAAAATTTTGAGATAACAACAAATGCTAAAACCTACGGTCTACTAACAGCTAACGGTTAGCAATAAAAGAAATTGTCAACTAATTAGTTTTACTAAATGTTAATTACATTAACTCAACAGTTCATTTTTGTAACAGGAATAAAGTCTTCTTGCGTAATGTTTTACTTCAGTTTATTGATGAGTCTTTTCATGTCAACTAGGTGGAATCTACTTTTGAATCCAGGGCTTACTTAGCAATCATGCTAACGCAGATGATTACTGGTTCTTACAAGTTTACAGGTATGATCAAACGAGTACGTATTAAAAATTCTTAAAGTATCCAGCAGTATTTTATTTTCAATTAAAAAGCTTAGTAATTAAGCTGCTAAAATTTAAACAGCTTCCGTGAGGTAAAACCATTTGGCTTCCTTAAAATTTCTCTTGTAATAAAGTTCAGAAGTAAGTAGCGATAGTAAGATATGTTTGAAACTCTAAGAATTAGAATCTCCGTTACAAAGTACTTCTTCTTTACTCAATATAAATTGCAATGTTATAAATTTTGTTTTTTCAGTATCTATACAATAATACATTATCTTATCTGTGTATCAGTTGTCCCACCTTTCACTTTTGTGAGATAACTTACAGCCTGTTAACCTTTTGACCGTATAATTTCGATTGTGTAAACTAAAAACCATAATGCCTTCCTATATGAGATCATTCTTTGCCTATATTTTAATTTCATTTCTTACCATGTGGTTCTAATAATTTCTGGACTCAATAGAATCATTCCTATTCAATTTCTTAATTTATCTATGATACTTCTCTTGAATTAAACTACTGTCTACAAACAATTTTTTTGAGATTGATGCTCTCGAAATAGGTCGACTTTCTAGTTATTTTGTTTAATTCTATAACTACTTTACTACCCAATTGACCTAGTGAATCTTAAGTAATTACCAAGTTGAGTCATAACCAAAATTCCTTAAAGTATTGTCGCTTTGAACTATGTAACAAAATTTCATAATAGTGTTCTTACAGTACGTTTGGTCCACGTCATAGTTCTGCTATCATTGAGTTATTAGTTCTTATGTGACTTATAACCATCCATACTCTATTTTGTTAATAGACATTCAGTCTATATCTAGCGCAAGGTTATAAACATGTTTAGATTAGAGTTTATGATTCTCTAACTATTACATTATGCCATTATAAAAGTTATATTTTGTAAGATTGATATTACAAGATATTTACCATGTATAAACTATAGTCTTTGTACAAAGGAAAACTAAAGTTTCTCGGTGATTACTATGAGCTCTCCCATAAAACATTTGATCTCTATATATAATAAAGACAACGTTCAGAGAAAAGAAATGCAATCATCCAAATCGTAATTGTGATATTATAATATAATAACATAAGGTTAATGGTGAAATGAGTAATATGCATGAACGAAATTCGGGCTTTAACTAAGGTTTAAAGGTGACATTCTTTGATAGGTAAACGTAATCATAACGTTGATATTCTATCACTAAACTAGCATGTGATATGGTGCACATTAGTATTGATTTGCATGGCAATCATTGGGTCGACGATATAGTTTACTCCTCGTTCCAATGATTTAATAATTGGATAACATTTTATGCAGTAACTATAGATGATTGATCCATTTCCTGGTTTTGATTTACTGACCATGTGGTCGTCTCTTGACCAAGTGTGGAAAATATAAAACACTACCATAACTGTAACCCTTATCATTTCTTTCCCGTAGTTTGCGCTGGCCCTTGAGGCTACTCTGCTTGGCTTTCATGGTGGCCGTCGGTCCTCCTCTCCTCTGATTGTCTTGAGTCCTGGTTTAGTGTTGCATAGGCTCTAGTGTGTGGTTCAAAATCCATTCTCAGTGGCTTGGGTTCTCGGTCTGCAAACTTGTGGATATTATCGTTTCCCTTGGCTTGCCATCTGTGTAATCTTCCCTTCATCGTCCTCGTGGCTTACTGTCTGCTCCAGTTTTCTTTGTTGTCCTCATGCCTCGCCGCTGTGTGATGGTTACACTTATAGGCTGTTGAGTTTTTAAATTGCAAAGCCTATAGGTGGCAGTGATTCTACCAGACTATTCATCCTTTTCATTGACAGGTAAGAGTTTTGTTTTTGCTTCTATTTAAGTTGCAGCTGGTAAAATGTTGTTACAAAGGCACATTAAACCTTAGGTTAATTACTTACTAATAGTGGTCTGTTGAACTCCTTGCAAGTTCTCACCACTACATGCTTTCACGGTGAAGAAAACAAGCAATCAACCAATGAATTTCGTGGCTCGTGGCTTTGTTTAGGTAAGCCCCGTGGTCCATATGTTGAGTTTTCACCCTACTTGTAACAGGGTGGTCAATGGAATCACCCAGGGTTTTGGGGAAGCCTTCCTCGACTCGCCATAAGTTATATAGTTTGATTTTACAGGTTGTTTGCGGGTTTACCTAGTTTCAAACCCTCTCTAGTCGATGGGCAGACTCGGTTTAGCTGAGCAATGTATTTAGTTGGATGTTTGGATTTACGACATGGTTAAACTAGTAGTTTTTTGTAAAGACAGTTCGGTCTTCAGGCTTGGTTTAGTTTATCAGATGTTTAATGTTATACTTTATGTAAATTCAGGGTTTTACTTTTCTTGACTGTAAATGAAGTTTTATACTCTGTTTGAAATACTCTGTAAGGGTTTATAATTAAAGTTTTTAAGACTGATACTTACAGTCATAATTTAATTTTTGCTTTTTTTAATTCAGAATTATGAACTAGGGTTTAACCTGTGAAAACCCTCGTTTTGAAATAGATTATTCCAGTTTATAATAATTACATAGTCTTTCTGTTTGTCCTTAAAGGACTGTGAGTAATTTATATTAACTTAGTTACTTAATGGTTACATAATTTAAATAGATTTGGTTTATTACTTCAATGTTTTGATATTTGTAAATGTAATAATTATAAGGGTTTTAACCCTGTCATTTACTTTTATAGATACATACTGTTAATAAAATGAAAAGACACAATTTATTTTATAAGTACATTTTGTATATGTTGATTAGTAATGTATTTCATTCTGTGTTTAAATTCAGTTGGCTCTTTAATAGTTTAAAAGAACTAACTTATGGTTTAACCTAGGTTACTAACGTCTATAAGAATACAGATAAATTATGCTCAGAAACATGAGCTACTATTTATCCTATTTAACTTTTATAATGATGATTTTTATATTGATCTTTTGTTAAATTTGATTACTGTCACAAGATTTCTTCAGTTTGTTTAAAAGAATTACTAATTCATAAAAAATACTGTTTATTGTTAATAATAATAATATTTGTTTTAATAATAATATTGTTTGTACATACTGTATTCCTTTAAGTTTCTTTTTACATAGATATATTATTAATAAAGACTGAGAACAGTCTATAATAGTTGATTTTATTTAATAAGATTATTTTGTAAGCTTGGTGAAAGAAATAAGAACTTTCATACCTATCAATACTCCTTTACATATAATTTGTCTGTAAGTGTGTTAAGACAGTTCCTTATTAATAATATTTTATGCATAGGTTACTACTGTCTTTTAGTTATTTTAACTCTAAGAGAAACAATACTGTAGGAGTTATTAAGTTCTTATTTATTATATTCCTTATCTTAAATTAGTTTATCTTCAGAATTTAATTAGGTTACCAATACTTAGAGTTCAGATAGTTGCAGGTAAAGATAGATATTATTATTAAGAAAAGATATAAACTAACAAAACCATATTTACATCTTTACTTAACATAAATAATGAGCATTTAACTGATATCTCTATTTCTTCTATTTCAGTGCAGATGTATAGTTTATAAAATAAGGTGTTGTGTAAAAGAATGAATTACATACTTGCATATACTGCTATTAGTAAAATAATATGGTCCTGTTCTTTTTTTAATATTCTTAATATACAGTATGGTTCTAACAACAACCCTATGCAACAAATTAATATTCTTTCTAGAAAACAACTATGTACTAAAAGAAAAGATTTCAATACTCTGAAAAACATAAGTACTCTATTCATTTCAGATTGCTATCATACTTCATTCATTTTAAACATACTACCTGTGCTAGAGTACGATCTGGTTTACTCCAGATGGGGAAAAACATAGGTAGGATTATTTTTCATCAAAGAACAGATTCAACATTAAAAAAACTAAGAGATTTCAAACTTAACAGTTTACAACATAACATATAAATCATTCATTATTTGTTCATACTCAGATATAAACTTTAACACATAAATTAAAAGATAGTAGAACATGTTTTAAAAGCTGGATGACAACAGGGTTGGGAGGCTATTCCTCCTTACCAACTCGTGGAGTTCGCTCAAACAACAACTTCTCAGGACCCTCGAGCCTATTCCTGGTCTCCTTGGCTAGGACTAGGTGGAGCAAACAACAAAGTACTAGTCCAATGACTCAATATCAACTTTTCACACTGCAGTAAGATCTTTCAGCTGGAAAGTTGTACTAGATCACTTCCTGTGGTTTACCCCTCAAACACCTTCCTCAAAAATTCCCTTCCTAATGAATTCCTTGAAGTGCATTCACCTGAATGATTCTTCTCCTAGAATGAGCAGCCTTAGCTCCCTTCAATGGGATTTTTTTATTAAGATTTCCTAGGTCTTTTTGGGTTAGTTGTCATTAATTGAGCCACCTGCTCTGATCCCACTTTCTTGGGGGATCATGGCCCCAAATGTAGGGAGGTTGTCACCTGCAACATTAGAAGTGTTTAAGGATGCTTCCACTTGTCTATTTTCTCTCCACCTAGTCTCCTCCACCAACTTGAATAGTAACACTCTTTTTAATAGCTCTCCCAAGCTGTTGCCTCCACTTTTATTTATTTAAAATTAAAATATTCAGAATTACATTCCGCATCCTTGACTCTGCTGAGTCATCAGTTACAAATTTAACATAAAATTTAACATAATGTCTTGGAATAAAATCAAATAAGATAATATTATTTTGCAAAATTGGGGCATGAGACATTCCTTGTATATGCAGGTCATAGTAAGTACAGTCACGTATATATGCAGGTTTTCCTCTTTCAAGTCGTGTACATACGTTGTTATTCTTTAAATTGTCATGCATATCTCCCATTTTGGTTTATATCTTGGTATGTGAATTTACTAGGTGGGTTGTGAGTGTTTCTAGGTCTTCCAAGCTCCTTCTGTTGTTTTTTGAATGCTCCTATTGTGACTAGAAACCCCTTTTTATTGGCCTTTTTTAGAAAGTTATTCTTGTCAATTTCTCCCTTTTTGTTTTGCTATTAGTGCACTAGTTCTTAAGTATCGATGTCTTGCTTGGCTACAATTTGTTTCCTTCTACAGAGACTGATATTTTAATGGTTCTCGTTGCATTTTCCCTCATTTATTTTGAAAATACAAAAAATTTGCATTGTTGCATATTCACTTGCATTGTTGCATATTCACTTGCATTTTGCATGTGCATGAAAATAAGTACTTCCATTTGTTTGCTTGCGATGAGATTAGTGTTTAGGGTTTCATTCAATAAGGATTGCATTTGCATTCAAAAATAAAAGGAATTATTGTGCATTTCTTTTGGTGGCATACCATCTTTTCATTTGGAAAACAAAGTTGCACTTGGCATCATTTTTAGCTATGCATATTTGCTTTTATTGTTTAGTCATAACATCACTAGTTTCATGATCATATCCATTGAGTAAGTACAGCCTCTTAAAATGTATTCTTAACTTAAAATTGAATAGAACAATTTTATTTTATAGGGCGCTTCAACATGCTTAAGTTTTAGAGTCTTGGAATAGGATTTTGTGAGTAAACTTCTCCAAGAATATAAAACAAAAACAATCGAGTGTTTGACCAGGGAGAGGAGAAATCCTTGTTATAATTGGTGTTCTTAGGAAGATCCTCTTACACAGGATTTAATCATGAGGAAGCACACAATTTGATGGTGGGGATAGTCCTCAACTACCTTTATTAAGCACCAAAGATATTTCCAGGATCTTATTCATATCTAGGGGATATTGAGGTTCCTTTACTTCTTTCGAGCTTTGGCCTTAGTTACCCTTCCCATAATGTGGATCCCTCCTACGAATGTCTTCCTGAGCATTGTTTATATTGAGGTGACCTTAGTTGCTTTTCATAGGTATCGCAGGGGGTACTTACAGAGGTTATTATGTGAGTGTCCTGGCCAGGTAGGGGTCATATGACACAGTTGCTTTATGCGTTAAAGTTGAGGACCACTATAGTTGGTTACACACTTCCTTTTGTAGTGTATGGGAGTCTTAGGACTCTGATAAGCAAGACATACTTGCTTCATTCATGAGCTCATTTTTCCTCACTCTTTGCTTGTTTGCATTTATCCTAGATTACTTATCGGTGTGCTCTATCTTCACTAGTTGAATTTAGGGATTACAGTTACTTGAGTCTCTTTCTTTGTGGAGTCATCATCGATCGAGTTTCGATGCTTTGCAATTCTCATCTCTGAGCAAGTTTACTTCCTTTTGACCCTATATAGCCTATTTATAAGAGTTCCGGACATTACAAATGGCCTATTTCCCACCAACGTATCCATATGATTTTTAACATGACTACCACTTCTGACACATCGTAGTTCCATCTATCCCATTAATATAGATTGGGAAGAGGAGCTCATGAATATCCTTCTTCATCTACTTTATGGATTCCCAGGACTCTAGTCTATATTGACCCTCATGGGGTTGGTCCTTCCCACCTAGTAAGAACGAACTCTCTAGAATTTGAAGGATTTCACCCAAACGTTTCGTTGGGAAGGTTGGGTATTAATATATAATCAATTTCCTTTAGTTCAAGTCCTTTTACATTTGGCATGCCAAATATCTACACTGGTATTCCATCATCCATCCAAGGCCATGATGCAAACCCTAGTGTTGGATTGTGGGGCATGTCATACCCTTAAATTGCACATCAGTTTGAAGGTGGTGATATTCCTCCTTCTACTTATTTGTTGGCAGGTGTCCACGCCCTTCATCTGGCCTTCACACTAGTGTTCATCCTAGTGGGGGTGGTGGTGGATACTTGAAAATTGGGTCTACAACTTACATTACTTCTTTCTTCCTATCGTCCATTGCACCTATTTCGTCGAATTCCTTTCTCTTGAAACATCCTATCCATATCCCAAATGGTCCCTTAGGAAGGTATTATCCCTTTGATTATGTTTTTCCGTCGTCATCGAGTGTCCTTATGTCTAGAGGTTACATGCCTCCCCGAGTGTTAGGGGGTCATCTTGTATACTAGACGAATAATTATGATTATATGGTTCTCCCTTCTTAAGGAAATCCCCACATCCAAATGAATGTACAACCTTACATGGGTCATATGGGAGGAGGTTACTATCCCATTGGTCAAGGTCATGTCCTTTACCATAATCATCCTTATTAGAATGAATCTTTCAACGGAGGATAGAATCAAATGGTACAAACTAGGCTCTTGTTTTGATCTATATTGAAATTTCCTGACCTATCCAAATTAATGAATGACTCAGTGTGCCATGATCAGATGTGGCCCCCCGTTCCCTCCAAACTTCCTTCATATGTTCCAATTTTTTAGGGCAAGAATGGCGAGGATCTTGGTGATCATGTTACTACTTTTTGTATATGGTCCTCTTCAAATTTTTTGAATCATGATTATGTTTGATTATGAGTATTTCAATGCACCCTCACAGGTTCAACTGTGAAATGGTATATAGTTTTTCCTAGGGGAACGTATCAGACATTTAATGAATTGGACTTAGTATTCCTTAATCACTTTCATTTTTTGGTGCATTATGTTGTAGTTGTTGGTACCAAATCCTTCTTGATTTTTTGACATGACAAAGCCACCCATATTTCTGACCACATTCAAGAGTGGTGTAGATTAAATTGATTGATTAAGGAAAATAATCCACCACAATTCTTACTCGAATGGTTCCTTAATTCCTTACCACCTTATACTGCAAAGGATGTTTCTACATCCACAGTGACAACCAAGGAACATGCCATTTTCAGATATCAATAGTTAGACCTGATTTATGCTAAGTCTGAGCTCCTTTACGATATTATCCATGCCGCTTCACTGTCAAATCATGATCCCAAATTTAAACCTGATCCATTTCATGATCACATTGTAGGATCTGTAAGTGAGAAAGTTGTGGACTATGTTACAAATAAAATGTAGAGTTTGTCTATTAACTTGTCTATGACTGAACAAGCTACAACTTTGTCCACCCCCACCCAATCAATGAATGTACACTTGGTGCAATCGTCGAACCAAAAGGGTATCTAGCAACCCAAATGGAATAAGAAGAAAGGGAAAAATAATAAAAAGGGTGGGAATAAGAAGGAGAACACCAATTATGACAAGAACGATCAAAATGCTACTGGGGACAAGAAGACTAAATGGAAGGTCAAATTCCCTTGTAATATTTGTGTGGAATACCATCTTACACACTTGTTCCCTAGAATTGAGAAAGCCTCAAATTTTATCGGTAGAGCCTAGTTGTGTTGATCAATCCCCTTACACACAATCAAAAAATGACTTCATGGACCTCAAACATGGGAAGTAGATCTGGTGGGAGTCAAAACCCTGGAGGCAAGATTGTATCAATATGATGTTATCTATACATTTTGCCACCTATTCATGTGATTATGGCCCATCACAACCAACCATGGGTAAGGATCCTCTTCCTCCAAAGATTCCATTGCAGATCACCAAGCCTAAGGTTATGCCACATGTACCAAAATGAGTCTTAAAGTGCTCGGGGAACAATCCCAATGCACAGGTTTCCCAACATTATTCTATCATTTAGGACTTGGGCTAGACTCCTTATGAGATGTCGGATTTAGAAGTGCTTAAGAATTGTCCCTTGCAGAGGAACTCGTTGTTGGATTATTTGGGAGCGGATGACCCAAATGGATCACCTACTCTCATCATATTCAAGACTCATGAGGTTCATACTCTCTTTACTTACCATGTGGATTTACAATTCCATGTGGAGTGTTTGAATAACACCATTAAACACACATTTATTGATGAAGGTGTTGCGACCTCTGTGATGTCTTTAGCTTATTGAAATTCCTTAGCTCTCTTTTGTTGTCTAAATCCATGACTATGCTGATATATTTTCATGGAAGTTATTTTATACCTCATTGTACTATTCCCTCCATTCTAGCCTAGTTTGGGGGGAGACCGTGTCGTTCGAGGTTGAGGTGGTTGATGCACCCCTCTGCTATAATCTTTTACTGGGACGAAACAGGATTTATGCCATGAAAGATATCATATCATCAGTATTCCTTGTCTTGTACTTTTCTTATGAAGATACAATCATGATGATCAATCAATTGTAGTTTGATAATTTTGGTTCCTCAGTATCACTGAATCCCACTAACCCAGTTGTTGATAATTCTTAGCTGACAATTGAGAATGTTGGAAATGGAATGTATTCTTCATTGATGCGAACATTTAATATTTCGGTTCCAATCTTGGCTATTCATTTTGTTCTTGGTGTTGTTTCATAGCCTTTGAATGTGGTCATGTTTTGTACCTCGCATTTGAGTGACTCGTGGACCCTCCCTTCTCAAAGTGATTCGGATGAAGGCCCCACACCCACCGGTGAAAACATATCATTGTCTACAACAAAGGTCATTTGTCAAGATTAATATGAAAATACTGCAGACCCTGATATTTCCTCTTCAGGAACAAAGGAGGGATATCTCGCACTCTCGCTCGGTTTGGCGGTCCACTCAACTTGATCACATGATTGTCTCAATGATAATTTTCTCCCATATGAAGTAATTGTCGAGACCATGAGTTGTACTAAAATGCCTTTGGAAGGACTACATTATAGACCTTCTTACCTACAAGAGATTGAAACAACCAAGCATGATGAGTCTTGGTTGGCCTAAGGTGAGAAATTTGATCACCATTTTCTCCCTTTGGATGAGTATAGTCTATATACTGAAGGGAACATGGAAGATATTGTTCCTACCATCCCGATGAATCCCCGAGAGCGTCCTATCATTGAAGTTGAGACTTATTTGGATAGCCTAGTAGTGCACTTTCGCAAGAGAATATATTATCCATATCACTTTTTAATTGTGTTTGAAATAGGTAAGAATCTATTGAAATTTATTGTTTTGATGGTCAAAATTTTAGTCAACCATTCAAAGGTTGAGTCACTACTTCAATTTCCTCCCTCGCACTCAATGAACTATGTTTGAACCCCTAGATTCATCTGGTACTTTGTACATTAGTGTATATATTTTGGTTTTACCTACTATAATTTTATAGCTTCAATCTAGTCATTCATCCATTTCTATATAGTTTTTTAAAGCTTTATGGACTACTGTTACAATGTTAATATTTTCTGTGGAATAAATTATTTAGGTGGTAAGGGGTTGTGCCTAGTATTCTCGTGCCTTGAATAGGTATATCTCATCACTAACATATAGGATAACATCACATTCCACTTAAATCATTGCATTCTTCTATGACCATGTCACATTAAGAATAGGTACAAACTTGCTTCTTAATGACACAGAACCATTATGTTGCTACTAGAAGTGTCATTATGTAAGTGATAGAGCTTCCCTGCTCATGGATACCCTAGTTACATCTTTTTTTTCCATTTGGTTCCCATGTTGAGTTTCCTCCTTATGTCTAGGAGTCCCTTTTAGTCCCTCCATGCCTTCAAATAGAAACCTCATGTTCTTTCTTATATTTTATGTTGGACATATCTCATAGGGACTCCCATTTTATATTAAGTTGTAAATGCATTGCACGCATCCACTTGACTTATTGAGCCTAATGTTGGCTCTTTACTTCACTTTTATAAGCCAAATAGCCTGATCTTATCTCAATTATATCCAACCATAGCCTCTTATTTATCCTTTTCAGCTTGATTATCCCATATCTGAGAGGAAACATTCTCATGAGTGTCCTTATCCTACATGTGCTTCCATGCATTGAGCATAGGTATGTTCCATTGCTTGGAACTAGTTTTCTTTCCTGCAACACTTGTTTCCTCCTTATTGTATGAATGGGAAATGATAATATCTTATAATAAAAGATATTGTATTGCCTTCAGACATAGCACAGTCCATGAGTCTACTCATCATGGTTTTTCTAGCATGACCATAGGAGACTTCCTTATTACTTAGATATTTCTCCACCAATTAGTTGTGCTTACAATCACTATGGAGCCTTTGTTGATGCCTCCTGTGTCATAGAGTTGTCCCAAATAGTACAATGAGTCTATGCTTCCTAAGTGTTTCCATTTACCTCATTCTCTTATTCGAAGTAAGTCTTTAACCTGAGTTTGCCATTCCTTAATCAGGTTGACTCTACATGTCATCCATTTATGATACACCATATAGATGTGGTCCTACCTGGCACCCTAGGAGTACTTTCATCATTGGTAGGTGACCTTGAACACAATAGATGACATCTCACCATTGGTCTATGTCTGAGTGGTTTCCCTTGTGTTCGACGAAAATACATCTATTCACACAATGGGATTCATTCCATTTCTTGGATTCCATTAGAACCTATTGGTGGTTTACTCGCCTCTGTCAGTATTTTTCATAATTGGTTGTTATTCATGGGGTATCTTTTGCATGCTAATTTCATCTGGTATGCACAAGAGGTGCACATGCTTACTGGTTTGTGTACATCTTGTTTGTCTAAGTTCTTCCAAATTATACATCCTTGTTGTTGTACCTCGTGCTGGTTGATGGGGGATTCCCTAATTCCCTCCTTCCAATGGATTCCATTCCATTAAATTCAGATCATTTATTCTGGAATTGGGATCCATAGTCAGTTGTGTGTTTTGATACTTGTAGTCATCAATGGCAGGTTCCATCACCATCGACAGACTTGGGATTACATGAATGTATCCTGATCGATGGATTCTTCAAGTTTTCGACCTAGACACATCTATTCACACTTGTTGAATGCACTAAGTACCTTGACACCCATTTTCATCATCAATGGGATGTCTCACGTATGTTGATGGTATACATCAATGACCGGTAATCAAATGATGTTTCATCATGTTCCACCTCAACACCTTTATTCACGTGATGGGACATGTACCATTGGCGGTTTGTGTAGAAGATGTCATCGTATGGTGGCATTTCATATATTCTACTACCTTGATCATGACAATACTTATGGGATTTGAATTCACATACCAAACTAGTGTACCTCGTTAAGTACCATATGTATTCATTCATTACAGATGTGAGACTCAACTATGCATTGTATGTGCCTATGACCACCTATGACATATGTTTATTATGCCTATTCATCGCAATTATACTTATATGTATTCAACACTTCCATATATACTCCATATATGTAGTAATATACATAGAGTTATCATTGTATTATGATGGCGAGTGGCTAGTTCTTCCTCCTAGATATTCACTAATCCACTTATCAAAATATTATAATGTATTTCAACCATCGTGTGCCCTTTTGAACTCACACATTAGGGGGCATATGTTATAGCGTGATTTGCCACACCTCATGAATCATGTTTTGATGACCTTTCCTTGTCCTTATGGATACTCACTATACCCTATTTACATACAATACCCCTAATGCTTTATTATAACCCTTACAAATAAATTTGTGAAGACATACACAGGTCACCAGTTCTACAGCTCGTGTGTACACATCTTGTGCCATTAATTCCCGTGTACATCATATTTTGTGCTAAAAAACTAAAAATATTTGGATTTTTTCCCATCAAGTAATGAATACCTTGATCCTTAGCCTTCCATATGCTAGGAAACGCTCTAAGTTGACCCTCCATTTCCCATTGGAGGGATATATATTGAGCCCTTTTGAAACAATAGAGGAGGAGAAAATTGGAGAGTAAAGAGACTATAGAAAAACATTTCCTCTTTGTTATATGTTTGAGTATGCATCCCTTTGTCCTTGTTGATAGAGACATTTGTGTTCATCCCCCAAGCTTGCCATTTTCTTTGTGAGCTTTCCTTATTATGGAGAATTGAAGTGGTGGAGGCCCAGGTGGAGGGACTCGATTTATCGGTTCTGACGAAGTTCTGATAGAGGTTGTCACATTGTATATTTGTTTTATATTAATAGAAATATCCATTTTCTTGTCCAAATTTCATGTTTAGTTATGTATATTTGTATCCATGGGTGTAATTGATTTATACGTGTCTAAATGGAATATGATAGATTGAATGCTAACACTTAATATATTATGCTTGTATATCTATTTGTTGTTGAGGGAAAATTGTAGGGAAAATATTTTGATCAAGAGCTCAATGGTGGTCATATTGAAACATCCAGTTAAGGTACAATTATTATCCCTTAGCAGCAAGTTTCTTTAATTTATCTAGCATGCTTGAGAATGGATTTGATTTCTAGTGTCATATTGTCTGCTGTTGTGGATAGGAAAATTTTCTCCTTCACACATAGCTTTGGAAACTTCATCAAGGCCCGATGAACTTCCTCTATGTTATCTCAAATTCCATAGATGATATGCATCACCTCTTCCATTTGTAATTTGTTCTCTATAAGAACATTTTCTAGGGTTTTTTTACCACCTAGCTAGGACTCACTGTTGGGAACTCTATGTTTAAATATTGTAACTTCGAAGAATATTCTATATGTATCTTTTGTGGTCCCCGATGGTCCTACCAGGAGAACCACTTGTATTATCTTGTACCCCGATGCTTCTAATCGGAAAAACTAATAAGAGTCATGAGGTTGTCCCCTCTAATTGTAAAG
Organism: Pseudotsuga menziesii; assembly: GCA_001517045.1. Taxonomy (NCBI): domain Eukaryota; kingdom Viridiplantae; phylum Streptophyta; class Pinopsida; order Pinales; family Pinaceae; genus Pseudotsuga; species Pseudotsuga menziesii. The sequence continues at coordinate 732,906 of LPNX010567533.1, forward strand.
GTGGGTCATTAGCACCCCAGTGTGGTTACTTGAGCCTACATGTGTAACTCGATCCTACATGATTAAATTGATCCTACATGTCGGATGAGTTAATTCAAGTGAATAGATGAATATAAATAAAGGTGTAGCTCTCCTCATTTGAGCACACAGTCTCACTTGTGTAGCGCATTAGTGGAGAAGAGAAGTAGCTGGAGAAGGAGGAGGATCAAGCTTTGATCTCCTTGCTGGTTTTATCTTTTATCTTTTTGGGGCATCTATATTGAGGAAGATTTTGCTGGGTTTTTCCATTTAGGTTTTTCCCAGGATAAATCTTTGTGTTCCTTTTGTATGGTTGTGCTTGTCTATCTTTCAGTGATCCTGTTAATATGCTTTTGTTATGAAAATGAAATGAAATACTGATGTCTTAGCTAAGCATATGAAAAATTAACATGGTATCAGAGCCACCCTGAAAGAAGACATTGTGCAGCTACATAATCTAGGACTTCTTATGTTTTGGTTCTCTCTCCACAATTGATCAGCAAAAGAAGGCTAGGCTGACTCTCCATTGAAGGGCGCATCTTTCTATCGAAGCGGAATTCAATTCCGAGCATTTTCAGTTTTTGGTGCGGGAAATTAGGGCTTCTTGAAGAAGAAGAATTTTTGAGTGAGCCTCCAAGAATGGGATTTCTATCCTCATCAAAATTGAATTTTAGAGACCTGGATCAAGATTTTTGGTTGGGTGAATCTCCGAGAAAGTCAAACCCTAGTTTGACCCCGAGCTAGAAAAACCCTAAATACTAAAACTGCTAGGTTTTGGTACATTCCCTATATCCCAATATTGGAGAATGTTAAGGAGATAGAAATTTTAAAGGCTGAATATAAAATCCTGATGTACACGGTGTCCAAAATTCATCCTCAGATTCACTATATTCTGGGAGATATGATCCCTCCAAGTTAGGGTTCCATCCTCTTCCAGAATTCATCCCTAAACAAGATACCTGGGGAGAATTGCTATATATTGGTATACAGAGGTCCAAATAGAATTATTGAAGATGTTAAAAAAACATCACGGAATTTAATTTTCGTGGTCCAAATTTCAGACCCAGAAGATGAAACAGTGACACGTGGCAGGCCATACAACTTCACTGTTCTTAACAGTCCTGTAACATGTCACCTTGGGAAAAGGATCATAAATCCCAATTGGTTAAAAAATTTTTGATGAAACATGTGTTTTTGGATCAGGGAAATGATATTTTACCTTAGTGAGAAATTTAAGACATAGAGGAGCAATAATTTCGGATATATCACAGAAACAGTGATAGGCATTTCTGCAGAAGAAATTGGAAAACTAGGGATTCCTGTTTTGGGAGCTTCCCTCCACTGTTTTCAGAAAAGGAGTACATTAGAAAGCTCCATTTGAAGAGATATATATTTATATATAATAAAATATGAAATCTTCCAAGTTTTTAAAATTAGGGTTTCTTTGACAAACCTTAGATTAGCCAGCTCCGAAAACAAGACGGACACCTCAAATCGGTAAGATCTAATCTTTTTTTATTTGAATTTAAGGTTCTCGTTTCAAAGTGATCTATCACATCAGCTTGTTGATAAGCTTGTTGAAGTTGATAACTTCCAATCATGGAATTATTTGATCTCTCTGAAGAAAATTAATTGGACACCTACATGAGTAGAGAGATTCCAGTTCTAGAGGAAGATGAGCCTCAAAGCCTTACACCAGAAGAACTTGATAAAGGCCAAGAAGATCATTGTTGATTCAACCACGGATCAACTTGTACCACAAGTGTCTTCCCTAAAGACACAAAATATGTTTGTTTCCTTGATCAAGCTATTTGAAGATAAGAACTTAAATCAAAATATGGCTTTGAGAAAATAGCTGAAGAATGTGAAGATCCAGAATGCAGAACATCTTGAAGCGGTAGAAGAAGAAGCGGAGAATGTAAAAGTGGTGATAGCCACCTTGAATGGTCTCCCAGGATCATAGAATTCATTCATTCAAGGAATGAAGTAATTACTTTCAACAGACTCTGGGAAGAAGAAGAAAACACTTGTCTCATAAGAAGAGAAGAAGAAAGATGGGAGCAATTGAAGATCAAGCTCTCACCATTCAAAGAAGATCCCTCAAGCGATGAGGGTTATGAAGAACTCAATTCTTGAAGAATATCTTCTCCATATTATCATTTGGATAAGAAATGATGATGTCATGAATGAAAAAAAAGATGATGAAGTAGAAGGATCAAGATGGAGTCTACCCATGAAACAAATAAAGATAAGTATTCAATTGTCATTGTTTTGTTATATTTAGTTGATGTATTATGCATGATAGATTGTTTGCATTAATACTACTAATATGCATGTGATGGGTAAGTAGCTCATGTTGCTATACAACTCTCCATTGCTACTTATCTAGAATGAAACCTCTTTGCTGACATATTGTATTAGTGCACAATCTCGATGATGTCATGGTGGATATGGATGAATGTTGTATTGATTAAACAATTGCATGATGCATAAGAATTTGTCGCTATGAATATGTTTTATGAAATATTTCTAACCATGCAATTGGTGCATTAGAATTGTAGGAAAGGTCCTGTACAAACTCCTACAAGAAAACAAGGATGAGACTTGTTCCGAAGAACAAGTGATGACAATTCAAGATTCACTCCAATAAACATGAATCTGGAGCTCTCAGGGTCAAAGACACCATGATGGAAGAAAGAGCTTTAGAGAGCCGTAGATCCACCTCGAAGGATGAACACCACCATGGGTACGAGAGATAACTCAAGATGAAGAAAAGAATGCTATGAAAGAAGCTATGATCAAAGAATAACAGTTGATCATGGGGAATGATGTATACGATATGATTTCAAGACATAATAGGAAGTACGTAGTATCTTCCATATGGATCTACAAGAACAAGTGTACAAAGCAAGGTTCATGATTTGCCTTAGAAAGAATAGACTATGACATGACATACTCTATTGACCAGTATATATCAAGCATAGAACCACCTACACAGAATGAAGAGGGAAGATGATACTCCACTTCAGGGGTAGTGACTACGAAAGATATTTGAGTTTGACATGGTACGACATGATGGACAACTTCCTCATGGATCGAGACTTTACCAAGACTAAAGTGGGTTCCAACCTTCAAGGTTGAAAGCAGAAGGCTAGGATATGTTGATGAACTAACAAGACAAACTCATGGAAGATGTTATGATGAAAGAATACTAGAATGATGTTTTGGATATGGTACTCAAACCAGAAAACAAGAATGTGGTATCTTCCAAATGGATTTGCAAGATAAATTATGTTGTTGATAGAAGTAAGGAAAGACTTGTGGCTAGAGGTTTCTATCAAAAAGAGGGAATTATTTATGAAGATATAGTTACTCCAAGAAGAAAGGTACTCTTCCTTCAGAGCTATCATGGTAGTTTCTTCCATGATGAAGTAAAGACAAGCCTTCCTTAATGGTATGATTGAGAAAGAGTTTTACATAGAATAGTCATGAGGATTTGAAGTTGAAGATAGATGGAATCAAGTATGTAAGTTGAAGAAGGCCCTCTATGGCCTGAAGTAAGCTCCCAGAGCTTGGTATGGAAGAATAGATAGTTTCCTGATGAGAATGGGCTTTGCCAATAGTAAAGTCGATCCTAACCTTTACTACAAGGTTGTAGAAGATGAACCTGTCATCTTGTCATTATATGTGGATGACTTAATCTTGACAAGGAATGAGAAACGGATTATGGAAAGCAAGAAGAAACTAGCAGAAGAATTTGAGATGAAAGACCTTGGGTTAATGCATTATTCCTAGGTCTGGAAGTATGGCAAAGTTCAGAAGGAATATTTCTCTAGGGAAAGTATGCGATAGAGATATTGAAGAGATTCAATATGTTGGAATGCAAAGTCATGGCCACACCCATGGACTCCAACTTGAAGCTATTAGTTGATGACTTATCATAGTTAGTGGATGTGACTCATTATAGACAGATCATTGGGTCATTGATGTACTTAACAAATTCCAGACCAGAAATTTGTTTTGCTGTGAACACCTTAAGTCAATATCTTGTTCAACCAAGACAGGTTCACCTAGTAGCTGCAAAACATGTGATGAGATATTTGAAAGGGACTATAGACTTTGGTTTATACTATGATGGTCTCCATGAGTATAGACCGTATGGCGACACAGATGCAGATTGGGATGGAAGTATCTTAGACAGGAAAAGCACATCAAGTAGATTCTTTTGGGTCTGCTATGAGTTCATGGTTTAGCAGGAAACAGTATAGTGTTTCTCTTAGCACAGCTGAAGCAGAATACATAGCAGATTGCTCTGCTAAGTTGTGAAGTCATATGGCTTCAAAAGATGATATCAGATCTCTTTGACCTGAAGATGGATACTACAATGATTCTATGAGATAACCAAAGTTGTGATGATAGAGAACCCTGTGTTTCGTTGTAACACATAGAAATCCAATATTTCTACGTACGAGATAAGATGCAGATGATGATGTTTCAGTATTCCCATACTAAATATGTAGATGATGTTTCAGTATTTACATATTGTAGATGCAGATGCTGGTGATTCGGTATTTCTATACTGAATATAGAGATGATGATGCTTTCAGTATTTCTATACTGAAGATATAGATGATGATGCTTTCAGTATTTCTATACTGAAGATATAGATGATGATGCTTTCAGTATTCACATACTAGAGATATAGATGGTGATAGTTCAGTATTCACATATTGAAGATGTAGATGATGATGCTTTAGATTATGATGTGCTGACGAAGCCTCTGTCTTGAGTAAAGTTTGAACACTTTCGAGACAAGCTTGGTGTGGTTTGGAAGAACCTTCATCGAAAGGGGGAGTAGTGATGTTGCAGTGGGATTTTATCATCCCTGGGCATCTTCCCTAAAGTGATACGGTGACCTCAGTCCTCGAGAATGAAGAGGGATTGTATCATCCCGGGACATCTGTCCAAAAGTGATCCGGTGACCTCGATCCTCGAGAATGAAGAGGGATTGTATCATCCTGAGACATCTGTCCAAAATAGATTCGGTGACTTCGGTCTTCATGAATGTGGTGGGATTGCGTCATCCTTGAACTTCGGTCCAAAATGTATCTGGAGGTCTCGGCCCTCGTGAAAGTGGTGGATTGCATCATCCCTGAACCTCGGTTCAAAATGTATCCAAAGGTCTCGGCCCCCGTGAAAGTGGTGGATTGCATCATCCCTGAACCTCGATTCAAAATGTATCCAAAGGTCTTGGCCCCCATGAAAGTGGTGGGATTGTATCATCCCTGAACCTAGGTTCAAAATGTATCTGGAGATCTCGGTCCCCATGAATGTGGTAGGATTGTATCATCCTTGAACTTATGTTCAGAATGGATCCGGTGACTTCGGTACTCGAGAACGTGTGTTGATCCCGTAATTCTGAAAGGAAGGATCTTTAGAAACTCCATAAATACCTAAATCCCATAATTTTGAAAGGAAGGATCATTGAATTGATCCCGTAATTCCAATAGGAAGGATTGTCTGAGTTCCACAATTGTGTTGATCCCGTAATTCTGAAAGGAAGGATCATTAGTAATTCCGTAAAGACCTAAATCCCGTAATTTCAAAAGGAAGGATCATTGACTTGATCCTGTAATTCCAATAGGAAGGATTGTCTGAGTTCCACAGATGTGTTGATCCCATAATTCTGAAAGGAAGGATTGTTAGTAACTCCGTAAAGACCTAAATCCTGTAATTCCAAAAGGAAGGATCGTTGGTAGATCCATAAATACTTGATCCCGTAATTCCAACAGGAAGGATTGTCTAAGTTCCACAGATGTGCTGATCCCATAATTCCAATAGGAAGGATTGTCTGAGTTCCACAAACGTGTTGATCCTGTAATTCCGAAGGGAAGGATCGTTAGCAACTCCCTAAAGACATAAATCCCGTAATTCCGAAAGGAAGGATCGTTAGTAGCTCCGTAGAGACTTGATCCCATAATTCCGAAAGGAAGGATCGTCTGAGCTCCACAGATGTGTTGATCCTGTAATTCTGAAAGGAAGGATCGTTAGTAACTCTGTAAAGACCTAAATCCTATAATTCCGACAGGAAGGATCATCTGAGTACCATAGACATGTTGATCCCGTAATTCCGAAAGGATCATGTTGATGTTTTGATGATGATGATGTTGATGTTTTGATGATGTTAATGTTTTGATGATAATGATATTTTGGTGATGATGATATTTTCATGATGATGTTTCTGATCAAAAGATTAGAGTATGATGATGATGTTGTTGCTGATCGAAAGTGCTGAAGATGATGTTGCTGATCGAAAGGTCAAAGTGCTGAAGATGATATTGCTGATTGAAAGGTCAAAGTGATGAAGATGATGTTGCTGATTGAAAGGTCAAAGCGTTGAAGATGATGTTGCTGATCGAAAGGTCAAAATGCTGAAGATGATGTTGCTGATCAAAAGGTCAAAGTGTTTAAGATGATGTTGCTGATCGAAAGGTCAAAGTGCTGAAGATGTTGTTGATCAAAGTAGTCAAAGTATTAATGATGATGAAGAGTAAAGATTGAAGATGAAGACTACATAATGTTGAAAAGATTCCAATGATTTATAGATGTATTACCCTGATGATGTTGATGATTTCCTCTATCTCTCTCCTACTATTGTTGTTGTTGATGTTGTTGTAGAATACCCTTCTCGTTAAGCGGGAGTGTTGAAATAATGTAACTTCGAAGAATATTCTATATGTATCTTTTGTGGTCCCCGATGGTCCTACCGGGAGAACCACTTGTATTATGTTGTACCCCGATGCTTCTAATCAGAAGAACTAATAAGAGTCATGAGGTTGTCCCCTCTAATTATAAAGGTGGGTCATTAGCACCCCAGTGTGGTTACTTGAGCCTACATGTGTAACTCGGGCCTACATGATTAACTCGAGCCTACATGTCATATGAGTTAATTGAAGTGAACGGATGAATATCAGTAGAGGTGTAGCTCTCCTGATTTGAGCACATAGTCTCACTTGTGTAGCGCATTAGTGGAGAAGAGAAGTAGCTGGGGAAGGAGGAGGATCAGGCTTTGATCTACTTGCTAGTTTTATCTTTTACATTTTTGGGGCATCTATGTTGAGGAAGCTTTTGCTGGGTTTTTCCCTTTAGGGTTTTCCCAGGATAAATCTGTGTTCCTTTTGTATGGTTGTGCTTGTCTATATTTCATTGATCTTGTTTATATGCTTTTGTTATGAAAATGAAATGAAATAATGATGTCTTAGCTAAGCATATGAAAAATTAACACTCTATATACTCATTAATTACTTAACAAGAAGAGTGTTCAATATTTAATTCTCAACCCAGGGAGGTCTCTTATTTCAAAGGAAATTAACAAAGTATATGCATAAACATTTTCAGTAGTTGATAAGTAAAATGAAAATCACTGAATTCTAATTACTGCTCAGCCAACTTAGCTCCCTATAAGAAACCAAAACAACATTACCCATCTCAGAATTGAAAATAACTTCGATTTCCTATCATGTTAATATTAAGGTTTATGATCTAAGGAGAAATCCACCTAGACTTTTGCATAAAATGGAAGTCTAATTTACCAAATTAGAAAGATCTCGACTCATTACTCAAACAAAAAATTCATTAAAGAAAAGGAATTATCTAATCAGGAAAACTATAGAAAGATAAATGACACACACAACATAGGATATGAGCAAGTATGTAACAACTACTAACACACTTCTGCATAAAAGGAAATATTAACTACACAGTCGGGTGTAACACCAAATCACCTACATCAACCCAAAGTAAAACCAAATAATGAAATCATTGAATGAATGCAGTTGCAGCTAACCAGATAGATGTATCATACTGAAATTCCACACAAAACATAAATAAAATACTAAATCATCTAAACTACCAGCAACTCTGTTAGAAGGAGGCCCCTGTCCTTCAAACATAGATGTTTTCAAAAGTTTTGATATTCTACAATAGAGAAATACTAATAATTTTCACTCCTTTATTAATTTGATAAAAATCACAGTTACAGTTCCAGTCACTCTCCTATATCTCTTACAATTTGTGAACCCTTGGCTCTCCCTTCCTGCGTATATTTATACAAGATCAAAGGTATTATGTTACATCAATTTCAGGAAGCCATGAAGATCTTTGATATTTAGGCTGCCGATTCATCAAGACAGTTATGACTATCAATCCCTTGCATAAAATCAATTCAGGAATAAATAGGCTTTTACTTCAAGTTCTTCCACAAACTGACATGCCCAGAGAACTATAGAATATTCTTGGGGAGTTTCAGTTGCAAGCGTGAAGGCGTATCTGAGATTCCTTCTAGATTAATGTTCACCACGTCATTTGAGCAGGTGGATGATACCAAGTGGGATTAATTTCCGGATATGACAAGCTATTGTAGTAGTGCCACGTAGTGATTTTGAATCCTTCTCTCAAATAAGTAACGGGTTAGCACATATGAAAGGTAAAATTCATAATTGTAAGTAAAACCAAGTATAAAATGAAATAATGAATAATGATTTATACCTGGAACTTTCATGCTTGTTTGTATGAGAAAAATAAGAATTCAGCTTCAAAATGGGGACAAAAATAGGAAGAAAGGATGAAATAGAGTATGGAAAAAAAGGGTAAATTTAGGACCCAATATCTCCCCCCAGTTATCTGATTGCATGTCCTCATTCAACAATTAGTTTGAGTCTAAGTCAGAATAAGAAATCCTCCTATGAAAATGTGTGAGGTTGAATGAAGGTTTTGGTACCTCCTCTAGTTGCAAAAACCCATTTCTCATGATCAGATTACCCCAACATTCTCTTTCATATTTCTTGGCCATCTTGTAGGTGCCCTTGTAGTCTTTGTCTGGACACCAAATAAGAGGGAATCTAAACTTTAAACCCAAATAGTTTAGGACACATGAATCCATACATTTAAAATATCCAGGTACCCTTGACAAGGCATATTTAAAAATTTCAAAACAAAATGGGTCTTTTTCCCCTAGGGCTACAGGGGAAAATTCCCATCTCTGACTACTTTCTTGCAGAGAAATGACCTGCTGCCGGGATATCATATCAACACAAGTGGAGTTGAAATTCTATTGAAATATAGAAAACTGATTGAATTTATCTAGAAATGTCAGGTTTCCCCTATGCCTAGAAATTAGATGGATAGGGTCTCTAGGTTCTCCACGAATCCACGAAGTGGAGCTGTCCTCATTTATCTAAAGGGTTTGTGAGGCCCTTAACCAACACACATGATTAATGACAAAATAAGTAAATGAACTTAAATGAATATCCCCAAAATGGGGATCTAGATTGGATTGAGTGTGCATCGGCCATTCCTTATCATGCAAATATAACTCACATAATAAATTCTTCTAAGAGAATTCACTCTGGGTGAAAGTTTCAAAAAATTGAGAAGGTATTACAATTTGATAGGGTATTCCTTCCTTTAAAGCCTTAATCTAGAACATAATCATATGTTCAAATAGGATTACAAGGTAGGACAGGGACGAGGATCTACAGTTCAATAACTCATGAGTTTAAGCATCTATTCTTTATTCTTCTCCATAGACTCATATTTCTTTAACTCTTTTAACTTCTCTCGCATCTTTTCCCATCGAAATTTCTGAAAGAATATCTCCTCAGCCCATTGTTCCCTTAATTATTGAATGATAGTTTTGTGCTCAGTAAGGGAAATCATAGCTTTATCAAATTGGCTTGCATGATGCTTCCATCTACTTGCTTCAATATTTAAACGTGTTACCTCTTCTGTCTCCTGAAGTTCTGCAGCCTCTAACTATGTTGCTACTTCTTGTGTTTGAACATCTAGAATATGGTCCTTTGATTCATCCTCCTTGGTCTAAACTGCTACTTCCTGTATTTTAACAGTTTTAGCTTCAGTATGAACTTCTAATTCTTGTGTTTCAATAGTTTATGTTTGGACTACTATTTCAACAAATGTTTTCAGAAACACGGGTTCTTGTGTGACAATGTCTGATTATTTAAAATCCATTGTTGTAGTTTCAACAACCACATTTGAAGAAATAGGTTCTTGTGTAGCAGTTTCATGTTCTATTTCCATATCTTCAGGTTGATGGACTCCTTCCTGCACAATCTCTGTGTCACCCGATTGCTACTCCTGGTCTGGAAGTGAATTGAATTCCCCAAAACTGTTTCTAGAAGGAAGCAATTTAGTATTTTCTAAGGATTGAGGCTATAGTGCATCATCTACATGTAATTCTTGTTCAAGAATCTCATCGATCTTCAACCCTGTTTCTTCTGTTTAGTGTCTCATATCCTCCTTGGCATGAATGTGCCAATATCCATGCTGCTATTTCCATTTTATCAACTTTATATCATGCAATTTACACAAGACTCCACATTCAGGACATATAAGCTCTTTTTTTTCCTGGCTGGAAAGTGGATCTTCAAACTAAATAACAACTTCAACCAAAGTTTCTAGGTCTTGTTCTACTTTATTTTTGCTTGCGTCCTTCCACCTTTCCAATTCTTCCCTCAGTGGTCATGCATCCTCCTTCAACAGCTCATTTTTATATTGCAACATTTCTAACTGATGTTTAACAATTTCTTGGGTAACGATGGCCTCCATAGGTGAATTTCCCACTAGTTCTTATGTTTTAGTGGGTACCCTAGGTGTCAAAATGGGAATTTTGATCCTTTCCCTTTCTGTTGATCAAGAAACCCTAGTTCTTCTTATTATGTTTTCAACAGGTTCTTATGTAATAGTGGAATCCATTGGTGAATTACCCACTGGTTCTTGTGTTTCAGTGGGTAACATGGAAATTTTAGTTCTTACCACTTCTATTGTTCGGGAAGCCCTAGGTCTTCTTCTTCTAGATGCTTATCCCTGTATTTCAGTAGGTTCTTGTGTCACAGTGGTATCCATCAGTAAAATACCCACTGGTTCTTGTGTTTCAGTAGGAAAAACGGGAATTTCAACACTTACCACTTATGTTGTCCAGGAATCCTTGGTTCTTCTTATATTGGATGATTCTCCCCCAACAATTGATCTTTTCCTCTTCTTTTTTGGTGTGAGAAGGGTAGAGACTTCTCCAATTCCTTCTAAAGGTTCCTCCTGCTCAATCACAGTTCCATTTATTTTCGAGGAGGTTTCAATATCATCCACCTAAGTCCTTATTTCCTCAGTTTTTTAATCCACTCCTTCTTGTCCTACCGCATTCACAGCTCTAGCTTTCGCTGTCCCTTCTTATGCAGTTGTTCCCCCTTCTATTTCTTCTGTTGCTACTCCTTCATTTTATTCTATTAATCCAACCATTCCATCCATAGGACTATCTATTGTTGCAGCTCCCCCTGAATTTTCTTCTTGTCCATCTTCACCTTCTTCCAATTCTTCATCCCTCCCTTGAGCTGAATATGAGGAGCTCTATTCAAATTCGATATCCACAATGTGTGCTATTGCAGGTTCCTATTGCACCACAACTCCAACAAATTGTTCCCATGTTAATTTGTTGTGTGTCAAACGTCTTTGCACCAATATTTTAATCAACCCATGATTTCTAAGAGAAGAGACTGGGCGCCTGGAGTTCTTATCATAATGTGCCATGTTTTGTAAGGTTTGTGATAGATAGAATGGCATATTGATAAGTTTGTGATTGCATAAATGAGACAATAGGACAAAATCATAAATGAAACAACCTTATATCTTCCCTCACAGATAATGTACCTTTTCAGGAAGGTCGTAACTTGGTCCCATGGTCTGGGAAATGTCTCCAGTGCCACTCCTCCGTCCATTCTCTGCACTTCTCCCCTGGTGCTATTGAATACTTCAGCTTCTCTCAAATTGTGCCTCTTCCTGAAAAAACTAGTGTTCTTAGGTCCGAGGCAGTCCTGTGACCACTGCTACGACTTGTTCTGATGCATATATCCTCAATCCTCTTATTTCTAAGTATTCTACATTTAGTTTCATAGCGAACTGGAGTGTTGTTCCCTCATGGAATCCGTCCAATCTCTGGAAATAAGCAATCTATCCAGCTTCATGAAAATGTCATAGACCTCTTTGTTTGCAGACAGAGCGTTTAGATTGTTGGGTCCATACCTGATTTGAGGAACCATAATGCGTTCTCTTTGGTGGTTGTGATAGATGAGTATAGTAACTGATAGAATCAGTCATTCAAATTGCAACAGTTGGATACGGTACCCATATAGCAAGGATTCATATGGGTGTTTTAAATTTTTTGGCAAAATTAGAAACAGGATGTGTTCCATATTATCGGAGATAGGGTAACGATTGTTTGGAAGTACAAGAAGGATGATTTTGAAAGAAATATTAACTAATTATGGAGTATCGTCAGGAGTGAAAAATGTATAATCATTATTATTACATCATTAAATACTTGATTGTACTAATAATCAAAAACCATACCTGATCATTGTTACTCGAGCCATCAATTCCCCAGTATGATTCGAACTTTAGATGCCAAGTAATCATGGGGGAGATGATTTCACACGCATAATTGAGGATAAATATACCATCAAACATTAATCAAGCGGAGTACATTCGTGTCAGGATTGATTTCCCGAATTCACGGACATCTTGTAAAACATCGCATCATGAAACAATGAGATTCAGTTGGAAATATGCCCCAAACGCGGTGGATTTTTCGTGAGATTTTCAGTAACATAACCGACAGAAAAGTTAGGGGAAAAATAACAGAGTTGTAGTGCAAAATAGCCAACTTTGATGGAAAAGTACCGGATTTGCAGCGTAAAATGGTCAAATTTAGCGAGAAAAATAACGGAGTTGCTATGGAAATTGGCCAAAAATATCGGAAACATTAGCGGATTTGTAGCGAAATTCGACCAAAAATAGTGAAAAAATTAGCGGAGTTGCACTGAAATTCGGCAAAAATTAGCGGAGTTGCAGCGAAGTTTGGCCAAAAATAACAGAGTTGCAGCGTATTTTGGCCAAAACTAGCGGAGTTATAGCGGGATAAAAATTAAGCACTTAACATAATTTCTACTAAAAAAAATGATAAGGCTTGGTGAAAATCTGAGAAATGATAAATTTCCCGTCAAAGATCTGTAATCTTATCCATACATTCTTTCAAGGAGTCGTATCAATGAAGAAGGATCATTCATGGTTCTGCAATTGCTTGGCCCATCACAACTTCTTCTTCTACCTGAACCTTCTCACGAATACCTGTTCACAGTTCTAAAAAAAACACACACCCGATCATAGCTTAAAAAAAGAAAAGTACATAGCGAAAATGAAACAATTTTATTTATATACAGATTTTGTGGAATTTGCAGTAGACTTAAAAAGTTTTAGAAACAGGGGAACAACCCTAATCCTGTACCAGTTGACAGTATGGATCAGTTGCGACCTGTGAGATAAATGCATTATTCGAGATAGGTTTATGATAAAGCCATAATCGATGACCATTTAAAAATAGAGGTGTTTGATTTTTGTCAATAGTGGTCAATTGAATGGTTCCATTGTAAAATACTTGATCTATTCTATAAATTCCCAACCATCTTGTGCATAGATTTCCTTTAAAATCCCTTTTAAACCCTGAATTGTACAGTAAATCCTAATCTCCTTAGCAAAATATCTTCTTCTTTATAAATATATCGTGCCATTTGGAGCATTGTTGTTGAATTAAGTTAGTCTGATGTACAACAGCATTGCACTTCTCATCTAGTTCATTTAGTTGGTTCAGTCATTTTTTCCGAGCCTCCGTTAAATTCAGGTTTTCCTCTATGGTTGTTCTTAGCATTTTAATTTCAAATTCAATAGGAAAAAAAACACTCTTAGTCAACTTTGAGATTAGGATTGATGTTCAATTTTTTCCCTAGGCCAAATTCTCACTAAAACAAAATACCCTTTTGGCAGTGGTTTTGCAACCCCCCCCCCCACCCCAAAATTTTTTTGGGGTATTTGGGGAGGTTCTTAAAAAAACCCCTCAAAAGCCTCGAAAATTCGACTTTTGGGGGCGGTTTTTTAACAACCCCTCTGAAAAGTCCAATTCTCAATATTTTTAGGGAGGGTTTATGAACCCCCCCTCCCCCAAAAATTCCAATTCTTCATATGTTGGAGGAGGTTGTTAAACCTCCCCCCCCCCCCCCCCCCCC
>LPNX010567533.1:755975-793868 GCA_001517045.1 Pseudotsuga menziesii
ATGAATTTTTCCAGCACTCAGAACCATGCTTTGGCTGATATAAAAGCAGCAATGATAAAGGAATTTAAGAAGCCAAAATCAGAGTCGCAGTGTATCACTGAATTGAAAGAGAGTCAGCAGAGGCACGGCGAATCAGTGTGGGACTTTAATCAAAGGTTCAAAGTTCTGCTAGACCAAGTTAGTTTCACCATTGGACCTGCGCAGCACAAGGAATGGTTCATTGCAGAGTTGCTACCGCATATCATAACTCTACTCATTGAACAGAAGGTTGCTGACCAACAGGAGGCTCTGGAAATCGCGATGAAGCTTGAAACCGCTCCTATCGAAGATAATTCTGGTATTGCCCAAATCCAAGCGTAGTTGGCAGCAATGGCTCTAGAGCTTCACGATATGAAGAAAGGAAAAACCGGTCGTGAAGAGGTTTGGTGTACACAATTTCGGACAGAAGGTCATGACAAGGAACAGTGTCCTGCGGTAAGAAATTTCCTGAATTCTGGTGCACCAAACCCGTTCAACCCTAGTGTTCTATATTGTGATATCTGTAGGACAACGGGCCAGCATCGACCTGAAGACTGCTATCTTCTGCAGAGGTATGTGCAAGTCCCTAAGAACTCTTATTGTAAGTTATGTAAATCAGTGGGACACAACGAAGATTAGTGTCGCAGCTTTGACCTCATGAGAGAATGAACTTACGATGCTTATCGAATACAAAATGAGGGAGAGAGCAATGATGGCTATGGTTACCACGATGGTGCATCAGGTAGAGGTGATTTTGGAGGTCGTGGTCGAGGTGGTATGGCCGAGAGAGGAAGAGAGTAGGTTGTGTGTTATAACTGTAACCAGGCCGGGCATCTAGCGAGAGACTGTCGGAACCCAACTACGACATGTCGGTATTGCTGAGCAGTAGATCATGTGATCGAGCAGTGCCCGCAGTTGATAGCGAAGATTCAGGAAAGAAACAATTCCCCTACTCACAATATTCAGATGATTTTCATTGAGCAAAGACCTGCCCCAGCCATTAATGTTTTTACCCGGAGTGGATCTACGATGGAAGTACAGAATAAGGAGAAACAGCCTGACGAGGCTTGGGTTCGTAAGGCCCCAACGAAAGTGTTAGCATTTGATATTGAAAGAGAAAAAGAGACATTCATGGAATCCAAGAGAGATTTTTCTGCACCTAGCACATCAGTAGCACCTGCGCAACAACATCAGCAGCAGTTGCAGCCGCAAGAAGCTTCGACGGACAAAGTAAGTACACTGTCCTCCTTTTTACAAAGTTGTCTGAAGCTCCTAAGAAATCAGAATGCTTTAAGTGAGTTGCAGAAAGTTATTGCTTCCTGCAAAAGCTGTTAATAGAGTTAGGAGAACTGGTAGGGAAATGAGATTGAATGTTCAGATAGGAGAGTATGATATGACTGATGTTATCCTGGACCTAGGATCAGAAGTAAATGTCTTAACTAAGCAAACCTGGGAATAAATGGGAAAACCTACCCTTGATTGGTCCCCTATACAGTTGAGATTAGCCAATCAGCAGAAGATTGTGCCCCTAGGAGGATTCCCTAATGTCCTAGTAGATATTGATGGCGTCTGTACTATAGCAGACTTCGAAGTTATTGAGATCATTGACGATAGCAACCCATATCCAGAATTGCTAGGTATTGAGTGGGCATTAGACAATGATGCAGTCATTAACCTTAAGAAGAGACAGATGACTTTCGAAGGGAAAGGAATGAGAGTCATAGTCCCATTGGATCCTTCTCAAGGAGAGAGATACACAGATCCAATAAGAGATGAAGACTAGGATGTTTTGGACCACATCTACAATATCATAGCGAAGGAAGAAGATTATGTTAATCCTACTGCCGAAGGTATCATGGATTGGCAGTGTGACAGCTCCTGCATAACAGATTTAGATGATGGCCTAGAGAATTGGTAAAATAGACTGTATGAGCTACATGGCCATCGATGTGCCAGAATTACCGAGTCTCTCAGATGGCTTGGCTCATAGACAAGAACCTTACCTGTTTTTGATGGTTCGACAGACCCAGAAGAGTTTATTGTGCAATTCTCAAAACAGGTACCAGACTCACAGAAAATGGAGACTCTGGATTCAGCATTCAGAGCCACAGCAGCCAGATGGTGTAATGGTCACAAAAAGTACATTCATAGTTGGGAAGCATGCCAGAAGTCCCTTTACCTAAGATTCAGGGACCAACCTCAGGAGGTGCGAAGCAGGTTTAATGGTAAGACTAGTCCTCAAGGACATT
Organism: Pseudotsuga menziesii; assembly: GCA_001517045.1. Taxonomy (NCBI): domain Eukaryota; kingdom Viridiplantae; phylum Streptophyta; class Pinopsida; order Pinales; family Pinaceae; genus Pseudotsuga; species Pseudotsuga menziesii. Next base: position 758,243 of record LPNX010567533.1, read on the forward strand.
TGGAGCAATTCTACGAGGCATGGAAGCATGTACCTCATGAAGAATGGGTACATAGGTTTGTGCACACCCTGGAACCTATAGAAAAGAACTGGTATGCAGAGGTCAAGCTTCGCCATGATACTGTAAGTTGAGATTGTCTTGTTGATAGTTTTGTGCTGACATTTTCTATTAATGAGGTTTCTCCTGCTTTGGACACAGCTGTTAGGTTGATCCATACTAAAGTATTTGATGATCAAGAAATAGCAGAATAACAACCTGATTGGAAGGCATAGGAAGCCAATGCAGTAGAATGTTATAACCTCGCAATTGACGAGGATGATAATCCACACAACATTAACATTCATGAGTGAGAAGGACACTGCGAAGTACATGGACCAGCAGTTGAGGCACTTGAAGTGACTCAACCCATGAAGACGCGGACCGTAAACATTGGGTCAGAAGAAAACCCTAAGTATGCTACCATTGGAGATTATTGGGATGACGAAATGGTAAGCAAGGTGACCCAACTTCTCCATGAATATCAGGATCTATTTCCGATGAAGTTCTTAGAGATGAAAGGTATCCTTGGTGATATAGGAGTGATAAAGATCCCTTTAAAACCTGATGCGAAGCCTGTGAAACAGTGCCCTTATAGGCTGAAGCCCAAGTATAAGGAAAAAGTTCGAATGGAGCTAGATAAGATGCTTGCTGCAGGAATCATTGAGCCTGTTGAAGAGTCTGAGTGGGTCAGTCCTATGGTGGTGCAAGAAAAGAAGACTAAGGGAGAAATCAGAATCTTTGTCGATCTGCGGAAGCTGAATGATGCATGTTTGCATGATCCTTTCCCCACTCCCTTTACAGATGAAGTTTTAGACAATGTTGGAGGTCAAGAAGTGTACTCTTTTACTGATGGATTTTCAGGTTACTATCAGATTCGAATTGCTCCAGAAGATTGACATAAGAAAACCTTCACTACAGAAATGGGATCTTTCCAGTATACAGTTATGCCCTTTGGATTGAAGAATGCACCTGCCATGTTTTCTAGAGTAGTCATCTTTGCTTTTAAGGAATTCATACATAAATTCTTAGAAGTTTATTTTGATGATTGGACTATATTTGGGTTATTAAAAGACCACATAGCTATTTTAAGACTTATGTTGGACAAATGTAGACAGCATCAGATTTCCTTGAACTTGAAAAAGTGTATCTTCTATGCCCCTTTTGGAATTCTTCTAGGTCACATTGTATGTAAGAAAGTATTGATGGTGGATCCTACGAAGATAGCCATTATTGTGAACCTGCCACCTTCGAAGTCTGTTAAACAACTGCTCATTACACTTGGTCATACTGGTTATTACAGGAAGTTCATTAAAGTATATGCTCAAATAACAACCCCTATGGAAAAGCAGTTGAAGAAAGATATTAGGTTTGAATGGACACCTGAGTGTCAAGCAAGCTTGGATATTTTGAAGGAAAAGATGGTAACTACCCCTATCTTAGTATTCCCTGATTGGAATAAGGAGTTTCATGTGCATGTCAATGCATCCTCCATTGCTCTGGGAATAGTATTGGCTCATTCAGGTGAAGGTAATATCGATCACCCTATTTCTTTTGCAAGTAGAAAACTGTCCACAACAGAAAAAAAAATTTTACTACTACAGAACAAGAAGGTTTAGCTATCGTTTATGCATTACAGAAGTTTCGACATTATCTATTAGGATCTCATTTTAATATGTTCATTGATCACTCTGCTTTGAAGTATTTGGTTAACAAGCCTGTGCTAGGTGGAAGGAGATGCAGATGGTTGATTTTGTTTCAGGAATATGACTTTGAGATCATAGTCAAACCTGGAAGACTGAACCTAGGTCGTGACCACTTGTCGAGGCTTGAGTCAGGAGAAGAGCCCATTAGTTTGGACGAAGGTCTTCCTGATGCTCAGTTGTTTTCCATCCAGATGGTTGATGATTATTTCCAGGATATTGTTCAATATTTGTCTACAGGTTTTGCACCCACTGAAATGACAAAGCAGCAGAAGAAACAGTTGGTGGTTAGAGTAGCCGACTTTACCTTAATAGAAGGACAGCTATATAAGATGGGACTAGATGAAATACTACGCAGATGCATCCTGGAGCATGAAAAGCCATTAATTTTGGCTGAGGCACACTCTGGCGCAGAAGGAGGTCATTACGCAGGAAAAGCTACAGCACAGAAGATTCTGACAGCCGGATTGTGGTGGCCCACAATTCATAAGGATGCAAGAGAATATTTCCACAGCTACGACATTTGTCAGAGAACAGGCAAACCATCCAGGAGGGATGAGATGCCTCTAGTTCCGCAGGTAACTTTACAACCCTTTGAAAAATGGGCTATTGATTTTGTTGGACCTATCAATCCCCCTGCAAAGAAATCCAGAGCAAGATACATTATTACAGTAACTGACTACCTTACTCGTTGGGCTGAAGCTCAACCAGTCAAGACCTGTAGTGCTGCTATAGCCACGAATTTTATCTTTGATAACATCTTGTCAAGATTTGGGTGTCCTAGAATTATTATGAGCGTTCAAGGATCACATTTCTTAAATAATACTATTGAAGTATTGACTGAAGAATTTCAAGTATATCATCAAAAGAGTACTGCCTATCATCCTCAAACAAATGAAACTGTCGAAGCCTTTAACAAGATCCTTGAACACGCTCTGACGAAGGTTTACAATGCTAATAGAAATGATTGGGACCTTAGAATTCCAGCAGTACTATGGGCTTATAGAACCACCTGCAAGAAGTTGACAGGCCATACAACTTTTAGGTTGGTTTATGGACAAGAAGCAGTTATGCCCATGGAGTACATTGTGCCTAGCCTCAGAATATCTACTTTTATAGAGATGGATGACCCAGATATGATGAAAGAAAGGTTGGCAAAGATACTAGAACTTGAAGAGGACAGATTCATTGCAGGATTCCAGTAGCAAGTACAGAAAGCTAGAGAAAAAGCATGGCATGATAGACACATTAAGAAGAAGTTGTTCCAGAATGGTGATCTTTTGCTTTTATATGACAGTAAATTAATGAAATTCCTGGGGAAGTTCAAGACACATTGGAAAGGACCATACATAGTACAGAGAGTTACTGATGGCGGCGCAATCCAGTTAGCTAAATTGAATGGAGAAATTTTACCTTCCACGGTGAATGAAAGTAGGTTAAAGAAGTACAGGGACAAACCGGGACCCCTTGATCAGGAGTAATAGCATGAAGGACAGTCTAAGTACCAAGAACAGTTGGAATTGGGTACTAGAATATAATGAAGTTGTTCTCAAAGCTACGAAGTGTTGAAGGATGTTAAAGTCTGAAGGTTGAAGTTTGGTTGCCGTATAGGTCAGGATGGGTCAAAGGTGAATATTGTGTCGAAAGTACTTATCAAGGCGAAGCTGAAGTTAGTGGTTATGTCGAAGGTCAAAGGTGTGTCGCAACCTAAAATGTGACGGATGGGACAAACTAGACTTGGCAGCGCCGGCATGAGAACTGCCCTAACTGCCTGCAATGATGAGATTTCAGGAAAATCTGGCACCGTGTGGACAGGATTTCCACCACTCCATCAGATTCGGCGTCATTAATGCACCATGATGACAGATTATGTTGCGGGATTCTATAAGAAGCTACACCGGCCTGCGACTCCTGCATTGTACATTTCTTTGAGTTTCTTCAGTTAGAACTATGTCGAATGATCGTGAAGTCCATAATTTATTACGAGTGGTCAGGGAGAGTGGTCTGCTGAACCTTCTGAGCAATCCACCCATGCAGCCATGTTCGACCAAGGCACAAAGAAAGGCAGAATTTCGCTCTAAGAGGAAGGAAGAAAGGCAGAAGTGTGCTCTAAGCCACACGAACAAAAGCACCGGTCTTCACAGGAAAAATCTGAAACATCCCAAGATGTATCCTCCTAGTTTGGCAGAACTGAGGTGGATGTTTGTCTTATGCACCTTGACACACAATTCTAGGGACCCTAAGTTGTGGATGGTCAAATGTTCGATAAGAAGATTGAAGGATGGGGTCGTTGATAGATCCAGAAGGGATTAACCCCCATAAATATTACGAAGGAAAGGAACAAGCAGTCGACAATCACATGGATGGCTTCAGCAAGCAGCACACTAGGTTTTGCCAACAAGATTCTACCACCAGAAAAGCAGATGAGTGTCCCGGGATGGGACACTGGTGAGTCTTAGGGGCCTGTTGGGGCGCACACCTTAATGGTCCTTAAGGTGGGTAATTCCACGGGTTTATGGAAATTTGTAAGCGGAGTTACGACTCAAAATAGTCTTACGGGTGTCGGGGTTGAGTAAAAACCTTCTTTTTGTAATAAACCCATGGTTTAAGTCCAGGGTTTAGGGTTTGGGGTGCCCATGGTTTAAGCCCATGGTTTTGTAATAAGTTCACTATAAATAAGCACTCTTGTAAAGAAGTCAGTTTAGGCTTTTGATGTAAGATGAATTGATGTGAAGCTAAGGCTTGTTTGTAAGATTGTTAAGTCCCAACTGTGTGCATGGACAACCTCTGCAGCTGTGTGCGTGGATGAACTCTGCAGCTGTGTCCGTAGAGGGTTTTGGGTGATTAAGGAAATATGCAGTTGTGTGCACGGCTTTGAGGACTTGAAGGGATCTGCAGCTGAGTGCGCAGATCAGAACTATGGTTTTTGTAAAGAGTTGAATAAAACACAGTTCTGTGGACGTAACCCCTAAACTGGAGGTGAACCACGTTATATCGTGTGTTGTGGTTTTTGTTATGTTCTTTTATGCATTAATAAATATATATTTGATAAGTAAGATCACTGCTAAATACTAAACTTCGTTGGAATTCCCAGTAAAGGGTTAAGCAAGGCACTATTTTTTTATCTAACCGCGAAGCTAAATAAGTAAGTATTAATGCTCTACATTATATGATTATAATTGTTAGAAGCTAAAGGTACAGTAATATCCCTCTTCTGCTTGCAGAAACCAGATTCTGTGGCACCCCATAGCTATTTCGGGTGAGATTGCAACCTGTTCGCAGGTTGTTGCTGAAAGGGCCAACACTGTGGGTCTTTTGTTGGTGCGAAGTTAATGGTATAAAGCCCGGGTCTGCCCTATAGCCAACAGTTAGGCATATTTTACCAATAACTCCATACATGCTCAATTTTCTAGTTCTCCTAGGCTTGGTCTAATTTCCATAAACCACAGTTGTGGCAGGTCCATAAATTATTCTTCAGGGTTTCTTCTTGATGTTATTAATTTGCCTATTGAACTCATATTATTCTTCAAGGTTTCTTTTTGTCAATTGATTCTTTTCTTTTTTCAGAAAGACTGTGAGCTTATCAAAGTCAGAATCTTTGTCTATCGGTTTTTCCATTTCAGGAATTATTATGTCTTTTTGTAAAATGATACTCTCCTTCTTTCTATGGACCTGTTTTCCATCATGGAGGGAGGGTCCAACAATCTCTTTAGAACTTCTCTACCTGCTTGTCTCTTTGAGTAGGAATGTGTCTCTGAACTGTAATTTTTTTTGTAATACTACAAAAAAATTTCATTAGAATAGTTCCTTAACTTACAAAAAAAACATAGTGACTTCAATGTGCAAATTGAGTAGTCTGTATTTAAACTTAGTTTTGATTTTCAAATTCAAAATGATTTGTAGATTGGTTGTTTTGTGCAACATAAAAGTTCATGGCCTCAATTGAGTTAAGAAATCAGCTTACTATTAGTGTTAATCATTGCATATGAATTTGTTTCTAGATGCAAGCTTATTCCTTTAAATATTTAATTTTGGTCATTTTCTTATTCTTGCTACAATGTGGAAAAAAAATTATATTAATGTGGTTTTTTTTTTGTTTTTGTTTTTTTCTTTCTTTGTAAATGTATGTTTTGGGGAATAGAACGCAATAGAATGATAAACTAATTTACAAAAAAAAAACTTAATGAAAATATGATATACAGACTGCTCATTCCACATATTCACAACACAACATCTCATTTCACATGCAACGGAGATTATATAATACTGATGTATTGCAAAATCAGAAATTGTGCCCATGGAATATAATTGCAACTTGTGCCCAAAATTTTAATTAAATGTAAAGATTAATCTCGAACTACAAAATATTTATAAACTCTGTCCTGAAGTATAAATATTCAATAAATCAACTATTCTCAGTTGATAAAACATCATTGAAATCACTAGTCACGCGGTATAAGCACTAGTTACATAGTTTAATGTCATCCTTATGCCAAGGAATGAAGCTCAACAAAGCATCTGATAGATTACATAATGCACTAATGGGACATGGTAGAGATATATTTTCGAATAGAGGATCTAAAATTTCTGTCGAATTCACAATATAATAGCATTTTCCAACAAGGACGCAGTGTACCATTTCATTTGGTCCAGTCTTATGTATTGTATCCCTTGCAACTTTAACCCTTGAGTTTAATGCAATGAGAAAGAATTTATTTCCTTGCAGCCCCAATTGGGAATTTGGTGTCAACTCATTAGCATTATCTTGACCCTGCAAATAAATGAGAAAAAGTAAGATGCATGGAAATAAGAATTTAACAATTGATGATCCTATATTAAATAATTACAATCTTACCTGAATTGGCATTTTCATTTTGTCAATTTGCAATTTCGATGGAACCATTGATGTTTTCTGTACCAAATTTTCATCATATTTTGATGCACGACTCAGCACCCAATAGACAATGATTTCTAATATATTGATAAAATAAAATAAAATTGAACTAAATTACGAATTTTTCCAATACTTACTAGGGATGATGGAGTATGCATTGAAGTTAATTTATTTTGTATTGGTCTGTTCATGGGGGCTTTTATGTCCCCTGTATTACTCTATCAAGGAAACAAAATTATATATATATATATATATATATATATATATATATATATATTCAAAATATGAAAAAAAATATTATTTAAAATAATAATTAAACAACTAGCCTCCACCACAGGCGTGATTCCAGCATGCATATTTTGTACCGTAGGACACTATTTATTTGAGCAATCAAATATTAGCCTTCAGATCATTACTTTGAAAATATGTATACTTAGAAAAGAGTAAAGAATCAGAAACTAACACTTTCTTTGTTGACCACATGTTCTCTCTCCATATCTTCTACTTGTGCTTGTTCAGCTTTTTGCTAACATTGACATACAATTAAATCAGATCATAGAAGAAAACATTTGCAACATGTAAAATGAAATTTTAATCAATATCTAAATTAAAAGGTTGATAACATACTATTTTTTCTCCTACAGCTGGTGTGATTGGAGTTTCATCCTTCTTTTGATGGCACTTCTTCCATAAGTCTTCCCTAGTAATGCTTGTAGTTGTATCATCAGAGGCTATATATTTTTTCTACTTGCAACAAGTAAACTAGTATGGTTAAGTTTTGACATTACAATGAAACTAAAATATGTTAATATTTCTCATATCAGATAAAATATCATCACAATTGTATACCATATCATCTTCGACCCGTTGATAACCTCGACATCCAAAGGTGTGCACATCCCTCTCCTTTTCTCTATTTTCCTTGTTTTTTTTCCTTATTTCCTAGAAATCAATTGAAAATAACATATATAAGTCAACATTACAAGCCAATAGACATTCTAAAAAACTTGATTATATAATATGTGAAATTTTTTCTTACCAGGAATTCAGTGGTGGCTCAAGATAGGACGAATTCTCTCCACACTATCTCACTTATCCTAATTGGAGGAACATTCTTTAATATTTCCTCTGTTCACTCATAAGGGTCACAATATTTTTTGGTCAACCAATATCTATGATTGTTTTCCTTATGGCCAATGGAGTTCGTACAATATTCTTTAAGGACCGGAGGGATTGTGAATTTTTCCTGCAACATACAAGAATTGCATTTTTAGATGCCATACATGGTTTGAAAATAAACTTCGAAATCATCCAAAAATAGAAATGTTGAAAACAAATACACATAATGTCTAATACTCACACTAATAATGTTCCACAATTCCTCCTTTAATTGATCTGAAACCTTCCTCCAATTAGAATAATTGATTGGAACCATTTCCCTTGCGAGCACACCTAGTAATGAAGATAGCTTCATGAAGTTTGGAGCAATTGTTTGGTTCCTTTCATTGATATGAATTTCGATCTTTTCCTCCAATTTGTTGATTTCTTCACATTTAGTTACTCCTCTACCTTTCTTCTTGACTTTCTATGTCGATGCTTGTGTAGAGGTATTTTCAACTTGTATACTAATATCTTGTTGGCATTGTTCTTTGTGAACATCTTCTATAAAATAAGGGCACGTAAGGGTGTTATGGATTTCTAAGTCATAAAATTTTATTTATGAAGAACTACAAAATTATACATTAATGACCTTACCTTGTTCTTCATGTTGCTCCGCCTCTTTTTGTGTCGAGGGATCTTCCCCTTCTACACTGTTATCCATATGGCATGGTTGTTTGTGAACATATTCTATAAAACAAGGGCACATAACGGTGTTATGGATTTATTAATCATAATATTTATAGTTATAAGGAACTAGAAAAATCTGAATTAATGGGCTTATCTTTTTCATGTTTCTCCTCCTCCTCAAAAGAGGGAAATGTATCTTTGTCATTTGCTTCTTTGTTAGGACTAGTAGAGTCATTCAAAGGCATAGAAGGTGTACTAATCTTCTTTGCCATTGTTTGTATTTTCCTCTTCTTTGTAGATGTAGCCAAGAATGTTATTAAACATATACCTAATATCATTATACAAAAAAATAAGCATTATATAACTACATAAGGAAATAAATTGTTCTATTTCTAAATATTTACCTTCTGATATGCATGCCCCTTTCTTTCCCATTTGATCATTTTGACGCATTCTTTTTAAAATTTTCATAATCAACTTTTTTTTATTTTGTGTCATAACCTGCTTTGCCTATTTTTTAAAAATGATTGTAGTATTGATTAGCCATATCCTATTAGATTGTTATTAAAGTACAAAATAATATGTTCTAACAATTTAAATCAAATAAAAGTAGTATTTCATTAGCTGTGATGGGGAATTTTGTTTTTTGCAAAGAAATCACAAATGTAACCTATTGGGTGGCTCATTTGTAGTTTTATAAATATAAAACCTACTCGTTGTTGTTAAAAAAAACAATTTAAGTTAAATAAAAATAATGATATACTTCAATCACAAACAATCACTTACCTCCATGTCTCCACTTGTACAAAGCCTGCATAATTAATCAAAAAAATAAATTCTATCATCATTCAATTCTTAACTGAAAGTTGTTTAAATGATTATTCTATATAATAAGTTTCAAAAGTAAAAGGAAAGACTATCTGTAAGGACTATCTGCTAAAAGGAACAGATGTCATAAATTAAGAGAGAGAGAGAGAGAGAGAGAGAGGGTTAGAGTGTTGTAGGTTTAGGTTAGACACGTACATTAGCCAACAATATATCTCAGACTCCAAGAGTGAACACCCCTCGGCCTTAGAGGCTGTAAGAAGGATAAGGTTTACGCAGGTAGCCCAAAAGATGAACACGGTAATGGTGTTGCAACAATGGGAAAGTGCGGTCCAACTCTAGTTCTCACAAAATAATCACAATAGAGCTAAATGAATGTCAAATAGTCTACGACTCAGTCGTAGAGGAAACCAAATTTTTTATAGAATTTTTAAAATTTTGTAGCATAGGAACCACTATTTTTATTTCTGTCAATCCACGGTCATCCCTAGAGGAAACAAAAAAATTTACAGAATTTTTAAAATTTTGTACCATAGGAACCACTATTTTGATTTCTGTCAATAAATAAACCACCAAATGCATATTACACTTACTAAGCATATGATAAAATTTTATACAAAATGCAGCACATCATGTGTATTACACTTAAACTTTTGTAGCAGAGGAACCACTATTTTGATTTCTGTCAATAAAGAATCCACAGAATGTTCTTAGTGTTTGTTGTTTTCAGGTTTTATGTTGTTTTCACGAAAGCATTGATAAATTACTTGCAATAACGCAGAACAAGAATGCAGTGAAACTTAAGTTACACCTCACGCAATTCACCTCAATATATCCCAATAGCTTAGCTTCAACATTCGTGGTGTTGAATACCAGAATTTTCTTGGCAAAACTATTCACGAGAGATAAAATGTGAAAATTTATGTTAGGGGTCCCCTTTTTTTTTGGTAAATTTAATTTCTTTTTTTGTATAGATAGAAAAAACACCTGATTTTTCTCCTAATATTTTCAATGAAAAGGGGAATGACCCGCGTACTGGGGGTCATGTAGGTGGGAACCAAACAAATGCATCAAAATTAAATGCAATATTAGCCTACTGTGGTAGGTTACTTGAAGTTAAATAATGTAATAAGCATGAATTCTAAGGAATTGAATGTGAGGTTTATTTTTAGAAGGATGGGGACAATGAGTTTGTTTCAATAGATTCAAGTGCACTAGTAATCAATTTTAGCTTACCACATAAGGGATTTCATTTTCATCTGAGGCTATATGTTGAGGTTACATCCAAACATATTATTATTTCTAGTAGGTATCTACTGCATTTATACCTAGAGATATTAGAATAATTATGAGAATAGATATACAGTGTTACATTTAATCTATATGCTCTCCATTAATTTTGAAAATTCATTAATACATTGATTAAGGACCTACCTGGAGAAAACCTACAAGAACCTATATAATCCTTTTAAATATTAATAATTTTTATCATTACCTCTTCCAACCATATGCAATTCTTATCAAGATAAAAGGAATTTGAATCATTAACCTATGTTTTTTAGACCATTATTATACCATTGAAACTATTTGTTGTATAGGATTAAACACCTAATAACCATAGGTTTGGGGTTACCAACATACTCAATCAACTTGCAGACAATTGACTCTGAAGTACAGTAAAGGAAATAGGAGGATTAGAAAGACTTGCTCGATTACTGGAGATCAATCCTTGCTAGTCCTCTTCCGCTCTGCTTCACCTCCAAAGTCTTCAAGGTTGCTCCTCTTTCACCTGTCAAGAGACAATCTTCCAGATACAAGATGAATCATATATATATAAACAGGTTAGATAAATCACATATAAGATGTATAAACATAAACATTTATCAAACCAAGATACATGAAACACATATGGAAGAAGGATTCTCTTTATTATCAATAATGAAGAAGTTCTGATTACAACCCAACGCCTGAGACAAGGACTCCTCTGCAACCAAAGGATTCTGAGTTCCACTGCTCCAAAGAATTCTGTATAAACTCCACCAGCATAAATTTGCTCTCCAAGTGTAGCTAACCAACACCCTCCCCAAGGCTTGTATTTATATGGGTGAAGGCAGTTCTCGAAGGTTGGGGAAGTTGTAGCAGTTAAGGAAATTAAGTTAAATGGGTTAACTAATCTCCAATTAGCACATGTTTTATTTTTAAATGTTAATAAATACATTCGCGGGTAAGTAGTAGAGAAACCCGCGAATGATTCGTGACTTATCATAAGGGCAACCCGCGAATACATAGATTCGCGACTTGCATCAACCGGGACTCACGAATGACTCGCAAGTTGTATAAAAGAAGAGTCGCGAATACCACTCAACATATTAAAATAGCAAAGTGACTAGCTGGGTATATAGGGAATGTATTTCATCATAATCCAAGCTATAGTGTTTTGGGAAAACCTCTATCCATAAGTGTCCTTTTGTGTGCCAACCTAAGGGATGTCAGCACTCGGATGGAGAGGTGCCATTCAGGTGTATAACAGATGCCCCCTAATGTGTGAGGTCAAAGGGGAACGATGGCCGAAATACATTATAATCTTTAGCTCTGGAGAAACTCAGAAATCCAATGGAGCAGAGAGAGTACCTGAAACAAATACATAGTAATGTCATATACAAAGTTACATCTGAGGATGCTATGTTCAATTTACTGGAACACTAGCTCCTTTACAATATTTGAGTACATCATATGATACGGGTATAGAACCACGTATATTACAAAGGTGGATCGAAGCCACAATATACAATAATGATGAGTCTTCAAAGATCTGGAAGCTATGTAGATAGATAGAACATAATATTGTGCAACTTAGTCCATATGTGAGGGACTAAGGTATTCATAAAGGATCCCAAAGAACCAGTACAATCCAAGCCATGTGAATAAGGGTAAGTTGAAGTTGAACATGGAAAGGATTCAACAGTTTGTCAACCAATAAGGGATAACTGACAACTGAAGCAAAGGAATTCACCAATAATGGAAGTGAATCCTGAGGTACGATCATCAAAACTCTAGGTCTTCATCATCAAGAAGTACTGAAACGGAACCATGCTGTGATAAGGAAGGCAACAGATCCTCCAACGTATCACAAGAGTGACTAGGAACTAGGAAAAAGAAGGGAGACACAAATAGATAACAGATATAACAATGATGGGATCAAGCTATAGATCAGACATTGGGTAGAGTCCTTGAACAGTGAGCACAACACAGAGATGACCCAAGGCAGTGTATAACGGATAGATAGAACAACTAGAATTATCTGTCATGTAGGAGACATTATCAGATTCCCCAGGTATAACGGACAAGAGGAGGAGTAAGAAACTCAAAGTGATAGCTGAACACAAGTACACACTGAAACATGGATATCGGAAAGCAAAGAGTGCTATGTTCAAGGATGACATGCTGCCATTACTGAAAACAAGAGAAAAATTCTTCCTTACCTTCCCTGTTAAGTTTTAATGAGTCCAGGAAAGTAAACTCGGTTCCCTCTTCATTTTTTAACAAGCTTGAAGAGATGGGAAAATAATGCTTGATAGTGTCACTGATTCGTGGATTTAATGAGCCCAAACTAGTACATGCTCAGCTGTGTTTTCACATTTAGAGAGTCTGAAAACGCCAAAGAAGACTCTAGGGGGGTCCTTTTTCATCCAATTTAGTCTCCTGAGGCCGAAAAAATAAAAATAAAAACACAGAAGAACTCTCTTAACTTCCGAAGAAGAAAAGGTGCACCTTTTTCGTACTTAGTCAGGAAGGTCCGAAAAAGGTTAAATTACCACCTACCCAACGCTCCTTCCAGAACAGCATAAGATAGCTTGAGTTTTATGAGTGTGAAGGAAAGCAAGATCACTCGAAAATATCCATTTGGTTACGAGAAATGGGGCTTACAACAATAAACTCATTGCTTTGTTCTTTAGTGTTTAACGAGCATGACAAAGACACAAAGTACACTCGAAATCTTTTTCATGTTTGGGTCCAGAGCACGAAAAAGAGAAAACTAAGCTCAAATCGGGTGTTCCTTTTCCGTAAATTTAGTCCCTCAGGTCCAGAAAAGTGATAAACATATACCTAAGAATACTCTTCTTAATTCAAAAGAAAAGAGAGTGATCCTTTCTCGTATTATTCCGCATGGTCCGAGAAAGATATAACCTACCACCAATGCGGATGCCCGTTCACATATTCTTAACGAGCTTGAATGGATGAGATAACTCGATAGTCAAGTCTGTTTTGAAGGAGTCAGACCTTGGCCTAAAGAAACTCCATAAGGGCGGGGAGTCCTATAAAGGGATAGCTTGTAAACAGAGATTCAGAAGAAGCTCTATTTGGCATGAAAAAATAGCTATGAGGAAACCCCTGGGCTTGAAAACAGTGACGGTTTGAGTACCAAAGGATGACAAGGCCATATAAAGATGATACTCATGAAATAAGGACCCTAGCCACGGAAGAACAATGGTAGAGGCAAGGGACTAATGACTTAGAATACCATAGTCCATGGCGAAATGTTGAATACTAAGGTTAATGTGGAGTGATAAGATGCCAACATGTGTTGGAAATAACAAAAACCACCCTATAGAAGCAACAACACTTTGTAAAAGTGGATAAACCTGTTCCAAGGCACAAAAAGGGTGATATTAGTGAATTGACATTTCAAACTATATAAAAAGACCCACTTTATGAAATATTATTTCTATAAATAGCTTGAAAATTAAAACATTTCTCACCATTTGAACTTTTTGAACCAAAAAGGAAAGTTTACCATCTACCTTTGATCAAGCACCATGGACAATTGGATCGTCAGAATTGGAAACCGTTAGCTTCAGGTAATTCTACACCCTAAACCCGTCAATTTGATCCAAACAAATATTAAATTTAATGGTGAATTCAGTATTTTTCATCCTCCCAAACTACACCAGTGCGCATTCACGGGTTGCTAAGCATGCAAGTCGCGAATACGTGTTTCATTCGCGGGTTGTCTAACTAGATAGTCGCGAATGATCCGCGACCTTCCCCAATGGACAGTCGCGAATGCTGCGCAATGGGAGAAAACTTTAAAAATATGCAAGATTTTCAAAATTTTATTATGGAATACTGAACTCAATTACTTGTATTTTCCAGGAAAAATATGGTGCTGGAGTGGAGAGAAAGAGAACATGAAATAATGGATCATGCGGCACTCCAAAGCGCGCCCACCATACAAGCATTGAGGACATGTGGGTTGTTGAAATTATTTTGTACATTTCCCATGTGGGAAAATGTCCGCTTGATGGAATTCATGGTCAATTACTGGGATCATGATATGGGGATGTTCAATCTTCAAGGTGAGACCTTAGAGCTTACCGTGGAAGATTTATATTTCATTACCGGGTTGTCACAACGGGGGGCACCGGTGAATTTAGAGGGCACTAGCCGGGGAGGGGACCCCTTGAGTGTCCAGAACTATGTTGACATATTTTGTACACCGGGTACGCAAAAGAAGGGCAGCAGCGTTCTTATTGCAGACATCCAGGATTTCACACTCCAGGTATTAGCTAGTACCATTGTGAGACTTGCAGGGTCAGCATGATTACATATGGCCACCAGGAATCAAATGAGGGTGACAGTTGACTGCTTTAGAGATGCTCTCTATGATTGGTGTTCGGGAGTTGCCCCCATTATGAAAAGGCAACTATCCAACTGTAAGAGGGGAAGATGAAAGAATTTTGGCTATGCAAGTATACTAGTGGCATTCTTCTTTGAGAGAGTACCAGCCATGAGCCCTGCTATACAACTACAGGTCAGATCTCCACGTCAGCCAAGGCTGAGTCGGTGGGGAGACATCTTCCTTCATCAAGGAGGAGGAGATATAGTACACAGCATTTACGATGATGACTTTTATACATGGTGGGAACGACAACTGTCAGTGCTGGAGCAGTTTCCATACGTCGGGATGGATTTCCGAGGTGACCCCAACCTTGTCCTCCCTCCAGGAGGAATATGGGGTGAGATGGGTAAGTAAGTTTTAATTTTTTATCATTTTCAATTTTTTATGAATTTTCCAATGATAGAATATATACATATGTACAAGTCTTAATCCTATTCATGTGTCAAAATGCAGATATTGGACCAGTCCACCCTGAAGGGCACCCTCGTATGTTCGTGCGCCCGGTTGTAGGGGGAGACCCAGGATTGATCCGAGTACTAGAGGGGAAACTGGCCAGGCTGACCCAGCGAGTACCTACGATACAGATTGAGCATATACATATAGCCATGCATGAGTTTGTAGTAGGGGTTCCACCAATTTGGCTACGTCTGTTCAGGCGAGTAGATAGAGCAATACTTGTATATAGAGATGCGGTGGAGGCTGTCGAGGCCGAGGAGGCTGAGGAAGCCAGGGTGCATAGAGATCATGGGGACCAAGATGGTCTTAGTGGCCAGGGCGATCCAGCATAGACCTAGGGCATTTTGATGGATGATGATCCACATTTTTGTATATTTTGTATATGCCTGGATCTACGGATCAGACTCGATCTATCTACAGACAGATATTTTACATATATATATTGATGTTTGGTTGTCGGCTTATTTACAAGTGTTTTTTATATGTTTGTTGTATATTTTTATGAAATGTGTGTGAGATGCCAATCCAAAATATAATTAGCATATGCATTAGTCAATGAATTTTGGTTTCGTGGAATATGATTGAAAGTAATAACTTCAAAATGTCTTTCCAGTAAACGAATTTGCATAAACGGATGTAACAAGATAGGATTTCATACCTGATAAGATCTATTGAGCTGGGAAACTACCAACTGAGAATCCAAACGGACTTCCAGCTGGGTGATTCCACGTGACAAAGCATCCCATAGGAGCTCAATAACAGCCCTATACTCAGAAACATTATTAGAAGCTGGACCAAGACAAGCGCCACCTGCGACAACAAGCTGTCTTGAGGGAGAATAGATAGCCCATGCTGCTGAAGCCAAGTTACAAGTGTGATGAATGACGCCATCAGAAAAACCTATATATATTTCAGAAGACATCTGCAACAACCATCAGATAATATAAAAAAACAAAACTGACAACCTAATGTACATAAAAAATACATACACTAAAATACAAGAAAAAGTGCTAATCCTAAGTGTAGTACTTCTTTAGGTAGAGCCCATTTCTAGGCTCAGGCAGCTTATTCCCATCATAATCCACTAATTCATATGCACCCTTACTTAAGACTTTCGACACGACATAGGGTCCTAACCACATAGCCTTGAATTTTCCTGCCCCCATAGGTTCTTTATCTTGGTCCCAAAGAAAGACAAGTTCGCCCTCAGAGAAAACCCTAGGTTTGACCATTTTATCATATTGAGATTTAACCCTATTTTTATGAGTCTGATTTGCATTCAACGCATCTCTACGTTGTTCATCAAGGTGTTCTAAGTGTACCGGACATTCCTCAAGATCAGTCGTATCAGGTAACACATGAATGACTATCTTCAAGGATGGGATTTCGCATTCAATCGGAGTAACTGCTTCCACCCCGTGAACAAGTTGGAAAGGGGAATAACCCGTGGTAGTCTTAACATTAGTTCTGTAAGCCCAAAGAGCCAGATATAAAATGATGTGCCAATTAGAATGGGATGCATCAATTATCCGTTTAAGGATCGTTTTCAAAGTCTTGTTGACAGCCTCAACCTGACCATTAGCTTGCGGATAGTATGGAGAAGAATGTTCTTGTCTAAATCTGAGCATAGTAGTCAGTTCTGTCATCGTGTTATTTTGAAAATGACTGCCATGGTCAGTGACAATTACTTTTGGAATACCAAACCTTGCAATAATTTGATTGAAAACAAAGAAAGCTGATGTTTCCCCGTTGTCCTTGAAAGTAGGCATTGCCTCTGCCCATTTCGTAAAATAGTCAACAGTGACAATGATGTATTTATGCCTCCCAGCCAAGAGTGGGTTGCATGTCATGTAATCGATCCCCCATTTCATGAAGGGGCCTACCGAGACAACAGGAAATAATGGAGCAGGATGTGACCGCATTTTTCTAGTGTAAAGCTGACATGGATGACAGCGCTTCACGGCTTCCACACAATATTTAAAGATCGTGGGCCATAAATAACCAGCACACAATATCTTCTGGGCCGTTGCTAACCAAGATAAATGACCCCCACACGCTCCACTATGGGAATCATTTAGGACAATCTCCACTTCCTCATGAGTAAGGCAGCGATGCAAGACGGAATCTACCCCTTGTCGATATAATGTATCTCCTATAATGAGGTAGTTCTTGGTATGAAGGCGTAACTTACGTCATTCCTCCCTAGAGTAAGCAACAGGATACTTCAAATTCTGGAGATATATAAGAATATCCCCATACCAAGGATCAGAGGTGGATATCAGGAAGATGTGCTCATCTGCGAATGAGTCATCTTCAACCGCTACATTTTCTTCAATGGGAAATTCTGCTATAAGTTCAGAAAAAACTAAGGACTTCTTAGACTTAGTGGATTGGAAATCCAAGTCAAACTCTTGGAGAATGACTATCCACTTGTTAAATTTTCCCCCAACAATCCGTCGGGATAAAACATATTGGAATGGATTCACATCCGCCACTACTGTTGTGTTCCTCAGTAAAATGTAGTGGTGCAACCTCTGCACAGAATAAACAGCTGCTAAGGCTAACTTCTTGACGTGGGAGTATATAAGCTCAGGTCCAGCCAAAGCATGCCTAATATAATAAACGACATGCTCAACGAACTTATCGTCCTCCTGGACTAGTACTACCCCAATGGTCGACTCCAACGCGGCCAGATATAATATGAAATCCCTAGAATAATCTGGTGGACGTAATAAAGGAGCCGACAGCAAAGCTTTTTTCAATGCCTCGAACGCAAGTTGTGCAGTTTCATCCCATACAAATGGGGTGTCCTGCTTGAGCAAGTGCATGAAACCTTTAGTGATCTTGGCATAATTAACGATAAAACGTCGAAGAAAGTTAGACTTTCCTTGCAGGCTTTGAAGTTGCTTGAGAGAACGAGGAGGAGGAAGATTTACAATGGCCTCAACTTTTAATGGATCCACCTGGATGCCTCTACTAGAGACAATGAATACGAGTAATCTCCCTGACTTGACGCAGAAATTACACTTGTGGGGATTCAAGCGAATTTTATAATATCTGCATCGTTCAAAAATTAACCGTAAATGATCTGGATGTTGGATCCTCTTGCGAGAATGTGCAGGCAGATCATCAAGGTATGGTTCGACAATGGCTTTTATGTCATGAAAGCAAAGTTCATAGCCCGTTGAAAGGTAGCCCCAACATTTTTCAATCCAAAGGGCATTTTTCTATACGCGAATGTACCCCAAGGGAAAATGAAAGCAATTTTATGTTGGTCTTCCGGTTTGATTTGGATTTGATTGTAGGCGGAGAAACCATCCATAAACAAAAACACCTCACTTCCTGCACATGCATCTATGATCTGGTCAATAAATCGTGTGGGGTAGTTGTCCTTAGGACAGGCTTTATTGAGGTCTCTAAAGTCTGTACAAACGCGAATAGTCGCTTGCTTTTTATCAACAAGAATAGGGTTGGACACCCATTCAGTCAAAGCTATGGGATATATAAAACCATCTTTCAACAGCTTTTCAACTTCTTCCTTCACAACCACCGCTTTACGCGGGTTCATGGGTCTTAATTTTTGCCAAACTGGATTAGCATTAGGATAGGTTCGGATTTCATGTTGAACAATAGATGGATCAATTCCTAGCATCTCCTCATATGACCAAGAAAAGATATCGTGGAATTCCTTGAAAAGGGCAGTGTAGATGGCATTCTCCTCCGGAGAGCAGTTTGCACCTATATAGATGTTTTCCATGACATCTGGGTTTACAGAGATATTGATAGGTATAGTGGTGGAAATGTTTGCCATATTCCCCTTAGCAAACACCCATTCCCTAGGCAAAGGGTTGATAGGCACCTCAATATCTTCTGACAGTCTCACTTTAAACTCTTGGTTTTCTATCTTGATTAGTTCTAGAAGAAAATAGGATCGATGATGAAGATCCTCACAAATCTTATCACGTCCACTCATGGCTTCCAACATAGCTTCATCAGAAGGTAAAACTGTATCTAAGCAATCTATGGAATGCAAAGAGTTTTCTGCCCATGCGGGAAAATAGACTTCTTCCAGATCGTCTAAGACTGTTAGAGGATCTGGAATGGGATCAATAGTGGCTTGAGTGATGGCTTGATAAGCTACCTCCACTGCCGATAAGGGCACTTCTGGTTCATGGGGAGTTGGGAGGACCCAAGCATCAGTCCTATCGACAACCATAGCAATGGAATTCCCCACACTAGTAGAACCAATGTAATTAACCGAGGATGGAAGATCAAATGTGCCCATCAATGATGTGTACATTCCAGCCCCCAAGCTCTGTGCAGCAAGTTTGGCCTGGTCAACCAATGGCACAGTGGATTCCTTAGACTCTAAACGGCCTTTTTGGGTAAAATCAAGTTGGTCAACAGTAACCAACTTGCCCTCATGTGGAAAAACCACGACACAAAGAACAGCCGATGCAACAGCAGACATTGCATAAGTCCAATTCCTTCCTAGAAGCAAATTGTAGTCCAAGGGAGCATCAATCACTTCTACTTCAACAGACACTGATTTTCCTACCAACTTAATCTCAAAAGATGGCAGGATACCATGAGGACGGAAGGATATTCCATCAAAATCAATAAGCAAAGTGTTTGATGGGACCATCTCTGGGGATCCAAGAGCTTTCCAATAGGCCAGGGACATAACACATGTAGAGGCTCCCTCAGCAACAACTACCCTTCCAATGGTCTTACCACCATGGACGACATCTATTGATAGGGATACATGGTAAGGCAGGCGAATTTTGACATCCGATAGATTGAATTTCTCCATGAGACTCGAAGAATCCATGCTACCTAAAGCTACTAAGAGAGCATCCCATTGGGTGGGATAACTCTGTAACACCTCTAAAGCTGACATTGCACACGGGGTTTGAGCTAAATATTCAACCACAGGGTATTTTGAAGCAGCCCTAGCATTGGGGTTATGCAAGGTCTTCTTGAAAACACCTTTCGGTATTTTTGGCATAGTTTCGGCAGGTTTCTCTATCGTGAGAGGGTTGGAAGGTTCACCTACATCTTTACCCTTCTCAGGAGTCTAGTTCTCATAGTTTTTGTTCCTGGTTTGCAACAAAGTCAAAGATCGAACCATGTTGATATAATTAGGGTCAGGGGCAGTTTGAGTGCCCCCTGCTACATTAGAAGCTGAAGCAGAGTTCTGTCCTTAGGGAAAAGGATCCTTCAGGACAGCCGGTTGTTGAGCTTTGAGCAGCTTCTGGGCTTGATCCATAAGGGGACAAAGGTGAGTTAGGTGGTCCTCTTGGCACAAATTACAAGGGAACTTGACCTTCTTATTTTCTTTTTTTCCCCCATCAGCATTGTTCGTGGGCTTTGGCTTGTTTTGGTTTCCCTCTCCCTTCTTACCTTTCTTTTTCTTCCTACCGAGCTGCTGATTTCCCTTCTGAGAGGTTTGTGCAAAAATATTTGCATTCTGGGGAGAGGGGGCAGCCTTTGCTGCCTTCCCCGTAGATTATTTGACAGAAAATTGGTGAATATGTTTAGTCAAAGACTCTACAGTGGGAGATTTAATGGACCCAACCACACCATCGGCATGGGTTCCAGGATTAGGCTTCTCCGCCTCGTGCGAAGGCCTCGGTGCCTCAGGGATGATCTCATACAAGATCCCAGACTGTGAATAAATCAAGTCTAACTACTGGGCCCTGAGTATGGATTCTTCTTCATTTGTTACTCCTGATGTGGAAACATCCTTAGATATGTATGGCAACAGTGATTTAAGGAAGCATTCTACTAGAAACTCAGGAGGAATGGTGGCTTTAATAAGGCTCTTTCGCCTCCTCCACTCTTGGATATGATCCAATATGTGGGTAGCCTTGTTTTTTCTAAAAGTAGACAACAACTCCGTTCCGAAATCGTATCGAACCGGAAGCTGAAAGTGGCTAAGGAAAGCACTAGCCAAATCCCAGAAACTACTAAAGGCAGCAGAAGGCAATTCAATATACCATTTTTCAGCCGTACCTATCAACGTCCTCTGGAATAGCCTCAATCTAATTGAATCCTCATTCAACGAATTGGAATAACACCATAAGTGAAAAGTGGTGGCATGTGCCCCAGGATCTTCACCAGCTTTGCCTTTGAACTTAGGGATGTTCGATGGTAACCTGGTGGGAACAGGTGGCCACAAGGGGTCATGCCTCACCGGGTCATTCATCAATTTTGACAAGTCTGGAAAGTTTAAAGTTTCCATAAAAGGAAGTTTGGGCCTAATCGAAGCACTAGATGTGCCAACTTGGGGATTAGACGGACCTGCCCCCGAATGCCCATGGGAAAAAGTGGGGTTGCCCCCAACCCCCGGTTGTGAAGTGGGAAGATTGCTTTGAAATTAATTCCATCCGTAAGCCACAGGATTGTGTGTGGGAAGTGTAGTGTAAGAGGTTCGGGCCATCCCCTTAGAAACAGGACACTAAAAGACAGGAGCAGGTATCCCTCCACTAAATAGCGAAAAGGGAGAGCTCATGTAAGGGACGGAAATAGGGGTTTGGAAGCTTTTCCCATAAGAGGTGTTGCTCCCAAACTACACTCCTACATATGAAGGAGATGGACCTACATATGGATTGGATGGGGGAATGTGCCCCCCATTCCAAGGAAATCCTTGAACATAAGCCAAGGATCCTACCGGACCACTCTGGGTAGTGTAAGGAAAGGAAGAAGGAATGGTAGGTATAATGGGGATCCCAACAACCATGTCACCAAAAGTACCTCCTATGTTGGAGTGAACCGGTGGTTGAACCACCTGGCTCGCTGGAGCCAAAGGTCTAGAAGGAAAACTAGATCTAGGGGCACTTACCGGGGGAGGTAGTACCCCTTCAACCGGAAGGGTTGAGGTGAACACAAAAGGACTTTCTTCCACAGAAGACATGACTCTACCCACAGGAACACCTAGAAATGGTGAATCAAAAGGTCTAACCTGGACAATCACAGGATCATTTAAATCAGTCAAGGGGGAGTTAAAATTTCTTGCAAACTCGTCAGTCTGCAATTCTTCTATCTCAACTATGTCAATATTGAAACGGTTAGCAATGAGTTCTGGTTCACCAAGAACTTCATTTATTCGTACAGGTTCAAATGAACCCTCTATGTCTAATCTCCACCTTTGAGGTAAAGGTGGAGGCTCTAATGCAGTCATAGGAGGAAGGTTTCACAACCTTCTTGACCTTCTAACAGGTTGGTCCTCCAGAATTAAAAATTTAACAAATCACACCCTAAGGCCAACTAAACACAGGCAAAACCACAGAGCATACACTAAAAATTCCTAAAGTCTGAAGCAATCAAACCAGGGTAAAAGATATACTTTCCCAAAGAAAGCTGATGAACAATTACTTGGCATCCTTGAAGTGGTTCTTAGGCACAAGCGAAGGAATCACCCACCGCCCTCCTACACTTTCAACAAGGGTTACCTTCCAAGCACGTTCAAGGTGAACCAGAAATAACCTTCCGGTTTACCTAGGTATGAACCCTAAAAAGACAAGAAACTAAAGGCTACCTTGGCAATATCAACAGTCTGGGGGGACAGTCATCAGTTGAAATCATACACATGGGCAGGGTAGCTGAGCCCGAAACTCTGTCTAGGACAGAATCCCCAGATGCGTAAAATTCCTGGGTTACGCTTTGACAAGGATTCGGAGGGTTATCTCCTCTGTCCAAGCCTCCACGCAGCCTAGTGCTTAACTCCCGTTTGAGAGGAGCTTCCTAGATACAGTGATAAATTCAAGGATTTACCTAAAGAAAGGTCCATTATGTCTGATTTTATAGCTTGTGGGAAGTTTACACTCCCTAGCCCACAAGTCTAGCCTAAGCTAGTAGGTGAAAGGCCCCTAGAAAACAAAACTTACTAGTAAATTTTAATTTATGCATTCATTTTAAAGGTTGTTCTTTACTCAAGAGGAAATGGAGTGGTATACTGTATGGTGTTTTGACTCAAACAAGAAATAAATGAAAATAAAGGTGTATTCAAAGCAAAATTACCATTATAAAAACAAACTTCTTTTTATTTTCTTGCAAATATATATTGATGAATTGAAAGCAACGATGAAAGAAACTAAGCCTATATTTTTGTAGTTTTTTTAGATAATATTTTCAAATTGAAATGAACACTACTTTATGCAAAAAACAAAATGCAAAAGCTTAACTATGTTTTCTTTTCACGTTTAAAAATGCTAAAAAATATATTATGCATCCACAATGCACTCTACTTGAGTAAACTTGAAACTTACAAACTGTATAAAAGCAACAAACTGAAGCACACAGGCTGACAGAACCAACAGACCACCACAAAGAGGAAGGCTAGGAACCCTAGCTTGGGTGCAAACAATGATAAAAATCACTACAGACTTACAAAGGCAAGTGACAACCAGCCACTGTCAGAAGACAGACTGGAAAAAACAGAGCCCAAGACCCTGATCACTGATCTGGACCAAGACACTTTAACCCACAACCCAAACAGGCCAAAAACTTCAGTATGTAAACAGTAAATAATCCAAGAAAAAAGAGACTCAAGGGCTTTCAAAAAGCACTAAGTGTGACCACCTGAGGTATTCAAACAAACTCTACAGCATTCTTAAAGAAAATATTCTCAGAAAAAAAGGGATTATACCAATAAAAGAACAAGCAAACTCTTACTTAAAAATCCCAACTTCCAGGAGTATTCGCGACTTTCTATGAGAGAAACTCACGAATCATTCGCGACTGTCTAGTATTACAACCCGCGAATGCAAACCAGTATTTGTGACTATCTAGAAGGACAACTCACGAATGGGTATGAAATTTTTCTCAAAAACAAAGAAAAACCCTAAGACTTTCAAATACTAAGGCAAGTATGAAACAGGATAAAAGATCACACACCGACTCACAAGCAAATACTGGTCAGGGGACAAAAAAACCTATAGCAGTCTGGGCTCCCCAGCGGAGTCGCCAGTTCTGTTGTACAGGATTAAACACCTAATAACCATAGGTCTGGGGTTACCAACATACTCAATCAACTTGCAGACAATTGACTCTCAAGTACAGTAAAGGAAATAGGAGGATTAGAAAGACTTACTCGATTACTGAAGATCGATCCTTGCTAGTCCTCTTCCGCTCTGCTTCACCTCCAAAGTATTCAAGGTTGCTCCTCTTTCACCTGTCAAGAGACAATCTTCCAGATACAAGATGGTTCATATATATATAAACAGGTTAGATAAATCACATATAAGATGTATAAACATAAACATTTATCAAACCAAGATACATGAAACACATATGGAAGAAAGATTCTCTTTATTATCAATAATGAAGAAGTTCATATTACAACCCAATGCCTGAGACAAGGACTCCTCTGCAACCAAAGGATTCTGAGTTCCACTGCTCCAAAGACTTCTGTATAAACTCCACCAGCATAACTTTGCTCTCCAAGTGTAGCTAACCAACACCCTCCCCAAGGCCTGTATTTATATGGGTGAAATAAGGCAGTTCTCGAAGGTTGGGGAAGTTGTAGCAGTTAAGGAAATTAAGTTAAATGGGTTAACTAATCTCCAATTAGCGCGTGTTTTATGTTTAAATGTTAAGAAATACATTCGCGGGTAAGTAGTAGAACAACCCGCGAATGATTCGCGACTTATCATAAGGGCAACCTGCGAATACATAGATTCGCGACTTGCATCAACCGGGACTCGTGAATGACTCACGAGTTGTATAAAATAAGAGTCGCGAATACCACTCAACATATTAAAATAGCAAAGTGACTAGCTGGGTATATAGGGAATGTATTTCATCATAATCCAAGCTATAGTGTTTTGGGCAAACCTCTATCCATAAGTGTCCTTTTGTGTGCCAACCTGAGGGATGTCAGCACTCGGACGGAGAGGTTCCATTCAGGTGTATAACACTATTCTCCTAATGAAAATTTGATAACTTGCTTGATGGACCATATGAATATGATGTGACCCACATCTCCTTATAAGTATAATTTTTAGCATACAATGTCAACCCTCCATCTCTTTATAATTATCAAACAAATTATAGGTATATACCTAGTATTCTAGGTGTCAACACTTTTTATATGAATTAGTGAAGAATGGCAATCTTGTAGCTAGATCAGATAAAAAGATGGCTATATAGATCCAAAACTTCATCTAATATATCCTTAAGTATTCCCTTAACCATCATTTCTAACTGACAATGATTGACACCAAATGAAGTGACATATACTACCTTGAATAATGGACATTGCAAAGGAGGAAAAGTTTTCATTTATCTTGCACTAGTGGAGCATATGAAGGAAAATGGTTGTGATCAACCATATATTTATACTTACATTAATAATCCTTTGATGAATGGATTTCACAAGGAAAATGACTTGATACAAATAAGGAGGTTGAGAGGGTATACCATGAAATCGACCATCTATATTAGGCTATTGTGGTGGATGACATGAAGTTAAATACTGTAATAACCATGGCTTATAATGCATTAATTGTGACTCAAATAATTGTACTAAATTGACATATTAGTTAGGTAATGAGGGATATTAGAATAATTATGAGTAGAAATATACGGTGTTACATATAATCTATATGCTCTCCATAAGTTTGAAAATTCATTAATACATTGGTTAAGGTCCTACTTGGAAAAAACCTACAAGATAACCTATATAATCCTTTTAAATATTCAGAATTTTTATCATTATAACCTCTAATTCCAACCATATGCAATTCTTATAAAGATAAAAGGAATTTGAACCGGCATTAATAACCTATGTATTTCAGACCTGCTTTATAACATTAAAACTATTCTCCTAATGATAGTGTAATAAATTAATGTTTGATGGACCATATGAATATGATGTGACCCCCATCATGTCCTTATAAGTATAATTTTTAACCTACAATGTCAACCCTCAATCTCTTTATAATTATCAAACAAATTATACGTATATTATACCTAGTAATGTAGGTGTTAATGAGGGAAAGGACACCTTTCTAATTCCTACAACACTTGTTATATGAATTAGTGAACCATGACAAT
Source organism: Pseudotsuga menziesii (assembly GCA_001517045.1). Classification (NCBI taxonomy): domain Eukaryota; kingdom Viridiplantae; phylum Streptophyta; class Pinopsida; order Pinales; family Pinaceae; genus Pseudotsuga; species Pseudotsuga menziesii. Next base: position 784,683 of record LPNX010567533.1, read on the forward strand.
CTTGTAGCTAGATCAGATAAAAAAATGGCTATATAGATCCAAAATTTCATCTAATCTATCCTTAATTATTCCATTAACCATCATCCCTAACTTAAAATGATTGACACCAAATGAAGTAACATATACTACCTTGAATAATGGAGATTCCAAAGGAGGAAAAGTTGTCATTTATCTTGCACTAGTGGAGCATATGAAGGAAAATGGTTGTGATCAACCAAAAATTCATACTTACATTAATAATCCTTTGATGAATGGATTTCACAAGGAAAGTGACTTGATGTAAATAAGGTGGTTGAGAGGGTATAACATAAAATCGACCATGTATATTAGCCTATATTTGTGGTGGATGACATGAAGTTAAATAATGTAATAACCATGGCTTATAATGCATTAATTGTGATGTTTATTTGTAGAAGGATGGGGGCAGTGATTTTTTTTCAATGTATTCAAGTGCACTAGTAATCAATTTTAGCTTACCACATAAGGGATGTCATTAATTATTTCTTCTGAGGTTAGATGTTGAGCTTACAATATCCAAACAAAGAATTATTTCTAGTCGGTATCTACTGCATGCATTTATATGTAGGTTGATTTACCAGTTACTTGATCAAATTACTAATATATCATTCAAGGTCCCATGTCAATAAGTAAGGATACCATAAGGATCAAATAATTGTACTAATTAATTAGTATATTTCCATAGACTCTCGTATGATTCGACAGAAGATATATATTTTCTGTTTGATCTGTTATTTGTAACTATTTGCATCATGATATGACTCATATTTTTTCTTGCCTTACAAAGAGATCTATCATATGTAGTATTCCCTTAACAACTTTTTCTAGTTTTTTTCTTGGTTGGATTTATGATCTCTCTTCTTATAGAGACCATATGAGCTAAAATTTCTATGGTGGTATGCCTTACAAATATACTTTCTTAATTGACATATCAATTAGGTAATGAGGGATATTAGAATAATTATGAGAAGAAATAAACGGTGTTCCATTTAATCTATATGCTCTCCATAAGTTTGATAATTCATTAATACATTGGTTGAGGTCCTTACCTAAAGAAAACCTATAGTATAACCTATACAATACTTTTAAATATTTAGATTTTTTATCATTATAACCTCTAATTACAACCATATGCAATTCTTATAAAGATAAAAGGTATTTGAATTGGCATTAATAACCTATGTATTTCACACTTGCATTATACCATTGAAACTATTCTCCTAATGATAATATGATAACTTTCTTGATGGACCATATGAATATGATGTGACCCCCATCACCTTATAATAATAATTTTTAACCTACAATGTCAACCCTCAATCTCTTTATAATTATCAAACAAATTATAGTTATATACCTAGTATTGTAGGTATCAACACTTGTTATATGAATTAGTGAACCATGGCAATCTTGTAGCTAGATTAGATAAAAAGATGTCTATATACATACAAAACTTCATCTAATCTATCCTTAAGTATTCCCTTAACCATCATCTCTAGCTAACAATGATTGATAGCAAATGAAGTGACATATACTACCTTGAATAATGGACATTGCAAAGGAGGAAAAGTTGTCATTTATCTTGCACTAGTGGAGCATATGAAGGAAAATGGTTGTGATCAACCATATATTCATACTTACATTAATAATCCTTTTATGAATGTATTTCACAAGGAAAATTACTTGATACAAATAAGGAGGTTGAGAGGGTATACCATGAAATCGACCATGTATATTAGGCTACTGTGGTGGATGACATGAAGTTAAATAATGTAAAAACCATGGCTTATAATGCATTGATTGTGACTCAAATAATTGTACTAAATTGATATGATGCATGCATTGATATGACTCAAATAATTGTACTAAATTGATATGATGCATGCATTGATATGACTCAAATAATTGTACTAAATTGATATGATGCATGCATTGATATGACTCAAATAATTGTACTAAATTGACATATCAATTAGGTAACGAGGGATATTAGAATAATTATGAGTAGAAATATACATTGTTACATATAATCTATATGCTCTCCATAAGTTTGACAATTCATTAATACATTGGTTAAGGTCCTACCTGGAGAAAACCTACAAGATAACCTATATAAACATTTTAAATATTCAGAAATTTTATCATTATAACCTCTAATTCCAACCATATGCAATTCTTATAAAGATAAAAGGAATTTGAACCGGCATTAATAACCTATGTATTTCAAACTTGCATTATACCATTGAAACTATTCTCCTAATGATAGTCTGATAACTTAATGTTTTATGGATAATATGAATATGATGTGACCCCCATCATGTTCTTATAAGTATAATTTTTAACCTACAATGTCAACCCTCAATCTCTTTATAATTATCACAAAAATTATAGGTATATTATACCTAGTAATGTAGGTGTTAATGAGGGAAAGGACACCTTTCTAATTCCTATAGCACTTGTTATATGAATTAGTGAACCATGACAATCTTGTAGCTAAATCAGATAAAAATATGGCTATATAGATCCAAAATTTCATCTAATCTATCCTTAATTATTCCCTGAACCATCATCCCTAGTTGAAAATATTGACACCAAATGAAGTAACATATACTACCTTGAATAATGGACATTGGAAATGAGGAAAACTCATCGTTTATCTTACACTAGTGGAGCATATGAAGGTAAATGGTTGCGATCAACCAAAAATTCATACTTACGTTAATAATCCTTTGATGAATGGATTTCACAAGGAAAATGACTGGATACAAATAACTCTGTTGAGAGAGTATAACATGAAATCGACCATGTATATTAGCCTATATTTGTGGTGGATGACATGAAGTTAAATAATGTAATAACCATGGCTTATAATGCATTGATTGTGATGTTTATTTGTAGAAGGATGGGGGTGGTGAATTTGTTTCAATGTATTCAAGTGCACTAGTAATCAATTTTAGCTTACCACATAAGGGATGTCATTAATTATTTCATCTGAGGTTAGATGTTGAGATGACAATATTCAAACATAGAATTATTTCTAGTCGGTATCTGCTGCATGCATTTATATGTAGGTGGATTTACCAGTTACTTGATCAAATTACTAATATATCATTCAAGGTCCCATGTCAATAAGTAAGGATACCATAAGGATCAAATAATTGTACTAATTAATTAGTATATTTCCATAGAATCTCTTATGATTCTACATAAGATATATATTTTCTCTTTGATATGCTATTTGTAACTACTGGCATCATGATATGACTCATTATTTTTTCTTTCCTTACAAAGAGATCTATCATATGCAGTATTCCCTTCACAGTTTTTTCTAGTTTTTTTCTTGGTTAGATTTATGATCTCTCTTCTTATGGAGATCATATGAACTAAAGCTTCTATGGTGGTATGCCTTACAAATCTACTTTCTTAATTGACATATCAATTAGGCAACGAGGGATATTAGAATAATTATGAGAAGAAATATACTGTGTTAAATTTAATCTATATGTTCTCCATAAGTTTGACAATTCATTGATACATTGGTTAAGGTCCTTACCTAGAGAAAACATATCATTATAACCTATATAATACTTTTAAATATTCAGAATTGTTATCATTATAACATATAATTCCAACCATATGAAATTCTTATAAAGATAAAAGGAATTTGAACCGACATTAATAACCTATGTATGGCAGACCTGCATTATACCATTGAAACTATTCTCCTAATGATAATCTGATAACTTGATTGATGGACCATATGAATATGATGTGACCCCCATCACCTTATAAGTATAATCTTTAACCCACAATGTCAACCCTCAATCTCTTTATAATTATCAAACAAATTATAGGTATATTATACCTAGTAATGTAGGTGATAATGAGGGAAAGGACACCTTTCTAATTCCTACAACACTTGTTATATGAATTAGTGAACCATGACAATCTTGTAGCTAGATCAGATAAAAACATGGCTATGTAGATCCAAAATTTCATATAAACTATCTTTAATTAAGTATCCTTAACCATCATCCCTAACTGAAAATTATTGACACCAAATGAAGCAACATAAATTACCCTGAATAATAGACATTGCAAAGGAGGAAAAGTTGTCATTTATCTTGCACTAGTGGAGAATATGAAGGAAAATGGTTGTGATCAACTAAATATTCATACTTACATTAATAATCCTTTGATGAGTTAATGTATTTCACAAGGAAAATGACTTGATACAAATAAGGAGGTTGAGAGGGTATACCATAATGACATATCAATTAGGTAAAGAGGGATATTAGAATAATGAGAAGAGATATACGGTGTTACATTTAATAATGCGATGCTAATATATAGCCTCCAACTCATTTATGTATTTTCATTCTTCAGTGAACCATTTTAGTGGTGGAAGTGTAGTAGTTTTTATAGATGCTTGCAATGGAATTTCTATTTAATTAGGCCATTGTAGAGTCAATGACAGATGGCATATGAAATTATTGAAGTAAGTGATCTCTAATAATGTTAAGGCCATTGCAGTACTGCACCTTTGACTAATTTACTCACTCCCAAGTGATATTTCCTGAGATCTAAAGGAAATGAAGTTTCCCATAACATCCAAGCCATTAAATGAGGTGATCGAAGCCATTTCTAAATCCTCCTAAAAATACATTGATATGTTAAAATGGTGGTGAGAACTTTAACATCTTCATCTCCTATCATACTATCAACATATATTAGTTAGTATATAGGTTGGGATATCTTCACATTAGAAAGACATTTATATTTAACCCATCGAACCTCACTACGATGTAAGTTATAAATATCCTTGACAAGCAATAGAATATAAGCTAGAATGCTTATGCAATACTTAAAATAAGAATATAGGAGACTAGGACTCCCTAGTGCCATCCCCATACCATATTCTATAATAAGGTTTAGCGCAAGGGGGTCTTTCTATGAGTCTAACAAGTAACAATATCATATTATACCTAGGATTATAGGCTCATGCCGTGGTTACACATAAAACAAATTTTTAGGCCCATCTAGATATAAGATCCTATAGATTCATGCATATTCTCTTTTTCACCTTTTTGGTTTTTATGTTTTTGAGAAAAAAGGAGTAACAAAGGGGTCCATTTCATCTTGTGGAGGCTGTATTCTTCATTTGTTGGCTGAGTTTGGACTGCATGGGTCATGAAATAATCTAGAGAGGACACAGTCTTGCTTGTGAGGATGATTTACTTTCTGTTGGAGAGGACATAGTCTTGTTTGTGAGGACTATTTACAGTTCCACATCTATAGTGATCCACATGGTTCATCGGGGACAATATAAAGGGTTGTTACAGCCAAAAAGGAAGTTGAAAACCATATTGACACCTACAGGAATCTACTACAGCTTTGTTGGGTAATCTCATTTGTTAGTTTTTCATCACATTTAAGCTAGCATTATGATCTAAGGATCTTTTCACTGAGAGAATAACAAGCACAACAATAAAACACAAGCACATCACAAGAGACAAGAGACACAAAGAGTTTTCCACGGGGAAACCATAAAGGAGAAAACCCCGCAACTTCCTCTAAGATAGAATCAACACCAAAACAGTAAGAGATCTCCCAAAACAGCAGTGGTCTTCTGTCTTCTGTCTAGTCCCAAAATTTCCTTCTCTAGTAGTGCGCCACACTTGGGAGAGCAAGTGATGTATTTCACAAGTGATAAATAGAGAGACTCTCACTCTTTATTTATATTCATCCGTTCACTTGAATTTCCTTTTCACACGCAGGCTCAACCTAATAATTACTACTCAAGCCTACACCTTAATTAGTGTATAATAACTCAAGTGCCCCGAAACTGTGGGGACTTACCTAATGACTTGATATGACTTGATTACATTATTAATCCTCTCGATCGGAACATCGGGGCATGACCACATGACTCAAATACATAATAGAGACATCCCGGAATAAACATCGGGTTACAATACATAAGATACATAGAAGAATACATTCCGAAGTTACATATACATCAACACTCCCTCTTAACTAGGAAGGTATTCTTTCGACACAATTTTCAGCACTGGTCTTCTTCTCTGTATCAGTTGGATCATCTCGTCTTCAAGTCATATTCGTCTTCAAGTCATCTTCATCTTCAAGTCATCATCGGATCTGGATCATCTCTCGATCTGGATCATCATCGAACATCATCACTAGATCTGGATCATCATCACTGGACTGGATCTAGATCATCACTCGATCTAGATCATTACCGTTGGATCATCATTACTAGATCTGGATCATCACTCGATCTGGATCAACACTGGTGCTATCTCATGATTCTTCTTGTCATAGGAAGTTCTACAGAGCCAGCCCGTTTTCATGTTGGTTGTAGGCCTATTCTTGTGTAGGTCTTCGCCCAGCACTTATATCTGACCTGCTTGTCAGAAAGGAATGCCCAGCACTCACATCTGATCATGTAGTAAACTGCAATCCCATCAGAAAGGCCCAACACTCACATTCACCAACATGATAGGACACACCTGCTATCATCTATGAAATGGCTCAGCACTTACAACCACCAGCATGATAGGACACACCTACTATCATCTATGGAAAGGCACAATGCTCACATCCACCAGCATGGTAGGACACACCTACTACCATCTGTGGAAAGGCTCAGCACTTACAATAACCAGCATGGTAGGACACACCTACTACCATCTGTGAAAAGGCTCTGCACTTACAATCACCAGCATGGTAGGACACACCTACTACCATCTGTGAAAAGGCTCTGCACTTACAATCACCAGCATGGTAGGACACACCTACTACCATCTGTGAAAATGCACTGCACTTACAGTCACCGGCATGATAGGACACACCTACTATCATCTGTGAAATGGAACAGCACTTACAGTCACCAGCATGATAGGACACACCTACTATCATCTGTGACAAGGTTCAGCACTTACATCCATCCAGGAGGGAACACATCCTGCTCACAATGATGGAAGGGCATGCACTCATATCTGATCATGAGGGTAACACATCCCAACAATCATATCAGAATGGCCCCCAGTCCTCCTCGACTGAGATACCTGGTAACTGACCAGGTGCCTCCATTCTCCTAGAGAATGGAAGCTACCCTTACATCCGACCTGCTCGTCGAAATGGCCAACACTCACATCTGACATGGAAGGAACTTAATCCTTTATCTATGAATAGAATGGTTCATCCCTTACAGCTGATCAAGTGGGAACACATCCCTCTATCACATCAGAATGGCTACTCAGTTCTTATATTGAGTGTTCCTGGTAACTGACCAGGTGCCTCCATTCCTAGAATGGAAATTGCTCTTACATCTGTTCTGCTCGACAGAATGGCCAGCACTCATATCTGACATGGAAGGGAGCAACCCTACCACCATGAGAGAATGGCTCAGCCCTTATATCTGACCTACTTGTCAGAATGGCTATGGATCTCAGCACTCATATATGACATGGAAGGAACCAATCCTCTCACCATGATAGAATGGCTCAGCCCTTACATCTAACCATGGAAGGAACCAATCCTCTCACCATGTCAGAATGGCTATGGGTCTCATCACTTTCTCTGGGAGGAAGCCTCGATCTGGAGAACACTAAGTCTCTCTCTGAAGTACTCGAACTTCATCCTAGCCAATGGATTCGTCAATACATCAGCTATCTGCTCCTCCGTCGCAACATACAGGAGCTTCACTGCTCCTCTCTGCACCATATCCCTGATATAGTGATACTTGATCTCGATATGCTTCGACCTATCATGAAACATAGGATTCTCTGACAACTTCACGCAACTCTGGTTGTCACAAGTAGCATCTAACTAGAGATCAAATATATCAGACAGTAGCTTTCGCAGCCATACTGCCTCACAACTAGCTGAACAAGCTGCGACATACTCTGCTTCAGCTGTACTCAGTGCCCTCACAGGATTGCTTCTTGCTAAACCAAGAGATCACACCTGATCCCATACTGAAGCAACATCCCGAAGTACTCTTCCTGTCGATGGCACTGCCTGCCCAATCTAAATCAACATAACCCTCCAGGTTAATCTTCTGATTCGCATCGTACTTGAGCCCATAATCAATTGTACCCTTCAGGTACCTCAGAATATGCTTTGCAGCAATCAAGTGAACACTTCTCGGATCTTTCAAGTATAGGCTCAAGGTGATCATAGCAAAGCAAATGTCTGGTCTCATGTTTGTTAGGTACATCAATGACCTAATCATCTGACGATACATCGTAGCATCAACCGACTCTGACGAAGCATCACTCAATAGCTTCAGGTTCGATGCCATAGGTGTGGTCATGCAGTCCATCATCCTGAATCTCTTCAGGATCTCTACTACATACTTCCCTTGTCCAAGGAAGATCCCATCTGTACTCTGCCACACCTCCATGCCTAGAACAATAGTGCATCGACACATAACAGGAGCATCACTGGTCTTCTGTATTCAACCTTGAAGCAAAGGTTGAAATCCACTTTACTCTCAGTAAAGCCTAGAATCATCAGTAATCTACCCATCCTGTCATACCATGTCAAACCTCAGGATCTTCTGCAATCACTCCCTCTGAATCGGAGAATCATACTCCCTCTGTCTTTCGTACTCTATGCACTGAAACATTCTGTACTAGAGTGACAAGTAGTATCCATCTAGGATCACTGGATACTAAGATCCTCTATCTTGAACTTCTTCAAAAGTTCATCTTGCACCCATCTGTGAGCTTGTCATCCTCTATCAACCTTGTGGCAAAGGTTAAGATATTCATCAAGCTCATCATGTATGCGTTATCCCATGGGTGTCTTCTGAACTCGTACAAAACCTTCTTTCATTTGCACACATGATTATGCATGTCATGTGACTTCACTTCTATTAGTTGTAAATGTTTCTTTGTAGACTATGCCTTCTCTTCATGAGAAGCCTCATGCTACGAATCTTGCTTTGTATCCCACGATGTTTCCATCTACTGCATGATGGAACTATGAACTTCTCTTCAGGTCTCGATACTACGCCCAGACATCATTTTTCTTGAACTAATATTCCCTTTCTTCTTGGTGGCTGGAAGGTTCTGCATCAATGATGTCACTGCACTCATCATATTATTCTTTGTCTTTGAACTGTCGTCACTTGTTCTTCGG
>LPNX010567533.1:794319-843038 GCA_001517045.1 Pseudotsuga menziesii
TGGGTAAGATATTCTTCAAGAGGTCAGATCTTCATATTTCTCATCGCTTGAGGGATCTTCTTTGGATGGTAAGAGCTTGATCTTCAATTTCTCCCACCTTCTCTTCTCGAGATTCTTCTTCTTGTGAGTTCTCTTTCTAGAGTCTATTGAAAGTAATCACTTCCTTCTAGCACACATTCCTCGAATGAATGAATCCTACGATCTTGGGAGGCCATTCAAAATGGCCATCACCACTTCTGCATTCTTCACTTCTTATTTTACCACTTCAAGTTGTTCTTTGATTTGAGAGACTCTTATGACTGCATGGTCTCTTCATTCTGGATCTTCACATTCTTCAACTGGATTCTTTAGGTCATATTCTGATTTTTGTTCTTCCCTTCAAATAGCTTGAAATTCTGTTCTTCCGTTCTGCAACCCCATTCTGTTGTGGATTATAAGGAGTTGACAACTCCCTATTAATCCCTGCTTCTTTGCATAGCTCTTTGAATTCATTCGAAGTGAATTCTCCACCATTATCTGATCGAATGGTCTTGATATTCTTTTCAGTATGGTTCTTGATCAAGGCTTTGAATTCCTTGAACTTGCTGAACACTTCATTTTTGTTTTTCATAAAGTAAATCCATGTCTTTCTAGAAAAATCATCAATAAAAGAAACATAGTATGCATACCCACTTAGTGATTTTGATGACATTGGACCGCATACATCGGAGTGGATGATTTCTATAATGCCTTTGGCTTTGCTTTTGCTGCTAGGAAATGTCTTCTTTGTATTCTTCCCTTTCACACATCCTTTTCAAACTCCATCCTGCTTTGTTTGGAATGCAATAGGTAGTGCTCTGTAGTGCACATGTGCAAGCCTTCTATTCCAAAGCTCATTTGGCTCTACCGTATCATGGATCAAGGCTTGTTCTGGATGACCCTTCAATTTGTACAAGCCTCCTTCTTGTTCTCCAATCACTACCGCATCATCAATTTTCTTTCCTTTTGGCCACATGATGACTTGACCATCAATGAATGCAACCCACATTCCTTTTGCATCCAAGGCTGAAATGGATAGAAGATTCTTCTTAAGTCCTAGAACAAACAATACTTCTTTCATTGTTAGAGACTTACCAGAGTCTGGCTTGTATGAAGATTCCCCACTACCTTTTATTGGATATTGGTAGTCATCTCCTAGTTTCACCTTGTGAGGTGATTCATGTCTGACAATCTTACAAAGGATTCCTTGAATCCCGTCATATGTTTGGAAGCCCCGCTGTCTATAAGCCAATCATCGTTTCCATGAGTAATGTTACCTGTGAGAACTGATATCAGAACATATTCATCCTCGCTTGAAGAATCTTCACTTTCATATATGGATCTCTTTCTGGATGGTTCATCATCCTCTGCAGCATGAGCATGATGTCTTCTTTGGCCTCGTCTCCCTCTGAAACTGGAACCTCTATACTCATGTAGGTGTCCAATCCAGTTTCTTCAGAGAGATCAAATACTTCTATGCTTGGAAGTTGTCAACTTCACCAAGCTTATCATCAATCTATTGTGATAGATCATATTGAAATGAGAACCTCAAATGGAAATACAAAAGATTAGATCTTACCGATTTGAGGTATCCATCCTTGTCCCGGAGTTCGCTGATCTAGGGTTTGTCGCAGAAACCCTAATTTTCAAAACTTGGAAACTTTCAGATTTGTTTAGATAAACAGATATATCTCTTCAAATGGATTTGTCCAATGTGCTCCTTTTCTGAAAACAGTGGAGGGAAGCTCCCGAAACAGGAAGCCCTAATTTACTGATTTCTTCTGCAGAAATGCCTGTTACTGTTTCTATGATATATCTGAAATTACTGATATTATGTGTCAAAAATTTCACACTGAGGTAACCTCACATGTCCCTGATCCAACACCATATTTTTAATTAGAATTGGTTTCACCATTTTAGATTTATGATCCTTTTACCAAGGTGACCTGTTACAGGACTGTTCAGAACAGCGAAGTTGTATGGAATGCCACGTGTCACTGGTTCATCTTCTGAGTCTGATATTTGGACCACCAAAATTAAAGTCCATGAACTTTCTGAAACATCTTCAGGAATTCCATTTGGACCTCTGTAGCTCAAGATATTGCAGATCTCCCGAGATGTCCTGTTTAGGGATGAATTATGGAAGAGGCTGGAACCCTAACTTGGAGAGATCATATCTCCTGGAGTACAGCGAATCTGAGCCTGATTTTTGGACACAGGCTTCATCAGGATTGTATTTTCATCCCCTGCAATTTTCAGGTTTTGAGACATCGCCAATCTCAGAATATAGCGACTGTACCAAAACTTAGCAGTTTTAGTATTTAGGGTTTCTCCTAGCTCAGGGTCAAACTAGGGTTTGACTTTCCTGGAGTTTCACCCAACCAAATTTCTTGATCCAGGTCTCTAAAATTTGGTTTTGATGAGGATAATAACCCTATGCTGGTCTCACTCAAAAATTCCTCTTCTGTAGAAAGCCCTAATTTCCACATCGAAACTGAAAATGCTTGAGATTGAATTCTGCATCGACAGAAAGATGCACCCTTCAATGGGGAGTCGTCTTAGCATACTTTTGCTGAAAATATGTGGAGTAAGATCCACAAAATAGGAATCCCTAGTTCCTCTATCTGAACAATGTCTTTTTCTCAGGTTAGCTCTGATACCATGTTAGTTTTTCATCACATTTAAGCTAGCATTATGATCTTAGGATCTTTTCACTGAGAGAATAACAAGCACAGCAATAAAACACAAGCACATCACAAGAGACAAGAGACACAAAGATTTTTCCTCGGGGAAACCATAAAGGAGAAAACCCGCAACTTCCTCTAATATAGAATCAACACCAAAACAGTAAGAGATCTCCCAAAACAGCAGTAGTCTTCTGTCTTCTGTCTAGTCCCAAAATTTCCTTCTCCAGTAGTGCGCCACACTTGGGAGAGAAAGTGATGTATTTCACAAGTGATAAATAGAGAGACTCTCACTCTCTATTTATATTCATCCGTTCACTTGAATTTCCTTTTCACACGTAGGCTCAACCTAATAATTACTACTCGATCCTACACCTTAATTAGTGTATAATAACTCAAGTGCCCCGAAACTATGGGGACTTACCTAATGACTTGATATGACTTGATTACATTATTAATCCTCCTGATCGGGACATCGGGGCATGACCACATGACTCAACTACATAATAGAGACATCCTGGAATAAACATCAGGTTACAATACATAAGATACATAGAAGAATACATTCTGAAGTTACATATACATCAACATCATTGTAGTCTTCCTTCTTTTTATGACTGTGCATAATGTTTCTAGGTAGTGAAGCACGGCATTGCAGCATAGTAACAAGAAGAAGACGATTTGGGTTGTTTTGAGGATTTGGCAAGGCAAGGAAGAAACCAAAGAAAATTCGAGACACCAAAGCTCACTTCCATAAATCATTGTGCACGCCCAGGAAGCTACAGGTTAGAGTTAAAGTAATTTCATATTTTCTTGTCCACCTTAGAACTATTGTTACAGTCATTGTAAACTCAAATTTATATGAATATGATATTAAGGGTTTATTTTCCTTGTTATTTATGCGAAGAAATATGTATTACATTCACTGTTCATTGTTAGCGCTACGAAAATCAAGATCTGAATATTTCAGTCAATTTATACATATGATGGCATCGATTTGCTTACAGACTTCAAAACCCTTGAGATCCGTGTTTTTTCCTTTCACACACCTAGGCTATGTGGCAGAAATATTCAAGCCACTCAATGTGTCCTTGGGGGTAAGTCTCGAGTCAAGGTTGTCACCTTGTTCTTGACTCCTCCGTTCAGGCTAACTCCTAATGAAGCCAAGGGGGGTAGACCCTATTAAATTACTAAGGCTAATTACTTAGTGTGATGGTGTTAGATTGATTAAGTTGTTTAGGAGTTTTGAAATTAACCAGTGGAAACAAAAGATAACAAGATGCAATATTTAAAGCATATAAGCACAATAATGACACTCAATATATATATAATCGAAAGAATTGATCAAAATAAATCACCAGTGCCTAAAATGGAGTCAACAGAGAAAATAATGTGCTTGCATGCACTTGAATGAATGTTTTTTAAATGTCTCTTGGTAGATTTTAAATTAATGTGGAATGTGAATGAATTAAGTTAGGCGAAAAGGGGACTCCAGATATACCCGAGGGGTACTTGGAGTATGTCCAAAAGTGAACTTTCATGACTACCCGCAAGGTGTTTGTGGGATGGAACGGAGTCTCAAAGACTACTGTTCATAACACACCCATTAGGGTGTGACAGAGATCAGCGCCTCGAGGTCACTTTCCAGTTGTTCCCACTCCTTTGGGTATTTTTCCACCGCATACAGTTTGTTCGAGGCGTTGGATTTTCGCCTAATGGTTTGTCAATTTGGGAGGTGAAGACTAATTAATATAATCACTCAAGTGCTTTTGATCCAGCATGATTTATCAGACGAACCACAACTAAGTGCATAGCATACACACTGGAGTCTTGTCAATTTTAGTAAATTTTAAGATAGGTGTTCTTGTTAAAAAGAAAACCCTCCAGGAACCTCTTTCGATCCAAGTGGATCTAAATTGGGGAATCAAGGAGGGGTTAATATTATTATCTCTGATGAAACAGTTTAAGAAAAATAAAACAAAGATACACAATGTCGGTTTTCTAATTAGTCCTACCACGCATCTCTTTTCCCTTTCAGGTCAATCGGGAAGTAGTGGGATAAGTATTAAAATTACTTTGAAACCTCATATATGGAATATGGAAATGATTATAAATCAAATTATACTACCCTTCAGATTAGAACTACTCTAGATTAAAAAAAGATAAACGAAAAGCAAAAAAAAGACACGGACGCAAATCCCCCCAAGGGGGATGGTGAACAGGCTCGAAAGATCCTATTCGAAAATATATTTTGTTTTTATTAGAAGCAATTAAAATATCATAAAACTGAAATTAATCAACTTGTTCCTTATATGGAATAAAACCAAAGGTTTACAAATTGCAAAAATTTGAAATTTATGGAAGACGGAGACCCCCTAGGGGGTTTCGAGTGGTCCAAAAATGATTTCCAGACAGCACCTCCTCCTCTTTTCTGTTATACCTGATAAAAACCAGAAATTTTATCACAATTAAATATTCCCAAAAGTACTTTGAAAGTAATTTTGGATGAACAAACCTTTTACCCAAAAATTCTAAGTTAAAACTAGTTTTTAATGAAGCGGAAAAAGAACCAAGGAAAGCAAGTTTTCCTTGGGATCTTGGCCTTATTTTGGTGCAGCCAATATGAAACACTTAAATTTCTGAATATAACTTTTTATATTCTAAGGAAACACCCATGCATTCAACAAGTTTTAGATCTACTTTCACAGCCTTGAAAAATGACAATTTTCCCTAAAACTAGATCTAGAATGCTTGTAAATTTTCTTTAGGAATGAGATCTAGTTTATTGAGATTTAAGGCAGTAATATCTATGTAAAATAAAATCTAAAATTGATATAGCTAAACAATTTTAAATCTTCTAACAAGTAACCGGACTGATTTTAGAAAAAATTGAAGGAGGAAGAGTGAAAGAAGAGCATTTTTGTTGGAAGCCTTGAAGATCAACGGTGGAGCTTTCTAGTGGAATGTCGGGGGACTATGCCTTTGAATCGTTTTGGAGAAAGTGAAGAATAAAACTAGATCAGCATCCTCTCCAAGATAGGAACCTGCAACTGAATCCAAAGACTTGCCAAAATACTTGTGAGATCGGTCAATACATACATAGAGATTCCAGAATAACATGCATATAAACTTATAAAACATGTTGAATCTAGATCTCTAAACATGCATCAAAAGGAAAGAGATGGCCAATAAAATTATTAAAAAACTCCTTTCCTATCAATATTATAATAAACTTATTATCAATCTTAGCAATGAATCCACAAACAATCAGCAAATTATGAACATAGATACAGGTTACCTCAGTGAAACATGGCAATGCTCATCCACACATACAATGACATGACACCATATTTCCTCCAAAGATTCACTTTATTCCAATATCAAAAGATATTACACAGTATTACAACAGCAATAGCTCCTCAATCCAACTCTAACTGGCTTGGAAGAGGCAGCATGTGCTTTATTTATACAAAAAACAAGAGATCCTGCCCAAGGGGGGCGCAAATACCAAGGAGACAAACCACTGTAGCTGAAGGAGAGTCCATCAATGCCTGATCTGTGTCTAACTGAGCGTGATCTGAGCCTCACTGAGTGCAACTATCAATCGGAGAGCTGATCTGACTGACACCTCAACCTGTTGAGTGAAGCATCCACCAAAACTCATCCAGATGAGCACACATGTGTGGAGGAGAGAGAGAGGGCACAATTACCCATAAAGGATGCTGAATATCAACCCTGGATCTCTCCAGATCACCTCCTTCAGTCAAGGATTTGTCAGATCCAGTCAATCTGGTCCAGATCTGACTGATTTCAATCAAATCGATTGAGAATCCACTAATCTAGGATTTTGGATTTGCCCCATTATTCATCAATTTATTAATTAAAATAATCAATAAATGATTTTTTTGGGATTTCTGACCTGAGTGATGGAAAATCACTCAAAACTAGGAAATAGTGGGTCTATAGGTTTACTGGGTGCTCTTAGCTTCAAAATGAGCACCTACATGACTGAATCTGACTTCTGAGCCCACTTTTATTACAAAAACAATTTTTCCAATTAAACTATTAAAAAATGACCTAAGTTTTGGAAAACTAAAATTTTAATAAAAAACACTGAAAAAATTTAAAAAATTTAAAAAATGAAAAAACCTAGGGGGACTTAGACATGTTCATATAACTTGACCATGATTCCTAGCATGTTTATACATTGACACATAGACTCTAATAACCTCAATAGGCCTAAATGCAAAGCCAACCACCCAAGCTTTGGAGGTATGGAGTGAAAAACTCAGAAATTATTGGTCGTTTATTCAACAACCAATAATAACCAAGGGAAAAAACACCCTGGGCTGATCGGATTGACAAATAAAGTCTAAGAGACCAAGTCTTTTACAGACACTATCATGCTAAAACATTTATTACAATTCCCCCATGGGGTATGAACATGTGATATAGTACAACAAAGCTCCCCAGAAGCAAGACTGAAGGTTCTCTGAAGTCCAAACAAGTTAGCCTTATCCGGTTCACCAGGCTCACTTGATAAAAAACCACTAAGTACAACTTAGGTGGTAACAATTGGAAACAAACTCTCTGTGTTAAAAACCTTTCTGTGTTGTCTAAATTTCTTCAGCAGTGGAATTCTAGGTTTCCAAGCATTCCCTTCCACAGAGGAATTCTTTCCAAAAGGAGGGAATCAGAAGTCAGATTTTAGACTTTCGACACTTCCGAAAAAAGAGTTTCCGCACAACGCTTCTTCCCCGTCATCGATATCGATCGTTGATCTATCAATTTTGCATCCATCCTGAGTGTTCGTACAACTTAATTTTTCACACAGTGAAATGGCTTTCTGATCGTTTGATCAATGTCACCCCACCAAATCAACGGTGGATTCCAAAATTTATTAAGTGCATTCCATAGAATATCTCGCATATGAAAAGTTTTTCAAAGCTTGCAACTTCTCCCAGCGATATCACTCTAAACCATTGATCTTCCCCACTATTGATCCCCACTCTATGATCTTGTTTTATTTGAGAGACTCATTAATGTTTAACACTCTACAAAGCTTCATTGAATTGATCACTAATAGGATCAATTCTTCTCTACAATTTGGCAAATATGGCAATCCAAAGCCACATAGTTTATATACAGGGTTATATGGAGTGAATTCGAGATGAATTCACACTTCTATAGAACTATATGAAGACATGAAATACATCAAAACCACATGCACAGTCACATCCTCTGTTCTTTATTCAATTCACTGGAAATTCAAATACACATAGAGAATTCTACTTGTTCACTCCTCGCTCACTCTTCTGTGCACCTCTCATTCCTCCATTCATGCTATGTGGAATTTATCTCCCTCTAAAGCTCTATGAGCTAATCAAAGCTTCTTTGAGCTATCTTTGAACCGATCTAGCCTATCCTAAGCTCTGTGAGCTGACCTAAAATCTTCTGCGAGCCAACAACCTCTGTAAGCTAACTAAGCTACTAAGAAAATAACTCGAGCTTATTTAAATACAAGAGGATTCTGTTTCCAAATCCTATAATAAAGGAGTACAATCATTATTGATCTCTGCTAACCCTATGACTCACATCTAACTCAATCCTAACTATTACATGTGGCAAAAGGATCTAGATTCCTTATCCATTTTATTCAGCTTTTACAAAATAAAGCAAATTACAAATGTACGAGACCCTAGGTCTCTTAAGAGTTCCATTGACCTTGTGAATTCATGAATGTATTCGCACTCTTGAGCCTATGCTCCTACATTAACATATCACTAGTACATTGAATACAAAAACAAACTAAGACTATTTGGCACATCTCAATGGTATTTTTGACAAGTGTTTTTACGAAATCCCTTAACAAAATTACATAAGCAAATAAGCTAAAAATATCAACAAGGTCTGATGGGGGTCATTACAATTTACTATTCAAAGCATATCCCCCTTGTATAAAAATAGAACCCTCTCACTTCCTTTAGAAAAATCTTGTTCATTGGTAACTATCTCATCATCTTGGGTGGAGATGAGAACTGTGTGAATGCACAGAGGAACCATGCACCACTCTCATTTTTGCACTCAATGGTTACTTTTCTTTTTCCATCAAGCCTCAACCAGGAGTAGGTTCCATTCTTTCTAACCTCTGTGAGCTTTGCTTCCAACTTGGTAGCCATCACATGGGTGAGAGGCATCAACTTAGGGGTTTCATTAGTTGCATAACTAGTCCAATAAATGGTATAGACCCACATACTAGACCTCTCACAAACTTCCATCCATACTAACATATCACGGCCTAGTCAAGCAGTACACAATTATGCTGCCAACAAATTTACACACCCTCATGACACCCTTAGTAAACCATAGTAGGTCATGGTACCTTCATACACAGGCTCGGGACCCTTAACAGTCCTCAAGGCACTTTCAACTAGTCATGCCAGTCCTAGAAGGCTTAATACATGTCACAATAGCCCTTAGCAAGCTCAAGACAGGTCATGGTTTTCTATAGAAAGCATTAGCAGAATTTGCACATATGAAAATAATGCAAACAGGAAACACAAATTGAATATGAACATTGTGACAAATCTCAGAAACTCAAAAAAACACTTTTCATTAACACTTCCAAGAAAATTTACAGAGCTACAATCCAAGCACAGAGGATTCAAAAATGAAATTTGAACCCTTCCTCCTCTATAGAGGTTACATTTATAGTGCAATTCACCCCCGAGATGTATCTCAAAACAGGGCATCAAAATTAGTTACATTACAGGAATCAAACCCGAAAGTACATCCTAAATCCTAACAAAATCTGATGTGGCAGATGCACCATGCCCACGAAACATTTCGGGAAGGCACGTTGTGCTACGCATGACCAATCAAAAAGGGAAATCTCGAAATCTAGGGCTTTATGGCTCGCTTGATTAAAACGATAACTCTGGGCATATTTTTAATAGACTACAACTGACTGAGCTATTGGTGGGCCTTCCAAGCTGATGATTGCTCACTCTATGTATATCTTTCCATTACTGATCTGTAGGGGCAGCCATCTCAAATAGATCCTTTAGTATAACATCTAGTTCAATCAAGGGGCTATGTCCAATAGCAGGGAGATCTGATTTGACACTGATGGGTGTTGCCAGCAGCTCAAATTCCTCATTGAGTTTATCGATGATTACCTATCCCTTTATCCCACCATGCATACCCTCAAACTTTCCATGGTTTAGTCTTTCCTTATGCAGCAGTTTGACATATTTTCTCTAAGGGATCAACTTCCCCTCTGGTCCCCAAAACTCAAGAAACCCTTTCTGAAATAGGGGATGGAACAATTTGTTGAACTTTTCTACCCCTTATTGAATAATGTTAATCCTAGTAAGTGCATTCTGCAACATGTTGTGCTTTGTGGCCATCGTCCTTGCTGCCACCAGAACTGATATCCTGTCAGTAATCCCCAGGGAAATTAGTTCTTCCCCAAAGGTTGAGTTTAGAACAACAATCTCCTTTTGGGCCTCCTCCATAGGACTTTGTGCTAGACTTTCCTACAGGGATTTACATCTTTTGCTTGCATCCATAGAATCCTATTTATGCTCATCCACCATGAACAAATGCTTTTATAATGAGACCATTTCCTTTATCGCTGCATCCTAGAGAAAAAATTTAGTCCCTTGTAGGGGAATTTAGCCTATGACCCTTTCCTTACATCTGCTTACTTTCTCATTTAGTGTCCTAATCTCTTCAGAAGAGTCTTCATTTTTCGTATCAGTGATCTTGTCCTTGAGCTCTTGATTGGCCTCCTTCAATTGAGTGATTTCCAGGTCCTTCAGGGACATTTCAGACATATCTTTGATCACTAGAGCAGTGGGTGATATGTCCTCAGGGGTTCTATAGTCATTTCATTCATCGATTTTCTTATCCATCTTTTTCTTCTCTTGTTCCCATGTGCACTTGTCATCCTCTAGCATAGCAAGGTAGCCTTTCAGATCCAAAACTTCATTCTACAATGCCTCAATCTCCCCTTCTAATGGCAAGTTCTATGGAGGTAGTTGGATGTCTTTCATAGGTGTCTTTCTTTTCTTTTTGTAAGCCTATATCTTGGCCAATGGATTATCTGGTAAAATATCCTTCTCTGTTTCCACTGGCTGCTTAGATACAAGGGGCTGTTGTAAGGCATTCTATGCTATTAGGTCTGTCGCTTGGTCCGTCGGGAGTTTCACCTACAGGTTCCATGCCTTGTTTGTTTCCTTTTCTGGATTCATTTGGGTCTCCATTTTAACCACCCTTTGATGGGAATTTAGATGGGCTAATTCCTCCTTAGTCAGATCAACATAGATGAGATCACTAAATCCCTTATGGAACACAATCTTATATGGGATTGAGAACTGGTCCATCTTTAAATCAACCTCTGAAACTCCTTCCTTGTTAGTGATGGCTAGGTTCAGGGAGTTTGTTGTAAGATTCCTGGCAGTAGTGAAAGAGAATTTAAGTCCTGATATCTTTCTTATCTCCTTGGACTGCTTCTAAGACTTAGCCTTGGATTTCTTTTTGAGCTACCCATAGGTGATCAACATTTGATTTTCAGTCTTAAATCACCCTTCAATGGCAGAGGCAAAAGAATACTTCTAATAATTAAGTAGATACTCCTCACTCCCTTTGTTCATTGATTGTGTGGTTCTTTGGGGATTTCTCTCTGAGTGTGTAGTGGTTGGCTTTGCAACCACTAGTTGTTGAGCGATCACCATCTGATTTGCAACCTTCCCCCCAGTAGGGTTTACTGAATCAAGCTCCTCCTCTCACTATTTTGAGGGAATCATATTCAAAATTAAACTCTTACTCCAGGTTGATTACATCCTCCTCTACGTCTATCCTAGGCTTCTTTCTAAGGTTTTGTTCATAGCATTCCATATCCTCCACCTCTATCCAATACCTTCTGCTACAACCATCACCATTTACAGGAAAGGGAGTAGATGGGACCATACCTTGCACTTCTTTAGGAGCGTGAATATTCTCTGCAGGAGTCCAATCAAAATCATAGGCAAGACAATTTTCCTCCTGTGACAAGTCAGGGATCATGGAGTGAATAAAGGCTGACCTATGCACCTGGACCCTCCTGTGGGAAATGGTCCCCTTAGGATCGTAATTATGTGCATGAGTCACCTGAAACTTCATGGCCTTCAAAATGTTCTCCACCTTTGGTAATGCTACTAGCTTCTTCACAAGAAACGGCCTGAAATTAATAGGGTATTTGATCCAAGAGTCCTTCCTGTGCATAGTAAAATGCTCCTCATCAGTAGAAATCCTCTCCCTGATCAATTCTAGTGTGAATACTGAGGGAGTTAGGTAAAAATAGTAGCATGAAAGGGGCAGCCAAAAAACCATATACCCTGGAAACTAAATACTTCGACATCAGTAACCAATCTCCAATACTATCTTGCTGCAAGGAAGCCTTCATGTCTTTTGATATATGTTGGGTCCCAAAATACCCCTTTTTAACCACATCCATTATACCATGTTTGTCCTGTCTTACTCCATTTTTACACACCAAACAAGAATTATTTCCTCACTTGAGCCCTGAATCTTCACAGGTATGATTAATTATTGTTTCATCTTATTCATGCTTATGATTTCTATAATTAGGAATTTGCTTCTTGAATTATGATAACACATTATTATTTTACAAAGATAATGCAAGCTGTGAGAGAGTACAGGTGTAGCAGTTCAAATGGTCCATAGAGGAGATGAGTGTTCTGTCTCTACACACGGATCCAACCAAGGGTCATCATTCGATGCGAGCTACAACATGTTGATGTATTTGTAACTTCAGAATGCATTCATCTATGTATCTTATGTATTGTAACCCGATGTTTATTCCAGGATGTATCTATAATGTAATTGAGTCATGTTGTCATGCCCCGATGTTTCGATCAGGAGGATCAATAATTTAAACAAGTCATGTCAAGTCATTGTGGGTAACCCTCCGATTATCTAAGGGTTAAAGTCCTCGCAGTTCTGGGGCACTAGGGTTATTAGACTCTCCTAGTAGAGGTTGGGCCTAGTAGGGTTTTAGTCATGCCGGGATTAGTATAAATAGAGAGCTGGACTCCATATTTAACACATAACTCATACACACTCAAGTGTAGCGCATAGTTGAGGAAGGAGAAGACACTGGGGCTAGATAAGAAGAAGGTTACTGCTGTCAGGAGTTCACTTACTGTTTTAGGCTTTTACTGTTTTGGTGTTGATTATATCTCTAAGGAAGTTGTGGGGTTTTCTCCATTTATGGTTTCCCCAAGGAAAAACACTATGTTCATTGTCTTTTGTGTTTGATTTTTGTACTTGTTAATCTCTCAGTTAAAGATCCTAATAATGCTATCTTAATGTTGAAAAACTAACAGGGTATTAGAGCTAACCACAGAAGAAGACACTGTGTAGCTGTGGTAACTAGGGCTTCCTAGTTTGTGGATCTTCGTCCACATATTTTTAGCAAAAGTAAGGTGGAATAACTATCCTCCTTAGGGCACATCTTTCTGTCGAAGCAGAATCCAATTCTGAGGTTTTTCAGTTTTGGACCCGACACTACTGCCAGAAATTAGGGATTTTCACAGAAGAGGAATTTTTTAGTGAGCCCAGGCCTAGATTGATCTCCTCCCCAAAATCGAAGTTAGGGATAAAATTCAAGGCATTTGGGTGGATAGATCTCCGGAAAAGAAAAAACCTAATATGCTCCTGATCCAGTACTGCAGGATTTTAGCTACAAATCCAGATTTAACATCTAGACCTGGTAAGATCTAAATATTTTGTATTTCCATTTGAGGTTCTCAGTTCAAGATGTCTCATCATACCAATATTGATGAAAATCTTGAGGGAGCTGATAACTTTTGAACCTAGAAGTATAGGATCTCCCTGGTCCTGGAAGAAAATGAGTTAGACTCCTACATCCATGAGGAGGTTCTAGTTCCAGAGGGAGATGAGGCTAAGGCCTTACATAAGAAGAAGGTGGTTATGGAAAATAGGATCATTGTTGATTCTATCAAAGATCGCCTTATCCCACAGGTTTCCTCTCTCAAGACTCCTAAAGCTATGTTTGATGCCCTAACCAAATTGTTTGAAGGGAAGAACACAAACCAGAAGATGACTCTAAGGAATCAACTAAAGAATGTGAAGATCCAAAATGTAGATACCATCCACTCTTACTTCACAAGGGTTTCTCAGATAAAGGAACAATTAGAAGCAGTAGATGAAGAAGTGGAGAATGCAGAAATTGTGATGACCTCCTTGAATGGTCTCCATAGGACATGGGACTCCTTCATTCAAGGGATCTATGCTAGAAAGAAGCTAGTCAAGTTTAACAGACTATTGGAAGAATGCTCTCAAGAAGAAGCTTGGATAGCAGCTCGAGAAGAGAAGATGGGAAGTGAAGATCAAGCTCTCATAGTTCACTCCAAGAAAGGCAGAAGAAGATCTCATTACTCCAAAGGTAAGGATCCTCATCATAGAGATAACATTAGAAGGGACCCATCGAAAATGATATGTTATACATGTTATAAAAGAGGACACTTTGTAAAATACTGTCCTAAGAACAAGGTTAACTCTCATAAGAAGAAGGGGAACAAAAGAATGCATCATGCTCATGCTGCAGAAGATGATAAACCATCCAAGAAAAGAACTAGATATGAAAGTGAAGATTCTTCAAGCAAGAATGAATATGTTTTGATCTCCACTCTCACAGGTAACATTACTCATGGAAGTGATGATTGTCTTATAGACACTGGGGCTTCCAAACATATGAATGGATTCAAGGAATCCTTTGTGAGACTATCAGAACATGAATCACCTCACAAGGTGAAGCTAGGTGATGACTACCAATATCCAATAAAAGGTAGTGGGGAATCTTCCTATAAACTAGATTCTGGAAAGTCTCTAACAATGAAGGAAGTATTGTTTGTGCCAAAACTCAAGAAGAACCTCCTCTCCATATCTACACTAGATGCAAAAGGAATGAGGGTTGCATTCTGTTGAGGCCTAGAAATTCGCAGGCAACAACAGTAAGGGATTCTCCCCAGTCAACGTTCCCAACTAGCCCGTGACTGTTTGGTATGGGGAATCCGTCTGGTTTGTGGTCCGGCTACCGTAGGTCAAAGTAACAAAAACAAAGGTTTTACCGGTTGCGGCCCAGTCCACCGTGTATATTTTTGTATTTTTTCTACTTAAGTATGAGATGCATATGCCTACTTAACCATGCAGGGTGATAAGGATGCAGGGAGTATTCACAATGTGATGCGCAAGTTCTTACCTCTCGTCTTAGGCTCACAAGCATGTAAATCACATGTGCAGAAATAAAACTATCTATCTATCTATCTATCTATCCCCGAGCAGCAAACTTTAACTTATTTGTGAGTAATGTGAATTGTGCATGTATCATAGAGAGAAATTACAGATAGCTGATATTTATTCCTACAACACATGAATAATTAAAGATATTTCAACAATCAGTTAGCTAATTGTTTTATGAACAACATACATTACTCATGGTGGTAATTCCACAAAATAAACCAGAAATCATTTAAACAATAACATAGGTTCTGAGAGTTAGAACGATCTCACGGTTAATGGAAAAAAAGTTGGAAAAACAAAATAGTTCATCTTTCAGCCATCCACAGCATAACATTTGAAAATGCCACCCATCTTCCTCCAACAGGCAAACAATACTTCTTTATTGCAAAGAGAAATAGTTCTTCTTACAATATAGCTTTTCATGTCTAACTGGGAAAAATCCCCTCTTCCCTCTTAGTCTATTACATTTATACAAAAAGGTGAGACGGTTGGGCTGCCCAAAGTAACCTTTGGGCTTCCCAACTCTTCGTTTCCCAACGCTTGACTTTTCTCAAAGGTTTTTTTACAAAATGTTACATATTACAAAACTATGTTGGCATATATGGATTCTTCTTCTAAGCCCATGTCAGGGACTTCTCTGCATGTGATCAGTCTATATACTTCCCCCCACTGGTATTCAGGTTCAATACTAGAAATACACTTAGTGTCCTCATATATATATTCTGTCTTGGTGACAACTTCTACTTCTGGCTCTTCTTCGACCACATGGGTCTTCTTCTTTTGTCTCTTTGACATTTCTATCTCTTCCTACCATAAAATTGTAACATTAATCCCTTTTGGCTGAGTGACAAACGGGTATACATCAATGTGCAGTGTGCCATTTCTTCTATGTTTAACATGATAGAAATCAGTCAATGAAGCAAGTATATGCATGTATAGACTGAAATGGCCTAACTATCAGAGCTATTGAAACAAAATAGGCATTATTCAATATCTTTGTCTATATCTAGCATGATGGGAAATAGTTATATGCAGTAAACTGTGCAAGCTACCACTGCTGCATGATATTAAACAATTCTATCAACCACATTTAGGACGGAAATAGATCTACATTAATATGCAACACATTTCGGCTTTCTATGCACGCCATGGTCATCTCGATGCGCGGGAAAGACAGTAGCAGTTACGCAGGTTTTCAACGACACCTTAACAAAACCATGCCCACGCACTTATGGTCAATAAACTAAGAGCAGTGGCATATCCCTTTCATTCAGCTAGGAAATCGACGCTGAGCTCAACGGGGTTGCGCGGAAACGTATAGGTGAAAATGGCTGGGGTTTAAATGATGCAGGTAGCACAAAATCAAGACCAACCGTAAAACCCTAAAAGAAAGGTCACGGTGAACCTATTCCAACCCACAATATTAGCATACAAGGTGGTTTGGTGCAGACAGCGTAACGGCCGTCTGCACCAAACCCCCTTACTCTCTTTGCACAGGGTCACACGACAACGACAGTGGGAAAGAAAATACTATGCGGGTCAAAATGTCCCTCCCTGCGGACAGCAATGCCACCAAGAACCACAATATATACATGCGATTACGGGGAAAGAAATAGCCGCAACACCTAACCGTGGAAAACCAAAACCACCAAACGTTCAACAGAACGGGGAAAGGCAATAAAATCCTACCTGGCACTGATGTGTATTCGGCGTGTATGGTGGGATTAAGACGGTCAGACTTCTACAGTTGCCACCTGGATGTGGCTACCAGCAATGGGGTCCGACCAAACTCGAGCAATCAACAGCATGATAGCGACAAAGAACGACAGTTAACAATAACAATAGAATAATAAACCCCTCGACCCCATATATATAAGGTCAACACTCACGGCATATCAGATAGGGGACCACTTTTGGATCGAAAAATGAAAGCCAACTTTCTTCCGCAACGGCGGATGGCCAAAACGCGAAGCCATTCACGTACCATACTTAGCAGAACCTCAGTAGACTATTCATCGGGACCAAAGTGAAACCAGAGCCGCAACGACGGAGCCACGGAGGGTAAATCGATCCGCAATGAGAAAAAATCTGAATCGAAAGCGAAACGACTCCGCATCGGAAGGGCTGGCGCTTCTTTCATCCACAACGGCAGAACTGTAAAGACATCAGCATCTGCAACATCGGGGGTACAAATTATAAACCGTTCCGCAATACAAGGTCGAAGTCGGAAGCGGAACGACTAAGAGATCGGCAAGGAAAAGCATTCGGCAGCCGCAATGGCGGAGCTATAAAGGCGCGACCCTCCACAACGTCGAAGGTAAAATGACTCAAACGGACAGAAGGAGAAAACTTCCCACAGCCACAACGGCGGCAGCCCAAGATTTACAGGCTCGACGAAAACAACCGGCCATAATCGGGAAAGAAAGCGGTTTGCCATCTACAACGGCAGAAGAAGAAGTCATAACAGTTCCGATGCAAAATCAAAAAGAATCTGATTAAAAACCGATCGAATCAGGAGAAAAGTCGAATTCAAAAACCGAATATACATCCGCAACGGCGGGGGGAAAAACAAAATACACTTCCGATTCTGCCACGATGAAAACGCAATTAAAGGCAAATGATGAAGGTTTGATCAATCATTAAAATTTTTAATCATTTAGAAAAATCAAAAACCAGCTGTAGATCAATACAAGCATAAGCAAAGTCTTTCTCAAAAGTTCTCAAACCAAATCCAAGAAGAAAATCAAACTAATTCAAGCAAAAGGAGGGTCCTAAAAAATTTTGGAAATTTGGGAAATTGTTTTAGCTACAAAAATTGGCGACTACCTGGTGAACCCCAGATTTCTGAATTAACTACTTCCCAGTGCAAGACCGTCTGAATAAAAGTTGAAATCTTCTATATGTTTGTATCCCTAGGCTGGCCAACTTAAGCATTTAAATCATTGAGAAGTAGTCCATTCTTTAGGAAATGGTAACATCAGAAATATTGCAAGTCTAAATAACTCTTTTGAGGCCTAATAAATGAGGTTCATTTTACCCGTCCTTAGGTAGTTTCAGGCTTGGACACCATAGGATAGTAACAGATAGTAAACAACATTATCCTTTTGTTCCTCATTCCCATGCCAATTGCACTTTTGTGCCATTAGAACTTTAGTTCTTTTGAGTCCTCCATTTGCCTTTCTTTCTGAATTTTATTCAGGCTCCTCTATCCCATAGTACCCTTTTGTGTGAGAGAAGAATTGGCGTTTCATCTCACGGACGGAGAGGAGCTTTCGGCAATTTGAAATTCATGCTTTTGATACTTTGCTTTGATATGTCTTGTTTCTTTAAGGAGTTTTGACTCTTGATAGCTTTTATCTTTTCTGAAATTATGGCACACGATCATTTATATATGATATACTATTTACCCTGCTTCCTTTCCGTGGGTCTTTTGTTGTCACCCCCTTGGATATTTAAGATGTGAAATGGATGGAGCCTTGAAATAGTATTCCAGACCTCTTTACTTCTGAGTTATTTACAGGGGTTAAGTAATACTTCAATGAATGCATGGCCAGTTAGGAACACTGCTACTAGAAGACATTCTATGTTTCAAAGCACAGTCTTTTGCTCAAGATTTCAGTTAATAAAGAACCCTGATGTTTCCATTGCAACCAAAAGTTTGCCTCTTTATTCAAAATCAAAAGAACTACTAACAAAGCGGTGAAAATAAAATAAATCATCAAAGCGATAAATTAAAATAGAACAACCTCAAATCAATAATCAAAGCATTAAAGCAAACAAATCAATTTATTTATGTACAAAGCAAAAGAAAAGAAAAAAAATTTCCCACTCCTGAATATCTTTAATCTTAGGGAGTTAGACGGTGGGCTGGATTATAGACATGCGATATCTAACCATGGTCTAGCTGTTTTTTTTTTGCAATTGAACACATGTCTACTATCCTACATTCATCCCTTTCAGCCTGAGGAAGTTGAAGGAGCTCAGGTTGAGTGTCAATCATCGAAATGGCCTTTCTTGAGGTATGATGTCTTAGCTTAAGCTCAATCAGATAGTTTCCCAGGGAAGAATCAGTAGATTCATTTCCCTCTCTAAGCCCAGTAACATTGTGCTTCATGTAGGGCTCTCTTAAAATATTAATCAGGTTTGGGCTACCCTTCTAAGGCAACCATAGGTGTGACCAGTCGGAAGCAAAGTACCCATCTAGTCGTGCTGAACAGTCTCGATTCAAGATCAATCCATAGCCATCAAGTATGTATGCTACTACAATATCAAGGTACTGACTTATCTTTTTATTTGCAGACAATCGAATCAGAACATTCTTCATCTCCCCCACCACTTTGACACTAGTCTTGTCTAGTTGAGTGACGTCCCAATCAGTAGGTATTAGCTGCCCATTAAGTTTTTTGCAGATTGCAAGAGGCATAACATTCATCGATGATCCAGAGTCCACCAGACAATTATGCACCTTATGGTTCAAAATATCCAGAGTCAAAAGGAAAGGTGGGGTGCTAGTTTTCTTTTCCCCAGTTGATTTGACCTTTTCCTCCACAGGTTGGTTTTCGGTGGGTATTTCTTCTTTAACTTCCTTAACTTTTTCAGCACTTCTTTCCTCAACATCTTCCATAGGTTTGACAGTCTCATTGCTCAGTTCTGCCTCCTAGTTGAGGGTAGTGGCGTCAGGTGTTTTATCTATATCATTGGTATCTGCCTCTTTTTCAACATTCTTTTGCAATCTTTTGATCTTTGAAATAGTTAAATCCATGTCCTTTGTTGTTGTAGGTGTGCATTCAGTTTTGAGAGTGCTCTCTTTAGTGTCAAAAAGCGAGACACCATCCCATGAAAACATGGTGTCATTATCTTGTTTCTCCATAGTCTGGTTTTTCTTTTCCTCTTTACCACTGTCCTTGGTCAATTTAGAGTCTAGCAGCTGATTCATAACCAAGTTCATCGAATTCAACCATTGAGGGCACTTCTTTTCCGAATGAGGTTGTTGGTGAAAAGTGCAGAAATTGTCTCCTCCACTTTTGTTATATTCATTGAGGCTAAATTTGGGGGAGGGATTTTCCATTGGTTGCTATCCCCTTTTTTTGGATAATATGGTTTGTAAGTTTTCCGCATTTCCCTTTCTTTTTCCAAATCTATTATTCGGTTGGATAGTTTCTGCATCATTTTCATCATTCCCTGATAATCATATGATTTTTCATCTTGAGGTTTAGACAGTAATAAGGCTCTTCTCTCGATAGTCTTTTCTCTCAGTTGTTCCGGATAGTCTTCTATACTTTCCTTTTCAGCTTCTACCCTTTCTGCTTCTTCATAAGTTTCTACCAACGTAGGCTTGGCTTTCATTTTAGCGAACATAGCTAACTCAGGCCCTAGGGTAGATGTATAATACTCAATTAAGGATTTGTCTGAGGGTTTGTTAGCTTCAGAAAAAAAATTTAGGTATGTTGAAAATCTTTGGGTGAAACCATGTACTTTCTCATTCTTCTCTTTTCTTAACAAACCACGACCTTTCATCAATGAGGCATGTGTTTTTTGGGCTGTGTATTTACTTTTGAAAACCCTTTCGAAAGTATTCCAGTCTGGGATCGAGTTTGTGGGCAGGGAAAAGTACCATGAAGAAGTTGCCCCTTTCAAGGTATGAGGGAATAATCTACAGACAACATCTTCGTACTCCCCAGCCCTTAACCCTTCTACCACCAAATAGAAACTTTGTAAGTGGTCATCTACAGCAATCCTTTCCTTAGGGTCAAACTTAGGTAGCAGCTTATCAAAAGCTTGAGGTAGGTTATGCAATGGAGGTGTGAGGTTCAAAGGGAATCTAGCTCTCCAAGTAGGTAATGGGTTGGTTTGATTCACAATTACACCAGCCATAAGCATAGGTAAAGGAACAAAGTCTGAGTAAAGCGCAACGCAGGATGAGAACAGGATTTCTTATGTCAAAGGTAGAACCAAACTTGTAAGTACTTGGGTCAGGTTACAAGCTTCAAAACATTTGATGGTAAGGTAATATTGGGAAAAATAAGTTTCCACGGCCAGCCATGCACTGGCGGCCCTCCTTCTAGTGCCAGAACTGTTGAGGCCTAGAAATTCATAGGCAACAATAGTAAGGGATTCTCCCCAAAAAACGTTCCCAACTAGCCCGTGAATATTTGGTATGGGGAATCCGTCCGGTTTGTGGTCCGGATACCGTAGGTCAAAGTAACAAAAACAAAGGTTTTACCGGTTGTGGCCCGGTCCACCGTGTATATTTTTGTATTTTTTTTACTTAAGTAAGAGATGCATATGCCTACTTAACCATGCAGGGTGATAAAGATGAAGGGAGTATTCACAATGTGATGCGCAGGTTCTTACCTGTCGTCTTAGGCTCACAAGCATCTAAATCACATGTGCAGAAATAAAACTAACTATCTATCTATCTATCTATCTATCTATCTATCCCCGGGGAGCAAACTTTAACTTATTTGTGAGTAATGTGAATTGTGCATGTATCATAAAGAGAAATTACAGATAGCTGATATTTCTTCCTACAACACATGAATAATTAAAGATATTTCAACAATCAGTTAGCTAATTGTTTTATGAACAGCATACATTACTCATGGTGGTAATTCCACAAAATAAACCAGAAATCATTTAAACAAGAACATAGGTTCTGAGAGTTAGAACGATCTCACGGTTAATGGACAAAAAGCTGGAAAAACAAAACAGTTCATCTTTCAGCCATCCACAGCATAACATTTGAAAATGTCACCCATCTTCCTCCAACAGGCAAACAATACGTCTTTATTGTAAAGAGAAATAGTTCTTCTTACAATATAGCTTTTCATGTCTAATTGGGAAAAATCCCATCTTCCCTCTTAGTCTATTACATTTATACAAAAAGGTGAGACGGTTGGGCTACCCAAAGTAACCTTTGGGCTTCCCAACTCTTCATTTCCCAAATCTTGACTTTTCTCAAAGGTTTTTTTACAAAATGTTACATATTACAAAACTATGTTGGCATATATGGATTCTTCTTCTAAGCCCATGTCAAGGACCTCTCTGCGTGTGATCAGTCTATATACTTCCCTCCACTAGTATTCAGGTTCAATACCAGAAATACACTTAGTGTCCTCATATATATATTCTGTCTTGGTGACAACTTCTACTTCTGGCTCTTCTTCGACCACAGGGGTCTTCTTCTTTTGTCTCTTTGACATTGCTAGCTCTTCCTGCCATAAAATTGTAACATTAAGCCCTTTTGGCTGAGTTACAAATTGGTATACATCAATGTGTAGTGTGCCATTTCTTCTATGTTTAACATGATAGCAATCAGTCAATGAAGCAAGTATATGCATGTATAGACTGAAATGGCCTAACTATCAGAGCTATTGAAACAAAATGCACATTATTCAATGACTTTGTCTATATCTAGCATGATGGGAAATAGTTATATGCAGTAAACTGTGCAAGCTACAACTACTGCATGATATTAAACAATTCTATCAACCACATTTAGGACGAAAATAGATCTACATTAATATGCAACACATTTCAGATTTCTATGCATGCCATGGTCATCTCGCTACGCGGGAAAGATAGTAGCAGTTACGCAGGTTTTCAACGACACCTTAACAAAACCATGCCCACACACTTATGGTCAAAAAACTAAGAGTAGTGGCATATCCCTTTCAGTCGGCTAGGAAATCGACATTGAGCTCAATGGGGTCGCGCGGAAACATATAGGTGAAAATGGCTAGGGTTTAAATGATGTAGGTAGCACAAAATCGAGACCAACCGTCCAACCCTAAAAGAAAGGTCACAGCAAACCTATTCCAACCCACAATATTAGCATATAGGATGGTTTGGTGCAGACAACGTAACGGTCGTCTGCACCAAACCCCCTCACTCTCTACACGCAGGGTTGCATGACAACGGCGGTGGGAAAAAAATACTATGCGAGTCAAAATGTCCCTCCCCGCGGACAACAATGCCACCAAGAACCACAATATATACATGTGATTACGGGGAAAGAAATAGCCGCAACACCTAACTGTGGAAAACCAAAACCACCAAACGTTCAACGGAACGGGGAAAGGCAATATAAGCCTACCTGGCACTGATGTGTATCCGGCGTGTATGGCGGGATGAAGATGGTTAGACTTCTACAGTTGCCAACTGGATGCGGGTACCGGGAATGGGGTCCGAACAAACTCGAGCGATCAATAGCATGATAGCGACAGAGCATGGCAGTTAACAATAACAATAGAATAATAAACCCCTCGACCCCGTATATATAAGGTCAACACTAGCAGCATATCAGATGGCGGACCACTTTTGGATCGGAAACTGAAAGCCAACTTTCTTTTGCAATGGAGGACAGCCAAAACGCTAAGCCATTCACGTACCATACTTAGCGGAACCTCGGTAGACTATTCGTCAGGACCAAAATGAAACCGGAGCCGCAACGGCGGAGCCGCAGAGGGTAAATCGATCCGCAACAAGAAAAAATCTGAATCGGAAGCGAAACGACTTTGCATCGAAAGGGCTGGTGCTTCTTTCATCCGCAACGGTGGAACTGTAAAGACATCAGCGTCCGCAACATCGGGGGTACAAATGATAAACCGTTCCACAATATGGGGTCGGTGTCGGAAGCGGAAAGACTAAGAGATCGGCAAGGAAAAGCATTCGGCAACCGCAATGGTGGAGCTACAAAGACGTGACCCTCCACAACGTCAAAGGTAAAATGACTCAAACATCCAGAAGGAGAAAACTTCCCGCAGCCGCAACGGCGGCAGCCCAAGATTTACAAGCTCGACGAAAACAACCAGCCATAATCAGGAAAGAAAGCGGTTTTCCATCCTCAACGGTGGAAGAAGAAGTCATAATAGTTCCGATGCAGAATAAAAAAGCATTCGATTAAAAACTGATCGAATCGTGAGAAAAGTCGAAGTCAAAAACCGAATATACATCTGCAACGACGGGGGGAAAAAACAAATACACTTCCGATTCAGCCACGATGAAAACGCAATTAAAGGCAAATGATGAAGGTTTGATCAATCATTGAAATTTTTAATCATTTAGAAAAATTGAAAACCAGCTGTAGATCAATACAAGCATAAGTAAAGTCTTTCTGAAAAGTTCTCAGACCAAATCCAAGAAGAAAATCAAACTAATTCAAGCAAAAGGAGGGTCCTAAATTTTTTTGGAATTTTGCGAAATTGTTGCAGCGCAACACATTCATAGATGGTCAAGTCATCATGTGGCCAAGAGGAAAGACTATCAATGATGCGATGGTGATTGGAGAACAAGAAGGAGGATTGTACAAATTAAAGGGCCATCCAAAACAAGCCTTGGTCCATGACACAGTAGAGCCAAGTGAACTTTGGCATAGAAGGCTTGCACATGTGCATTACATAGCACTACCAATTGCAAGAAAAGCTGTTGAAGGTCTTCCAAAATTCCAAGAAAAACATGATGGGGTCTGCAAAGGATGTGTGAAAGGAAAGAACACAAAGAAGACATTTCCCAGTAGCGAAAGTAAATCCAAAGGAATCCTAGAAATCATCCACTCTGATGTATGCGGTCCTATGTCATCATGCTCACTAAGCAAGTATGCATATTATGTTTCTTTTATTGATGATTTTTCTAGGAATACATGGGTTTACTTCATGAAGAACAAAGACGAAGTATTCAGCAAATTCAAGGAATTCAAAGCCTTGATCGAGAACCACACTGAAAAGAAGATCAACACATTTTGATCAGACAATGGCGAAGAATTCACTTCGAATGAATTCAAAGAGCTATGCAAAGAATTAGGGATTAAGAGGGAGTTGTCCACTCCTTGTAATCCACAATAGAATGGGATTGCAGAACGGAAGAACAGAACTATCATGGAAGTTGTAAGAGCTATGCTTCATGATCAAGACCTTCCTATGCATCTTTGGGATGAAGCTACCAGAACAGTAGTGTGTGTACAGAACCATACTCCACATAGAGTACTCAAGAACAAGACTCCTGAAGAAGTCTTCTCTGGCAAGAAACCAGAAGTCAGCCATCTCAGAATATTCGGTTGTCCGGTGTACATACACATTCCAAAAGAGAACAGAACAAAATTAGATCCTTCAGGAAAGAAGGGTATATTTGTGGGATACTCTGAAAGCTCGAAGGATTACAAAATATATTTCCCAGGATACAAGAAGATTGAAATCAACATGGATGTGACATTTGATGAAGACACGGCTTACAACAAATCCAGAACAAAACCTACTGAAGAACCTAAAGAAGTAGAAGAACCTAGAATTCATGATACAACCATGAATGAAGAAACTCAAGAAGTATATCAAGATTTTGAAGAACCACAAAGACCTGTAGATCCACCTCTAGAAAAGAATCCTCATAAGAGGAAACCTGCTTGGGTACGTGAAATTCTCCAAGGTGCGGAAAGATATGGGGCTCCAGAAGAAAATCACAGAGAAAGGAAAAGGACCAGATCCTACTCCGAGTATGTAGCTTTACTATGTGATTTCATTGATAAAGAACCTTCCAGTTAAGAAGAAGCGATAGAACAGAAAGAATGGAAGGATGCTATGATCGAAGAGTATCAATCGATCATGAAGAATGGTGTTTGGGATGTTGTCCCAAGACCTGAAGGGAAGTCAATTGTAACTTCCAAATGGATCTACAAGATCAAGCATGCTGCAGACGGTAGCATTGAAAAATATAAGGCAAGATTTGTGGCTCGGGGTTTCTCTCAGAAAGAAGGAATAGATTATGAAGAAACCTTTGCACCTGTAGCTAGATACACTTCCATCAAATCAATACTAGCTCTAGCTGCAGTAATGAAATGGAAGATACACCAGATGGATGTCAAGACTGATTTCTTGAATGGTGTAGTGGAAGAGGAAGTGTATGTAGAGCAGCCACTCGGTTTTGAGACTCATGCCAGGGAGTCTCATGTGTGTAGATTGAAGAAATCCCTGTATGGTTTGAAATAGGCACCCAGGACCTGGTACGGCAGATATGATAGCTTTCTATCCAATTTGGTCTTTACCAAGTGTAAAGCAGATTCCAACCTTTACTATAAGGTTGAATATGGAAACATAGTGATACTTCTACTATATGTAGATGATCTATTTGTGACAGGTATGGATGGGTTGATTGCTGATACGAAGAGAAAGCTTGCTTCCGAGTTCGAAATGAAGGACTTGGGGATGATGCATTACTTTCTAGGTATGGAGGTGTGGCAGAGTGCAGATGGATTCTTCCTTGGACAAGGGAAGTATGCAGTACAGATACTGAAGAGGTTTGGGATGATGGACTGCAAGGCTATGGCCACACCTATGGCATCGAACTTGAAGCTATTGAATTATGCTTCATCAGAGTCGGTTGATGCTATGATGTATTGTTAGATGATTAGGTCCTTGATGTACCTAACGAACATGAGACCTGACATTTGCTTTGCTGTGAGCACCTTGAGCCTGTTCCTGACAGATCCGAGACATGTTCACTTGATTGCTGCAAAGCATATTCTGAGGTACCTAAAGGGTACAGTTGATTATGGGCTCAAGTATGATGTGAATCAGAAGATTAACCTGGAGGTGTCACGTCCCCATCCCTTAGACCGGTGAATAGGAAGCGACAAACACCAAGCATATGGGCAAACAACCCCATGAACATAAACAAAAGACATCAATGCTGGAATTAAAACTTACAAGCATACACAAATGCATAATCTTCAATCATACAATGGGAGAAAACATACATTCCAGCATTAATCATGTTCATTATAATTCATAAAACAATAGATTCAATTGAAAAGAAGAAACAGTCAGCAGCACTTATCTTTCGATGAAGAATCTCGCAACCAGCTACATCGCTGCAATGTTCCACCCAACCATAGGCCAGCGTGCTCATCAATCTCTCAGCACACTGCCACCCCCGAGTTGGGCATGATTCCTCAAGGACTAAGGGAACAATGCAGACTCATACATAGCCAAGGGACATAATTAGCAAACCAAACACAGCTGGGTTTGATAGGCCTTCAACAAACGGCCAATCCAGCACAGTCCGAAGACCAACCACTACATACCCGCAACAAAACAATCCCTTCACAGTCCTATGAAGAAGGAAAACAATCGGATACAATCCCAAGCAAAATATGAGCAAGGCTCAAGCCCATAGGGCACTCAGAGTGGTTCTTGGCCCTACCATGGCCAAAATAACTCGGCTGCAACACCCAAACCAGGGTATATTAGCAGCCCAACTTCCCAATCAAAACGGTGGCAACAATCCACAGCCCATAGTGGATAAGAAACAGAACTCCCAGCATAACCATGGGAAACTCAGGCACAGAGGCAACAATCAACAGCCAACCACAACGTGGGAAAGACAATAGTCCCACAATGGAAGAAGTGAACACACATACACAATCTGAGATGGAAAGAGGAAGGACTCGCAACAACACCAAGGTATAGCAGCAAATACTACTCACGGCATGGGAAAACAACAATCCCAAAAATGTATCAGCAACCTCCACACAGGGAAAAACATACCGGATTCCACTCTGTGGAAAAATGTGAACAACCACTGATAAGCAGCACCTCTCCTGGTTGCGTGAGATCTAGCAGAATCATTGTCGATGCATGAGGATGAAACCAGACCATCTTCCTCTACGTGAGAGTGAGCAAACCAACAGGAGGAACAAAAATCCGACCTCCCTATGCACGCGCGAATGAACAGACCACCGTGGGGAACGGACAGGAAACCATGAGGATGCGCGGCAGTGGTAGAGTGGAGTGAATGGAAAGTCATGGGTGGAGTGGGAATGTGGGAAAAGGACTGACAGTCCTGCCACCCCACTCCCAAAACAATAACTGCCCCAGCTACCCAATACAAGACAATAAAGAGGTTGGAAGAGGTTGGATGAGACAAGAAAGGTGACAAATCAACAAGGTGGTAACACATGGGTCTTTCCCCCATAGACTAAGGTTTGACATCCCTCACCCCTTATCCTTTGGAGCCATGCCCTTTTCATTCAACATTGCACTGTCATAGCTGGTTGTGGTTTTATATTTAATTGATGTGCGTTTTTACATGATGCCGAATTATAATGTGCAAAATAGCACGACATTCCATCGGCAACTATCCCTATTGCCGAAACATACACAACCAAATAAATGGTGGGGCTTTTGCCTTGATCTCCTCACCACGATTAATTATAATATATGCATCATGCACTAGGGGTCAAAACCGGGGACATTACATTCCCCTCCCCCTTGGAATAACATCATCCTCAGTGTTCTGTTACATATATACAATACATATACCATTGCACATCAAAATTTCAGAATTGCAGATCTGTCCCACGTTCAATCATATACTTTGAACGTTCAAGACCAAGCCCCTCGACTTCCATGGACTTGTCCCGCTGGTTCTCAGCTTCCAGCTCATCCCGAAGTCTAGGAACTTTGTGGCTATTTCCCTCATCATGTACCCTCATTGGGCAGTCCCGGTGTAAATGATGTCCTCGGCATCTCCAGAATTTCACTGGCTGCTTCATCTTCACTTGCTCAATTTCCTTTGAGTCTTCATGCTTGGACCGTTTCTTATCGGGTCGCTTGGACAATTGTCCCATTGCTGATCCACCTTCCTTTCCCTTGCCGATTGCTCCCAGAAGGATTTTCACCTCCCTTTGCAAACCAATAGAGTCTTGCAAGATCTGGTGGTTCATTTCACTCTGTCTCTTCTGTATCTTGAGCATCTCCCCAAGATTCTGTTGGGTCTTGGAAATCATTTGAAGGAGACTTCCAGCTAATTCCAACAGATTCTGATCTACTGCCATGATCAATGTGCACCACCTGGTTTCACTTTTCTCACCTGTGAGATGCACCATTGAAATTCTATCAAACCAAGCATAATATAGACATCAAAATCAGTTAGTTAATTACCCAATTGGCATGACAGTCCAAGTTCCATTAAGGAAACTTTCATATCTTTCATGCCTTCCCCCACAGGCACATGAGCTCATTCATGTCCATTCTTGGGTAGGGAATTAACTATTCCAGCATTCACAAATTTACTTTAAGCAAATACACACATTTCATTTCAATCATACATGCATTAAACAATCCTTTGTTTTCACAATGCATAAATGTATATGTATATATATAATCAAAAGGCAAAGGAGAGTAGCAAGACTTTTTCCCCTCTTTATTTTGTTCCATCCTGGAACCCACACCATCACTATGGCTTTTCATGCTCTCAGCCTCCTTCACTTCACCATGAATACTGGACCAATCTCTCTTGGTCATGACACTTAGTGTCTTCGGTCCATTCTAGACCTCTAAACCATGGAGTCTCTCCACATGGTTTGTCTCGGCTGCTAGGACTCCCCCGTCTTACTAGCACCTTTTTCATTACTGCTCATTCCGAGCTTTCCAGGACAATCACATGTCCATATGCACCCCTAGGATGCTCTCATGGTCTTCACTCCCAGTGATACCTATATCCAAACATTGAATAAATTCACATGTTTAGTTTATTCACATTAGTTTTATCTTGTTCTAGAGATAAAACATCATAACCAAATCATATACACATGTTTAGTCATAAGCAAAATAATCCAATACTTATCTATATTGTGCATTTCCTCGTTTGTCCACAGGATCCTGCTTCGCCTTGCAAGCCTTTGGATCGCCTATGGACTTAGATGTTAGGTTAGCACGCCGGCTACCCCACAACATCAATTTTTTTTATTTTTTATTTTTATTTTTAAATGTCCAGCCAGTACATCCTTATGTCGACTGGGCTTGGAACTTTATCATGACCGTTTCCAGGTCTAGGATCTACTATGGATCCTCAGGCATATCACATCCCATCATACACTTATATCAATAATAACACATACACTTATACCAACCATACACTTATACCACCATACACTTATATCAACAATACGCTTATACCAACATACACTTATACCAACCATTTACCTTTACCTTTACCTTTATCCTGTTGACACAAGCAACACAATCAATACAAGCGAACTCATCAGCGTTATTGCTCTAAAAACTGTAATCACATTTCATATCATTCACTATCAAGTATTGAGACACCAGGAGTGCGTCCACTTCCTAGAGTGTAATCAATATTGAAAACCCTTTCGTGATCCAACATCGGAAAAGTGTGCACTCTTCTCCGGTGTGTGTCATGTAGGCCCTATGCATACTCAAGCAATCGGTCATAATGGATATTAAATCAAAACATGTTCTGCATATGGAATTTAATAATTAAACATGCATATTCTTAGCAACGGTCACTTAACACTTATCCATTTTCCCTCGCAGTATGCCTTTGTTAAGGAGGAATGGAGGCTCCTTTCCTGAGTTAACAGTCCCTTAGTTAGACACCCTAATCTCCTTTTTGTATTTCACATTCACACATGTCTTACTGACATAACCCATACCATCTCACTCATGTTATCACCAAACATGCAGTGCAGATGAGACATTTTCAAAATGTCCAATGGCGTTTCACCCAAAACCCATTTCCAAGATAAGGGAAAACCTTCCCATGAAGTTTGGCTCTTGTAGGTCATCACACATAATCTTCCTGCAACATGTACCCCTGACACATTCATCAATAGCCAAACAGTCAATCATTACCTGATACTACAATCCAAATTGATCATTCCATAACCAAGCAATGACATTAGCAATCAAATTCAATAAGAATTTGCAATTCTATCTACTGCAGAAATTGACTTGCTCATTTGTGGGTCTCTTGTAAGCAGCATTACTATGCCCATTATAATTTTATGCTTACTATCATAACATGATTACCCACTTACCATGCATCCCTCCTGACACAATCTTATACAAGCCAACAATGATTAGTAGTCGTTAGCACTTTCTTAAATCCGAAATCCACATCTCAAATTTAACAACCCATTATGCATATCAACTATTTTCACAACCATGAGACTTATTCTCATAAATGGTAGATTCTGGCATTGGTCAGGTTCTTACCTTTCAATTCCATGCTCGAATAATCTACCTGAAACATGAGTTTCAATCAACCAAACACAATCTTATGCAAGCCAACAGTGGCTAGTGGTTATCAGCAATTTCTCAAATCCGAAATTCACAATTCAAATTTTAACAACCTATTATGCATATCATATGGTAGATTCTGGCATTGGTCAGGATCTTACCTCTCACTTCCATGCTCGAAATAGTCTACCTGAAACATAAGCTTCAAACATCCAAACACAAGCTTATGCAAGCCAATAGTGACTAGTAGTTGTCAGCAATTTCTTAAATTCAAAATTCACAATTCAAATTTAACAATCTCTTTCACATGGTAGATTCTAGCATTGGTCAGGGTCTTACCTCTCACTGCCATGCTCGAAATAATATACCTGAAACATGAGCTTCAATCAACCAATCACTTGGTAAGTCCAGATGCGTAAAACCTTTCTTCATAGGGTTGTTGGTCACATTCATCGGCATCAGCAACACATTCAGGTAGGTCCATGTCATCTTTGGTTTTGCCACTAATACCAACATCAAAGCAATGATTATCATTAGTGGTTCATTATAAATATATAATTTCCAATATTCTTACCAATCATGCAATATCTTATGCATGCAATACATATCCTCATGCATTTCAAGCATAAACTTAGGAAATGTAGTTATAATCAGCAAGAAAGAGTCTAATGAAAACTTCCCTTTCAAATCCCTCATCTTCTCATGGAATTCCTTTTTCACACAGCAGCTGGTTGACTTCATAGTCCTTGCTTCCCCTGGGCATGCAACTGTCCAGATTTTTCCATTTGATAACAGTGGCCATCATTAGCACTTGGCTACTTCATGCTCAGATTCTGGCCACTTATTCTTGTTCCTTGCTGGATAAGCTTTCCAACGCCTATTCACATGCGGCATTCCGACCTCGGGTGTAAAACCACACCACTTCCAAGAATGAGGGATTTCACCAAATCTTTGTATTTTTATTACACCACTGCATTTTGGACTGGGTGCCATCTTCAGCCAACTTCAGCCACCTGTAAACACTGAGAACAGCTGAAAAACCCACATGAAAGCAGTTGAAATATGCTGGAGATCCCACTGAAAACCACTGAGAAATCCCCTTTGAAAAACTAAATTTTCTTTGTGCAGAATCGGATCTCAAACCACTAATCCTTCCGCAACGGCAGCTCTCAGAAGGCTTCCCCTTCCACAACGGTGGCTCCTGGAAGGATTTCACCTTCTGCAACGACGGCTCTTGGAAGGATTTCAGCTTCCACAACGAAGGCTCTCGAAAGGATTTCAACTTCCGCAACGGCGGCTCTCGAAAGGATTTCCCCTTCCGCAACGGCGTCGGCAGCCTTTCTAGTCGGAAGCCGAAATTCTTTCGCTTCCACAACGGCGGACGCTCATTCACTTTCTTCTTTCGGTCGATCAATATTTTCGTTATTTAGAAAAATTTCAAACTTTCTTTTACCGCGTCGGTTGTCAGCGGTATTTCTACATCGGAAGCCAAATGACTTTGGCTTCCGCAACGGCGGAACATGAAACCCTTTTACCTCCGATGAGTGAACTGACTTTTTCCTTAGAAAATTTTTCAACTTTCTTTCTTTACATCGGAGGCCTTACCCATCGGCCGGGAAGTTGTTTCTCTGTCTGCAACGGCAGACGCCAAATCCTTTCTCCATCTGCAATGACGGACGCCAAATCGTTTCTCCATCCGCAACGACAGCACACGGAACCTTATCTTCTTCCAGCAGTGGTCTTTCTTCATCGGATGACTTACCACTTTTCTCTTCCGCAATGGCGGCAATCATTCCCCTTTTTTCGTCGACGATTTCATACTTAGACAAATTTTGAAAAATTTGTCTTTCATCTTTCCGCTGAACCTAGCACCTGTCGGCGATCGGACCACTTTTCGTCAGACGCTTAGTTGCTTCTTCTTCTTATCAGCCATGGACACTTAGAAAATTTCCGTGATTTTCTTCTACACTGCCGGCAATCGGATGACTTTTCAGTTGGGCGTCGAATCATTTCTCCATCCGCAACGGCGGCACGCAGAGCCTTATCTTCTTCTGGCGGAAATCTTTTCTCATCGGAAGACTTGTTCCTTCAGCTTCCGCAATGGCGAAACACCAACCTGAAATTCTTCCGATTGGCAGCTCTTCCACTACGGCGGACGGGATATTTCCAACTCTTCCGCAACATCGGAAATCCTTTCACATCGGAAGCCAAATGACTTTGGCTTCCGCAACGACAGACTGGAAACTGCTTTCTCTTCCACAATGTCGGACTGTCAAACCATTTTCTCTTTCGATGGATGTCAAAACACTTAGAAAATTTCCGCAATTTTCTTTCCCCGTTGGAAGACTTGGCGGTTCGGTCTTCCGCAACGGCGGACGGAAACCACTGACTCTTCCGCAACAGCGGAAGTCTTATCACTAGTGGCCCGACTGTCAACACTTAGGCAATACTTTGGAAGTTTGCTGTCATCCATTACTGATCCCTGCTGAGCAGAAGGCAATTCCACCCTCTATCAGTTGCTCCATCTTGGCCCATAGAGGCCCATTGTTGCAACCTTAGCTCTGATACCATACTGTCACATCCCCATCCCTCAAAATGGAAAAGAGGACGCGACGAACACCAAGCATACAGGAAAACAGCCCCATGAACATAAACAAAAGACATCAATGTTGGAATTAAAACTTATAAGCATACACAGATGCATAATCTTCAATCATACAGCGGGAGCAAACATACATTCCAGCATTAATCATGTTCATTATAATTCATAAAACAATAGATTCAATTGCAGAGAAGAAATAGTGAGCAGCACTTATCTTTCGATGAAGAATCCCGCAACCAGCTACGTCGCTGCAACGTTCCACCCAACCATAGGCCAGCGTGCTCATCAATCTCTCAGCACACTGCCACCCCCAAGCTAGGAATGATTCCTCAAGGACTAAGGGAACAATGCAGACTCATACATAGCCAAGGGACACAATTAGCAAACCAAGCACAGCTGGGTTTGATAGGCCTTCAACAAATGGCCAAGCCAGCACAGTCCAAAGACCAACCACTGCATACCCGCAGCAAAACAATCCCTTCACAGTCCTGTGAAGAAGGAAAATAACTGGATACAATCCCAAGCAAAAGATGAGCAAGGCTCAAGCCCATAGGGCACTCAGAGTTGTTCTTGGCCCTACCGTGGCCAAAAAAACTCGGCTGCAACACCCAAACCAGGGTATATCAGCAGCCCAACTTCCTAATCAAAACAGTGGCAACAATCCATAGCCCATAGTGGATAAGAAACAGAACTCCCAGCATAACCATGGGAAACTCAGGCATAGAGGCGACAATCAACAGCCAACCACAATGTGGGAAAGGCAATAGTCCCACAACGGAAGAAGTGAATACACATACACAGTCCGAGATGGAAAGAGGACGGACTCTCAACAGCACCAAGGTATAGCAGCAAATACCACTCACAACATGGGAAAACAACAATCCCAAAAATGTATCAGCAACCTCCACACAGGGAAAAACATACCCGATTCCACTTTGTGGAAAAATGTGAACGACCACTGATAAGCAGCGCCTCTCCTGGCTGTGTGAGATCCAGCAGAATCGCTTTCAGTGTGTGAGGATGAAACTAGACCATCTTCCTCTGCTTGAGAGTGAGCATACCAACAGGAGGAACAAAAATCCGACCTCCCTATGCCCGTGCGGATGAACAGACCACCGTGGGGAACAGACAGGCAATCGTGAGGATGCACAGCAGTGGTAGAGTGGAGTGAATGGAAAGTCATGGGTGGAGTGGGCATGTGGGCAAAGGACTAACAATCCTGCCACCCCACTCCCAAAACAATAACTGCCCCAGCTACCCAATACAAGACAATAAAGAGGTTGGAAGAGGTTGGATGAGACAATAAAGGTGACAAATCAACAAGGTGGTAACACATGGGTCTTTCCCCCATAGACTAAGGTTTGACATCCCTCACCCCTTATCCTTTGGAACCATGCCCTTTTCATTCAACGTTGCACTGCCGTAGCTGGTTGTGGTTTTATGTTTAATTGATGTGCATGTTTACATGATGCCGAATTATAATGTGCCAAATAGCATGAAATTCCATTGTCAACTATCCCTATTGCCGAAACATACACAACCAAATCGATGGTGGGGATTTTTCCTTGAGCTCCTCACCACGATTAATTACAATATATACATCATGCAAATGGGGTCAAAACCGAGGACATTACAGGAGGGCTATGTTTATTCAGATTGGGCAAGAAGTTCCATCGATAGGAAGAGCACTTCACAGTGTTGCTTCAGTATGGGATCAGGTTTGATCTCTTGGTTTAGCAGGAAGCAATCCTATGTGGTATTGAATACAGCTGAAGCAAAGTATGTCGCAGCTTGTTCAGCTAGTTGTGAGACAGTATGGTTGAGGAAGCTACTATCTGATTTATTTGATCTCCAATTAGATGATACTTGTATATATTGTGACAACCAGAGTTGCGTGAAGTTGTCAGAGAATCCAGTGTTCCATGACAAGTCGAACCATATCGAGATCAAGTACCACTATATCAGGGATATGGTGCAGAGGGGAGAAGTGAAGCTCCAGTATGTTGCAACAGAGGAACAGATAGTTGATGTATTGATGAAGCCATTGGCTAGAATGAAGTTTGAGTACTTCAAGGAGAAGCTTTAATG
The DNA here is from genome assembly GCA_001517045.1 of Pseudotsuga menziesii. Taxonomy (NCBI): domain Eukaryota; kingdom Viridiplantae; phylum Streptophyta; class Pinopsida; order Pinales; family Pinaceae; genus Pseudotsuga; species Pseudotsuga menziesii. The sequence continues at coordinate 830,076 of LPNX010567533.1, forward strand.
TTCTCCAGATTGAGGTTTCCTCCAAGGGAAAGTAATGAGACCCATAGCTAGTTTTACATGGTGAGAGGATTGGTTCCTTCCATGTCAGATGTAAGGGCTATCCATTCTGTCAAGTAGGACAGATGTAAGGGCAACTGCCATTCTGGGAATGGAGGTACCTGGTCAGTTACCAGGAAAAATCAGTCTAGGACTGAGAAGCCATTCTGATGTGATAGAGGGATGTGTTCCCACTTGATCAGATGTAAGGGCTGAACCATTCTATCATGGATAAAGGATTAAGTTCCTCCCATGCTAGATGTGAGTGTTGACCATTCCGACGAGCAGGTCAGATGTAAGTGCAATATCTATCTTCGATCATGTGTTGATCAGAAAGAAATGTTGTTCCTTTATTTGATCATGTGTTGATCAGATGTAAGTGCAGTATCTATCTTCAATCATGTGTTGATCAAATAGAAATGATGTTCCTTTCTTAGATCATGTGTTGATCAGATGTAAGTGCAGTATCTATCTTCGATCATGTGTTGATCAGATAGAAATGATGTGCCTTTCTTCGATCATGTGTTGTTCAGATGTAAGTGCAATATCTATCTTCGATCATGTGTTGATGAGATAGAAATGATGTGCCTTTCTTCGATCATGTTTTGATTAGATGTAAGTGCAGTATCTATCTTTGATCATGTGTTGATTATATGTAAGTGTAGTATATATCTTTGATCATGTGTTAATCAGATAGAAATGATGTGCCTTTCTTCAATCATGTGTTGATCAGATGTAAGTGCAGTATCTATCTTCGATCATGTGTTGATTAGATAGAAATGATGTGCCTTTCTTCGATCATGTGTTGATCAGATGTAAGTGCAGTATCTATATTCGATCATGTGTTGATCAGATAGAAATGATGTTCCTTTCTTCAATCATGTGTTGATTAGATGTAAGTGCAGTATCTATCTTCGATCATGTGTTGATCAGATACAAATGTTGAGCCTTTCTTCGATCATTGGTTGATCAGATATAAGTGCTGAAGAAGACCTACATGGAGGCTAGGCCTACAACCAACATGAAAAAGGGTTGGCTCTGTAGAAATTCCTGCGACAAGAAGAATCATGAGATAGCACCCGTGTTGATCTAGATCAAGTGATGATCCAGATCTAGTGATGATTCCCAGTGTTGATCCAGATCGAGTGATGATCTAGATCCACTGATGATGATCCAGCAGTGTTGATCCAGATCAAGTGATGATCCAGATCCAATGATGATGCCCAGTATTTATCCAGATCAAGTGATGATCCAGATCCAAAGACGAAGATGACTTAAAGACGAAGATGACTTGAAGCTGAATATGACTTGAAGATGAGGATGACTTGAAGACTAAGAAGACTTGAAGATGAAGATGACGAGATGATCCAGAGAAGAAGACCAGTGCTGAAAATTGTGTCGAAAGAATACCTTCCTAGTTAAGAGGGAGTGTTGATGTATTTGTAACTTCGGAATGTATTCATCTATGTACCTTATGTATTGTAACCCGATGTTTATTCCGGGATGTATCTATAATGTAATTGAGTCATGTTTTCATGCCCCGATGTTCTGATCAGGAGGATCAATAATATAATCAAGTCATGTCAAGTCATTGTGGGTAACCCTCTGATTGTAAAAGGGTTAAAGTCCCCGCAGTTCCGGGCACTAGGGTTATTAGAATATCCTACTAGAGGTCGTCCCTAGTAGGGTTTTAGTCATGCCAAGATTAGTAAAAATAGAGAGTTGGACTCTCTATTTAACACACAACTCATAAACACTCAAGCGTAGGGCATAGTTGAGGAAGGAGAAGACACTAGGGATAGATAAGAAGAAGGTTAATGTTGTCAGGAGATCACTTACTGTTTTGGGATTTTACTATTTTGGTGCTGATTCTATCTCTGAGGAAGTTGCGGGGTTTTCTCCATTTATGGTTTCCCCGAGGAAAAACACTGTGTTCATTGTCTCTTGTGTTTGATTGTTGTACTTGTTATTCTCTCAGTTAAAGATCCTAATAATGCTAGCTTAATGTTGAAAAACTAACACAACGGACGTGGGCTGCAACAGATATGGCTGCAACAAACTTAGTTACAATAGTGCACCACTGCTTGAACTTAGCTTCAATCATCAAGGCATATCTTGAATTGGTTCTATTATTCATTTACTGGCTCGGGAAACAAAATTTCTTATATTCCATGTTTCTATTTAATTCCTCCCACAACTGTAACAACGCATGTAACAGGGTATCCTGAAGATCATAGATCTTCATGGCTTCCCGATATTAGTGGGTGAGGGTTGTGATTTGTGATGTATAAGTACTGGGAAATATTCAGAGCCAGGGGTTGGAAAATATCATATTTTATTGTGTGAGATGTAAAAGAGACTGTACTTTCATTCCAACATTTTAATACAAGGAGCATGATTCTTCATATCTTTGTGCTTTAACTTGTGTTAGTTTTGGCATCTCTATTCGAAGGTTGGGCCCACCTTCCCACAAAGATCATCGAGTTAATTAGATGTTTTGTTAATTTATTGTGTGTTGTGGATGTTTCACTATATGCATTTGTTTCAGTAGCTACAACAGTAATGTTTAATCGTTGCGCATCCTTGAATACTCAGTCTTTGCATTTCCTTTAAGTTGCAGCAGTGCGGTGTGATAGTCGACTGTGTAGGTTAATTTCCTTTACGCACGTGTGTGATAGCTCTAGTAATTAAGATCTTCCTTATTTTATTTCAATTACTTGTCTTGCTGAGGTTTGATAATTAGGTAGACTATGGTTTAGAGTTGTTGATTCAATTCTCGTTATTTGTCATTCCTAGATTATGATTGGATTAACTAGTCACAATGGATTTGCATATAGTCTGGTAAATTAGTATTTAACTTTCTGCAAAAGTAATTGTAGATATTTATTTCATGAATCATTCATTGTTGGATTGAAGTTGTAGGAAGTGATTGCAATTCTGAATTCTTAGATAGGTATTTTAGATCAGTTTGATTATGGGAGGATTTTGACTAATTAGATAAGTAGGACAGGTTATTCAATCATCAACTACTTAGTGTTTAAGCACAGACAGTGTGAGTTATCTTTGAAATAAAAAGACTTCCCTCGGTTGATAATTTCTATTGAGCATTCTGCATGATGGTTTTAATTAACTGGCATATAGAGTGACCAATAATATCCTCTTCTCTTTAGGGTCGAATAGTCTACATATGTTGAGGACAATTCTGTCAATGAACAGAGTGTAAGACCAGTACTGGAACTTCTGGACAGATCGGGGCCAGTCTTTGAACTCCTCTGGATCCATGACCTCAAGGTTCTACTGGTTGGAACTTACTATGATGGGAAATAGATACACCTGGTATCTAAAGTGCTTATCCAAATCAAACTTCTCAAGCTGAGAATTGATTTCTTCGTCCAAGAATTCATCAAACTTAATTCCTTCTTTAGATTGACTAAGGTAAAGGAAAATTCCTAGCATTACTTCAGAGACCATGTTATCACTATCAAGACCTATGATATGACTCAAGAGGGAGATGGCTGATATGATAGGATTTGTGAACAATTTGGAGGAGAGTGGGGTGATACTGGTCTTTGAGGGAACTGGGTTGTTCAAAATGGTATGGAACAATTTATTCTTGGATTCTAGGTTAGCTTTCCCAAAGACTTGTAGAACCTCTGATTCAGTGAAGGGGACCAAGGCCTGACATTAGGATTCAAAGAGACCTAGGGAAGCCCTGATAGCTTCTGGTGTAATTTTATAAACACAATGGGATTTAGTATCATCTAAAATGGCCTTCTCAGTGGGTGAATAATTGGAGGCTACCCTTTGGACAATATCTAGGAAATTGGGCAATTTTTCTAATGTGAACCCTATTAAGGATGACTTTAAATTTACAAACAATTATGGTTGTTCTCCAGAAGATGACAACAAAGCATTATGGGCATCACTAACGCTGGAAAACAACAAACAAGGGTCATAAGCATCATAAAGTCGATCGCATATGATCTGTTCGGGTACACAGGGTACTCCCAAAAGACCGAACACCTTCAGATACCGCTTCACACAAACAGATCACAGATCAACACACCGATGTTTGTCATGTGGTTAAAACCATCGAGAGGGAAACAGTCCACAGCCCCAGCCAAATAGATACTTGGAGCAATTTATTATGCAAAAGAAAGAAAGTTACATGAGCTTCTCATAATCGATCAACTAGCCAAGGACCCTCTATGCTCTTTAAATAGAGATCATAGACCAATCGGGTGTTAAGCCACGGATCAATGGTAGGTATGATCTAAGAGAAGTTGAACCGTCGGATCACTCTATGTCTAGAACATATTGTGACCGACAGATTAGAATATTTACAAATGCATACTAATGCATACTAAAGAAACACACTTTTACCTAATGGATATATTACACAAGTTGATCTTAACTAACTCCTAAGTGTCTAAATATCCTAACATCCCCCCTTAAGAACAACTTGGGATAGGATTGAAGGATTTACAAAAGTGACACTATTAGGAGAAGGAAGGAGGCATTAGAGCCTATCCCCCCTTAAGGACACATTCCTGAACTCCTAACATAGACCGAAGTTTATAAAACTTTGCTTCTATAAGAGACTTGGTGAAGATGTTTGCAACTTGATCATCTGTAGGGAAATAGAGAACTTCAATAACACTACCATGAACAAGATTTCTGATGAAGTGCATGTGTAGCTCAATGTGTTTGTTGTGCTGATGTAGAACTGGATCTTTGGCAAGCTTGATGGCACTTTTATTGTCCCACCAAAGTGGAGTAGGATGCTGCTGCTCGAACCCAAACTATGAAAGGATCTATCAAATACATAAAGCTTCTTGACTGGCATTAACTATAGCTCGATATTCTGCTTCTGCTGAAGAAAGAGCAAGAGCTTGTTGTTTCTTACAAGCCCAAGTGACAGGTCCAGATCCCAAACTAAAAACATAACCTGCAGTAGACTTTCGATCATCAGGATCGTCGGCCCAATCTAAATCAATGAAACCAACCAACAAAGGTTCCCCCCCTATACTGTAATGAATCCCAAAATGAATTGTACCTCGAATATATCAAAGTATTCTTTTTCCTACTTTCCAGTGACTTTCATGAGGAGTTTGCATATAATGGGAAACACGACCAACAGCAAAGGAAAGGTCAGGACGAGAATAAGTCAAGTATAAAAAAATACCAACAAGCTGACGATACAAGGTGGCATCTACTTTAGGGGAAGTACAAGTGGCAGAAAGTTTGACTCCAGACTGGAAGGGAGAAGGGGCCGGTTTACATTCTTCCATGTGGAAGCAATGAATAAGGTCACAAGCATACTTAGACTAGGAAAGAAAGATTCCTTCTTTGGTTTGCAAGACTTGGAGACCAAGAAAATAATGCAAATGTCCTAAGTTTGACATTTCAAAATTTTTCTTAAGACTGGATTTCACATGGGTTATAAGGTTAGGGTCACTACCAGTAAGGATAAGATCATCAACATAAAGAACAATTATGATGAGATGGTTTCCTACTTTCTTTTTTAGAATAATCAACCCATAGTTAGCTACCTTAGACATTAAATTAATCATTTTTGTCTTATTTTCCTAGCTTCATGATTCCACCTTATGCAAGTTGTCATCTACCTATCCATAGTGGTCAAACCTTCCTATTTTGACTCATGGACCACTTGGGAAACCTCAAGGAATCAAATCTGATTTATTCCTGGCCTCCTAGGAGCCCTTCTGCTTTTTCTGCTTTATTGCCTGCTTTTTCAGTGCTTTAAGGCAATTGGGAAAGTTTGACTATGTGAGGTTAACTAGTTTTTTGTCCTCCACATCCTCCACTCTTTTCTCCTATGAAAAGCATGTATGAGTTGTCCTTCCATCACCTTTTATCTTTCCTAAGTGCTTTTTCCAATTCGTGAGCTCCTTAGCTGATTTGGAAACTACTTTATGCACCTATGGGGGAATTGCTTAATTTTAGTAAGCCTTCTTTTGACTAGATTCGAATTGCATCCTCATGCATTCGAATCCCTTATGTAATTATTTAATTTAGTAGCATATGTTATTATAGGGTTGGCTATTGTACACTGAGTTAATACAGTTTAGTGTTCAGCTCCATATTCAGTCTCTTTTGTGAGTTATTTTGCACGTACAATTGATAATTGTTGTGAGTAAAATTGTTCTATCATTGGGTTCAATTTCCACATGGTATTAGAGCCATTGTAGATTGATTTTTCTCCTTAAAATTTGTTTTGCAGGTTTGACATCAGTGACTGGGATCCTTCTACTGACAACCGGGACAATTTCTGAGCGATGGATCAATCTCAGAAGATCATCTTGACTCCCTTCAATTTATTTGAATGGAAAGCAGAGATGGAGATACTGTTGAGAGTGAAAGGTCTCTATAGGGTGACCATGGCAACAGAAGCAGAGCCCAATGCAGTTGCAGAGAAGATAAAATAGCACAACAGGAGGGATGAGGCCTATGGTCTCTTGTGTCTGAGTATTTCCAAAGACCTCCTTTTCCATCTTGATGGATTGACATCACCGAATGAAGTATGGGAGAATATTGTTGATATTTTTGGAAAGACAGATGAGATGAGGGGACATCAAATAAAAAATGAACTGATCTCCCTGAGTCCAAATAGCTTTGAATCCCTGCAACTCTATTTCTCCAAGTTCAAAGCACTTGTTTTGCAGCTAAAACAATGTGGGATCAAAAAGAAGGATGATCAACTGGTCTTGGCCATACTCTCGAAGCTTGGCCCTAACTATTCGGTGTTTGTTTCGAACTTCTATGCCAAAAAATTGACAGCTCGACGCTGGAATATGCCTAGCCTTGCAGATTTCATGGAATCTCTCACATAAGAACAAGACAAACCGGTGATGATGGGCACCATCAAACCATCCAAAGACCAAGATCTGGTTGCTGGAGATTCAAGGGTGGATTCAAAAATAAAAAAGAAAGCTAAAAAGCCACCTGAGAAAAAGAGAGACAAGAACAAGTCTCCGGAGGAGCCTCAAGGTTCCAAGAAGAACTAGCAGAAGAAGAAGAATAAAGGAGAAATGAGCAAGTGCGCATACTGCAATAAGGGAAATCACACTGAAAGCTCCTGTATGAAGAAGCAAATAGACATGCTGACCCAACTCCTAGAGAAGAATGGAATCTCCCTTCTAGACAAGAAGAGAGAAGGAGGATCAAGTTCAGAAGACAGAGAGCGAGTTCATGCATTGGTTGCTGGCACATCAAGCTCACCTAGTTTCATCATTGATTCTGGAGCTTCAAGATATATGGTTTCGACCAAGCAGGCATTCTCCTCACTTGACATGTTGAAAGTTCCACCAATAGTACTGGGAGATGACTCGCTCACAGAAAGTTTGGGCAAAGGGAGGATCTATCTTGATCATGGTCAGTTCAGCAATGTGTTGTATGTTCCTGGTCTTGCCTCCAACCTCTTATCAGTGTATCAGATGACTCACATTGGGTCTCCAAAGAAGGTCATATTCTCCCCTGATGAAGTTGATATCACAGAGATCTCAAGTGGTAAAGTCATTGCAAAAGGAGTTGCAAATCATACTTCGAAGGTATACATGTTCTCACACTTTCTACCCTACTCAAACCCCTCTGCTCTTCTGATTCATGCTAATGAGGCAAGCAAACTTTGGCATGAAATATTTGGCCACCTAAATTACAAGTATCTTTTTGATCTTAGTGAAAAATAGATGGTCATACAGTTACCCAAGATAAAATTTTCCAAAGGAGTCTGGCAAGGTTGTATCCTAGGAAAACACCTAGAGCATAAATTTGAGAGAGCTAGTCATGAGAGAACCTCTGCACCCCTCGAGTTGATCCATAGTGATGTTGCTGGACCATTCCCTCATATGTCCATGAGTCAGGCCAAATATGCATTGACTTTCATAGATGACTTTTCCAGGTATTGCTGGGTTCACTTCCTGAAACACAAGTCTGAAGTTTTTGGCCTCTTCAAAGTCTTTAAGGCTTTGGTTGAAAACCAGTCTGGGAGGAAACTCAAGGTCCTCAGATCTGAAAATGGTGGTGAGTATGTCAAGTCTGAGTTTATTCAATATTGTGCAGATGTAGGTATTCATATGCATCATTCTATCCCTTACACACCACAGAAAAATGGTGTTGCTAAGAGGAAGAACATATCACTGAAGGAGATGGCAACATGCATGATGGAGTCCAAAACTTTTCCACCAAAGTACTGGGCTGAAACTATCAACTATGCATCCTATATCTAGAATAGGGTGTCTCATAAAAATCTTGATGGTATGACTCCTTTTGAAGCATGGAGTGGGCACAAGCCAGATGTGACCCATTTCAGGATTTTTGGCTCAAGGGCTTGGGCTAGAATTCCAACAGAGAAGAGAAAGGCTTTGCAGCCCCAAAGCCAAGAGTGCCTATTTGTTGGGTACTCTGAAGATTCAAAAGGGTACAAGCTAATAAATTTGAGCACAAACAAAGCCTTCATCGAAAGGTATGTTCAGTTTCAAGAAGAACCCCTAGTAGCAGTGGAAGTTGGAGAAGCCTCTTCACCACCAGAACCTCTGAAAGTAAGTGAAGAGATTGTTGAACATGTTGATTATGATATGTATGATAGTGATGAGTTTATTGCAGATATTAACAGCCCTACAAGGCCAAAATGGGCTGCAAAGACCATTCATGCAGTAGTAGAGCTAGCTGGGAATCCCAATGACCCTAGGAGGACTAGATCTCAATTTGAGAGTGCTTTGTGCATGAAGGATCCTATGTTTGATGAGAAATGTTATCTGATGGTGGAATCAGATCCTCAGACATATGAAGATGCAGTAGGAGATCCAAGATGGCAATCATCCATGAAGGAAGAGTTCAGCTCACTCTAGAAGAGAAACACTTGGGAGCTAGTGGATCTTCCCCCAGGGAGGAAGCTAGTTCAGTGTAAGTGGGTGTATAAGACCAAATTTTCTGCTGATGGTTCACCTCTAAAGTACAAGGCTAGATTGGTAGCCAAGGGATACTCACAGGTTCATGGCATAGATTACAATGAGACCTTTGCACCAGTGGCAAAGATGGACTCCATCAGGCTAGCCTTAGCCATTGCAGCTTCAAAGCAATGAGAGGTACATCACATGGATGTAAAGTGTGCCTTCCTGAATGGAGATCTCACTAAAGAGATATACATGTAGCAGCCTCAATGATTTGCTACTGACCCATCTCTTTTGTGCAGTTTGAGAAAGTCATTGTATGGGCTAAAGCAAGCCCCCAGGGCTTGGTATGCCAAGATTGATAGCTTCTTGCTATCACTGAATTTTTTTTGGTGCAAATCAGATCCAAATGTCTATTTGAAGTTAATTAATGGTTCATTAATGATCATTCTGTTATATGTTGATGACCTTCTCATTACAGGAAACTCAAAGGATGAGATTGCTTCCTTGAAGGGTGCAATGAACCAAGCCTTCTCCATGACAGATTTGGGGCTCTTAAGCCAATTCTTGGGGCTTGAGATTGCTCAAACCAAAGCTGGAATAAAGGTGCACCAATCCAAGTATGCCTTCGATTTTCTAAACAAATTCAAAATGAAGGATTGCAAGCCAAGCAAGACTGAATTCCTTTCAGGAGTGAAGCTTGAAGAAGTTGATTCTTCACTTATGGTAAACAATACACTGTATAGGAAATTGATTGGATGTTTGTTGTATCTTACACATAATAGAAATGATGTTTCTTATGTAGTAAGTGTGGCTTCTAGATACATGGATCATCCTCATGAGATCCATTGGAAAGCAGCCAAAAGGATCCTTAACTTTGTTCAGGGAACAAGGACACATGGGATCTTCTATAAAGCAAAATCTGATCTTCATTTGATTGGGTTTACTGACAGTGATTGGGTAGGTGATAGCATAGAAAGAAAGTCTACATTAGGATATTTGTTCATGCTTGTAGAAGGACCAATCAGCTAGTCGAGCAAGAAACAGAGTTCCATTGCACTCTCATCTACAGAAGCAGAGTACAGAGGAGTTGTAAATGCAACAACTCAATGTTTATGGTTGCAGGGGTTACTTGGAGAGTGTGGCTTCGAATTATATTACTCAACTACCATCTACTGTGATAACTAGAGTACCATTAAAATCTACAATGATCCAGTTCAAAAGCAGAGAACCAAACACATTGAGATCCATATGCACTACATCAGAGAGCTTGTGCATGATGGCACCATTCACCTACTCTTCTGTTCATCTTCAGAACAAGTAGTTGATATCTTCACCAAATAATTTTGTGAGAAGACCTTCAGAAATCTCAAATCACTGTTGGGGATTGCTGATCATGCTGTGAAGCATGAGTGAAGACAAGATTTCCAAATTTTGTTTTACAGTCCATGTTTAAGGGAGGATTTTCTCATGTGGTTTTTGCCTCTTTCCTTGTTTAAATGGACATGCAGTATGTAAAGGGTGACTAAGCCTTGTTGCTAGGCCCTATAATTTTCTGATATATTACTCATAAGTCAGGCTTAACTTGGGGTGTTAGAATAATCAACCCATAGTTAGCTACCTTAGACATTAAATTAGTCATTTTTGCCTTATTTGCCTAGTTTCATGATTCCACCTTATGCAAGTTGTCATCTACCTATCCATAGTGGTCAAACTTGCCTATTTTGACTCATGGAGTGCTTGGGAAACCTCAAGGAATCAAATTTGCTTTATTCCTGGCCTCCTAGGCGCCCTTCTGCTTTTTCTGCTTTATTGCCTGCTTTTTTAGTGCTTTAAGGCAATTGGGAAAGTTTGACTAGGTGAGGTTAACTAGTTTTTTGTCCTCCACATCCTCCACTCTTTTCTCCTATTAAAAGCATGTATGAGTTGTCCTTCCATCACCTTTTATCTTTCCTAAGTACTTTTTCCAATTCGTGAGCTCCTTAGCTGATTTGGAAACTACTTTATGCACCTATGGGGGAATTGCTTAATTTTAGTAAGCCTGCTTTTGACTAGATTCGAATTGCCTCCTCATGCATTCAAATCCCTTATGTAATTATTCAATGCGGGAACCTATGTTATTATAGGGTTGGCTATTGTACACTGAGTTAATACAGTTTAGTGTTCAGCTCCATATTCAGTATCTTTTGTGAGTGATTTTGCATGTACAATTGATAATTGTTGTGAGTAAAATTGTTCTATCACTAGGTTCAATTTCCACATTCTTGGTATATACATTGGGGTTAGAATGGCATCTAGAGAAACTAGTTTCAAGGAGAAAGCTATCCATTTTGGCATACCAAGCTCTAGGAGCTTGCTTAAGGCCATATAAGGATTTCTTAAGGAGACAAACTAGGCTAGAGTTATTCTGAACATATCCAGGAGGTTGTTCCATGTAAATTTCCTCATGTAAATCACCATGTAAGAAGGTAGAATTGACATCCATTTGATGGACTTCCCAGTTATGTAAGGCTGCAAGGGAAAGAACAAGGCAGATGGAGTTCATTTTTGCTACAGGGGCAAAGGTTTCATTGTAGTCAATGCCTTCAACTTGGGAAAAACCTTTAGCAACTAACCTTGCCTTAAGTCTTTCAACACTTGCATATGATGCATACTTATTTTTGTAGACCCATTTACATCTGACAAGTTTTCTTCCTTTTGGAAGAGGAACAAGATCCCAAGTATCGTTCGCCATTAAGGAACGATATTCTTCATCCATAGTTGCATCCCAATCTAGATTTCCTGAAGCTTCTACAAAAGTTTCTGGATCATGATTGTTGGAAACTTGATCCAAAAGAGAAGAAGCTCACTGAAACTGAGAATGTGTTCGACGTTGATCTCTAGGATCATCGACAAGATCACCAGTTGCTTCACATGTTCAATGGACCCATCGAGGAAGTATTGGTGTTGGTGCAATTGGAGGAACATGAGCAGGAGGAGGTGGATTTTCATCCTCACTGTCATCATCAGAAACTGGATTTGAAAACCTGTCAAGGAAGCTGGAAGAAGAAGAAGAAGAAGGAACAATTGTTGAATCAGGCTCGCAGGCCAAAGATGGCACACCCGCCAAGTTAGGCTCACAGGCCAAGATCTTTTCATCAAATTTAACATCTCTTCCAATGATTATATCATGAGAATGTGGCTGAAGAAGTCTATAACCTTTTACATCTTCAGAATATCCAACAAATATGCACTTTTCACTTTTAGGCTGCAATGCTTTCCATTTTTCATCTGGAATGTGAGCCCATGCTTCACAACCAAACACATGAAAGTGACTTACATTTGGTTTAATTTTACTCCATGCTTCTTCTGGTGTTATACCTTGTAAAACTTTAGTGGGTGTGTGATTAACTATGTAATTTGCACAATTTATGGCCTCATCCCAATATTGAAGACTTAGTCCCTTAGATTGGATCATACAATTAGCCATTTATTTTCAAGTGCGGTTCTTTTGTTCAGCTACACCATTTTGTTGTGGTGTATATGGAACAGTGTGCTGTTGTTGGATTCCTTGTTCAGTGCAAAAAGTAGTGAACTTGTTGCTAACATATTCTCCTCCATTTTCAGATCTTAACTTAATAATTTGATGACCAGATTGTTTTTCAACAAGGGCCTTGTAGGCCAAGAACATGTTAAATACTTCGCTCTTAAGTTTTAAGAAGTAAACCCAAGTGCATCTGGAGTAGTCATCAATGAAAGTTAAGAAATATTTGAAACCAGAAAATGAAGCAGATGGAAGAGGGCCACACAAGTCACTATGCACAAACTCCAAGGGAACCGAGGCATGCCAAGAGGCACGTTTTTCAAAACTATCCCGATGATGTTTTTCGAGTACACAACCGGAACAAACACCATCCTTGCAATATACCAGTGGAACACCAGTCACCATATTGTCTTTACATAGTTGTTGCAATGAGTGATAATTTAAGTGACCAAATCGCTCATGCCAAAGTTTGCTCAAGTTATCACTATGAGC
>LPNX010567533.1:844824-855404 GCA_001517045.1 Pseudotsuga menziesii
GGGGGCTTTTTTTTGTTAACTCTTCTCTCTCATTTTCCGTGCTTTCTTTCTTTTCCTGCAAATCACAAAAAAAAATGAAAAAACAAAAACAAAAAAAACTTTTTCCACACAATGGGGTTATATCTTGGTTAGATTACCTAGAAAGTCTACGTTTTCAAGTTTTCTCGTTGTTTCTGATTTGCCGTAATTGCACAAGGTGCATGGCAAAGAGCATACGTAGCCGAGAAGACAAGAAAAAAAACTTTCCCTTACTGTTTCTGATTCGCCGCGATCGCGCAAGGTGCACGACAAAGAGCATATGCAATCAGGGAAAACAATAGTCCGATACTAAAACATAAAATATCTAATAATAAACTGATAAAATATGAGAGATTAAAAAAAAACAAATCCGTCACTGTAACATTATACCTTCAGATTTGCCGAAATGGGTGTTTCTGGAGCAAATGGAAACGGTTTTCGGTGAAACAAAAACTATTTTCCAATCGAAACGACACTCCAAATGCAATGGAATAGCTTCCATAGGCCACAAATGCATATAAAATCTAGAACCAGAAACCCTTTCAAAGTTTTGGCAACACTGGTTCCAGATCTTAATCAAAACCGAAAGCAGCTCTTCATAAAAGCTTTGATACTATGTTCGGGTACACAAGGTACTCCCAAAAGACCGAACAACTTCATATACCACTTCACACAAATAGATCACATATCAACACACCGATGCTTGTCACGTGGTTAAAACCCTCGAGAGGGAAACAGTCCACAGCCCCAGCCAAATAGCTACTTGGAGCAATTTATTATGTAAAAGAAAGAAAGTTACATGAGCTTCTCATAATCGATCAACTAGCCAAGGACCCTCTATGCTCTTTAAATAGATATCATAGACCAATCGGGTGTTAAGCCACAGATCAATGGTAGGTATGATCTAAGAGAAGTTGAACCGTCGGATCACTCTATGTCTAGAACATATCGTGACCGTCGGATTAGAATATTTACAAATGCATACTAAAGAAACACACTTTTACCTAATGGATATATTACACAAGTTGATCTTAACTAACTCCTAAGTGTCTAAATATCCTAACATGATCTCCTCATATGGGTGAAGGCTTTGTACAGACGAGGCCATGGAGAAAATGTCGAAAGGGTTGATAAACGATGAACGAGTACCTTGTGGTGACAGTCGACACTTCTGGAGGTTGCAGCTGTATCTATCCAGCTAACTTGTTCTTGTCAGACAACGGATTTACAGGGTGGTGGGACTATTAACAAACTGTTAATGCCAAGCTGATTAGCCTTATAAACCACCGCACTCCCTAAAAGTTACCTTTGTACCTCCAATCTTCGAGCATAATATCCAATGGGGAGGGGCCCACCAGATTTCGCAAATTTCTTTTTTATCTTCAGAGTTATATTAATGAGTTATATTAATGGCTTAAAATCTTAAATATCTTGGCTTTAATATAAAACCAAAATATTATGTAGTTAATGTTTGGATTTGGTTATTATAAGGTGGAAGATTGTATGGTGTAATATATGGTTGTCATGTGCTGGTAAAGGCTATTTTGGAAAGAATATGGGTGTACTACATGAATATTCCTAACCGTATATTATAAGGAAGTTGAGAGGCCAATTCAAGAAATTGTGTTGTTTTTTTTTTCAAATGGCCAAAAAAAGTGTTTGGACAGATTTGAAAACGAGGTATACTTTTTATATTTGATTCTTCAATATGATATTTTATAACATATGTCTTCATTGTAATTTGTAGTGTTTTTTTCTTACGTGATGTGAAAATTGGTTCTATGTAGGATGTCAAAGGAATATCAAGTCGGGGTTGAAGAATTCATAGAGTTTCAAAAATGCATTCAGAGGATAATAACACCACAATATGCCCTTGTAAAAAATGTCGCAATGTTGCAGTATTGATGTTTGAGGAAGTACAAGACCACTTGATGATCCAAGGTATACTAAGTTCATATAAAACTTATTTTTTCCATGGAGAGAGACTTCCTACTCAAGACTATAAACTTGACAAGAGAAATAAATGCCACAGAACAAAGATGCATGATTTGCCTCGAGAAATTACACATGGTGATGATACATAGTCGGACATCAATATGATAATCATAATGATGAGTTTGGAACATTTCTTACAAATGATACTAAATTTATTGAGAATGACGATCACAATGAGGAAACCATGGTTGATGATCACATGGTTTAAATGGTGAATGATACTTATCAATATTATAAGGAAAATCCAGATGTGAATTGTGAAAATGACCAAGTAGAACCAATGGAAGAAAAAAATGATATCAATCAATATCTAAAGTTAATTGAAGTTGCCAAGGAACCATTATACCCAGGTTGCACTAGTTTCACTAAGTTATCGGCCACTGTGAAATTGTACAACCCTAAAGTGAGAAATGGATGGTTTGATGCAAGTTTCAACTAGTTGTGGAAGTTGCAAAGAGAAATGCTTCCAATAGGAAATACAGTTCCAGAATCTACATATGCTACAAAAAGTTTGATTAAATCATTGGGGTTGGACTATGAAATGATACATGCATGCCACAATGATTTCATTTTATATTGGGGTAAATATGAAAAAATAAATGAATTCCCAACATGTTGTGAATAAAGATGGAAGGTTGATGCTTGTTCTGGAAAGGTGCGTACAGGTGTCCCAGCCAAAGTGCTAAGGTATTTCCCTATAGTGCCGAGGTTGAAGAGAATGTACAAGTATGATTTTGAACTCTTATAATTCCATTATATCATACACCTTCATGTACTACCAACCTACTAAAAAATCATATTCTTTAGTCTACTAAGTATTGGAGTGTATATATGATTATTTATGTTTTTGTTACAGCTCTACATATATTTCAAAGAAAATGAGGTGGCATCATGAGAATGCAAGTAAGGATGGAATAATGCGGCACACAGTTGATAGCCCGGCATGGAAAAGTATAGATTATAAATGGCTTGATTTTTCCAATGATCCTTGTGATGTACGACTTGCAATGGAAGTCAATGGATTTCATCCTTTTGGAAGCTTGGGTAGTACTCACAGTGTATGGCCAGTAGTACTAGTCACATATAACCTTCCACCATGGTTATGCATGAAAAGGATATTTTGTTTGTTGTCATTGTTAATACCTAGTCCCAAGAAACCAGGAAACAACATAGATGTTTATTTGGAACCATTAGTAAATGAACTAAAACTAACGGATGAAGGGGCAAGGACATACGTTGCTCATTCAAGGTCATTCTTTAATATGAAGGCTATATTGATATGGGCAATCCATGACTTTCCTGCTTATGGAAATATGGTTGGTTGCACGACTAAAGATTTTTGCACATGCCCTATATGTGGAAAGAACAAAGATTCAATGTATCTCAAATATAGTAGGAAGTGTGTGTACATGGGACATAGGAGATATATTCCAATAAATCATAAGTGTCGTTCACAAAAAGGACCATTTAATGGGAAGTCTGACCATCTCATTGCACCTACAATTGTACAAGTGTCAGATATTTTTACAGAAATAGAAGGAAGGGAAGAGAAATGGGGAAATTCTAAAAGTACAAAAAGAAAGAGAAATTAAAAAAAGGGTGAAAATTCGAAAACTGACGTGTGGAAGAAAAGGCCAATTCTATTCAATTTACCATATTGGGAGGTATGTGCACACATTAACTTACGGCCTAAAATGTAGGATGCTTGAAGGATTTCATTGTGTTTAATTGGAATATATTGTTTAGTTTTTATTTGATGTTATAATTCATTGATTTTTTATATGGTTGGATACAGAAACTCCTAGTGCGTCACATTTTAGATTTAATGTACATAGAAAAAACTGTATACGAAAGTATTTTTAGAACCCTTCTTGATATAAAAGATAAATCAAAGGATGGAAAAAATTATCATGGTGACTTACAACACTTGGGTATAAGTAAGGCATTGTGGCCAGAACAAAAAGGAAAAAAAATATTTCTTCCACCCGCACCACACACTCTTTCAAAAACGGAGAAAGACATTCTTTGTTGTGTTTTGTTCACGTTAAAAGTTCCAGATGGATATAGTTAAAACCCTAGAAATAATGTATCTATGAAATATCTCAAGCTTCATAGTATGAAATAACATGATTTCCATGTTCTCATGCAACAAATCCTTCCAGTAGCATTGTGCCATGTGCTATTAAAAGTAGTTAAAAAACACTATTTGTAGGTTGTGCTTCATTTATAGGCGAATTTGTGCAAAAATGGTGGATCCAATAGATCTTGATAACTTACAATATGATTTTCTGTAAACTTTGTGCTTACTTGAAAAATATTCCCCCCCTTCATTATTTGATATAATGATACATTTTATTGTACTCTTGGTGCGAGAGCTACGTTATTGGGAACCAGTTGCATATCGATGGATGTACCCTTTTGAAAGGTCAGTGAAATTTTATTAAGAGCAAATCCACATAAATTCCAACATTTTATATGCATATAATAATAATACATTACTAGCAACTCTTTATTCATACTTTTAATTTCACTACAAATTGTGTGTTTTTTCTAGGAACATGAAAGTTTTAAAAAGTTATGTGAAAAATAAGAATAGGCCCGAAGGCTGCATAACTGAAAACTACACAGTGGAGAAATCCATAATATTTTGTGCTGGAAATGTTGAAGGTATGGATTATATTCATAGCATTCCTATTAGAAATGAAGCTTGGGACGATGAAGAAGGAGAGGTTGGACAATATGCGAAGGCCTTGTCTAGTGGAACTTCTATTGAATTAGATAAAGCTAGTTTGTTACAAGCCCACATATGGGTCTTGCACAACATAGATGAAATTCAACCTTGGATAGAGTAAGTAATAAGCGCATCCTTGTGAAATCATTTTTTATTAAAATATAAAAATATTTTCATAAATTTTTTATTCACATTTCTTGAAAATAGGATGCACTTGACAGAAATTTCCAATAGTAACATCCAATCCCAAAAAGATGAAGTCTTACTACAAAAGCTCCAAAGCCAACAATTTAGTGATTGGTTAAGAAAACAGGTAATGATATGTTCTTCATATTAGATTTAATTGAACTTCATTGATCAAGAATATTATGATGGATGAAAGTGAGATTCTTTTAATATATTTGAAATTCAATGGTTTTGTAATGACATTTAAAAATTTACAGTTAGAAGGAAAAGAAAATATTTCTAATATCCTTAAATGGTTGGCACGTGGGCCAAGGAAATATACAACTAATTATGATATCTACTTAATCAATGGGTCTATATTTCATGTTAAAAGCATAGAAAATGTCAGGGCCACCCAAAATAGTGGTGTGTGCATAGATGCACAAACATTAATGAGATCAAGTGCAAAGGATAAAGACCATATACATCAAACGACAACATATTATGGAGTGATTCAATAAATAATGTTATTGGACTACTATTTGGTGAAGTATCCATTGTTCAAATGTGACTGGATAGATGTACACAAGAAGAATGGAATGCAAGTTGATGAACTTGGTTTCACCATGGTGAATCTGAAGAGATACTTGAGTAAGGATAGAGTGCAAGATGATCCATTTATTTTAGCATCACAAGAAAAACAAGTATTTTATGTACAAGATCCGGTAGAGAATGACTGGTGTGTAGTATTGACATGCCCTCCGAAGGGACCAAGAAATTGTAATGGACATGAATTGGAGAATGCAGATTTATCAAGTGTTGTAGATTTTGAAGGGACGAAATGCAAAGAGGATGAAGATGTAGGTGATGGTGGAATGGATTATGTTCGACAAGATTGTGAAGGAACATGGTTGGATGTTGTTCATTTAGTAACATGCATGATTTATTTATCAGTTCTCATTTAAGTTGTATCTGTGAAAATTTATATCTTAAATTATTACTTGGATTTACCTTTCATGAATATATTTTTTGTTCTACTACTATTTATGCATGGATCTTATCTATTTTATTCTGTTATGTAACTTTGATTTCTTTTTACAGTTGATAGATTGGGTGTGAGGAATTGAGAGTGATGTGAGAGGGGGAGGGGCCATATGAGCTTCAACCTTCATGTGGTTGGCCTTGTTTAGTAGAGAATAAGATATTCTTGAAACCAAGAGAATCTCATTCAAGTATTTCCATTTCGGTTTTTTACAATTTCATATATGTTATGCCTTTTTTACATTTATATCAATGGCTTGTATGAACATACCATTTTTTCATGATATATGTAGGCCTTCGCAATGGAAAGGAATATAATGACAATTTGTATCATTCTCTAATCCATATTTGTAGGCTATCACCATAACGAATTTGTCAATTAGATATCTTATTATCGTTTCATTGATTATAATGTGTTGATTTCTTCATTTTAAATACAGATGTACTTGTCTATTTTATTAAATGATTTAAATGCACATTTGTTGAAGGAAGTAAGTTGATTGCAGGATAGCTATTGACCATAGGAAGGTAATGTAATGAACAATATTTAAAGTATTTGATTACAACAAATTTAATTACAGCATATTTATTACAACCATAAGTATACCCGATTGATGAAGTAACAACTAATTTGTGTGAATTATTTGTGTAAAGCATAGAGGACACCAAGATCATCTGACGTTATTGGTATCAGAGCTGAACTTTGAGGTATAGATCCTTATTATCAATACAATTTCAACATTCTTTGGGAGAATCACCTATAGGTTTCCTTTTAGGAATTGGGTGTATCACCTATAGGTCTCCTGAAGCTTCCCTGACCACTATTAAAGGATTTTACATAGGTCTTCTGGCCCCAGAGACTGACCTTGAAATAGGGCCATAATTTATTTGCATTCTCGATAATAATAAAAACTTAACAACCTTGGGTGTGGTGCATTCACCATGATTCACAAAAACAAAACAAAGCATTATGGAGCGATGCACATGCTGATCTTAAACAGTAGTGCAACGTCTTCAGTTTCAGGATCACTTGTCTTGAAAATGATGGCTGAGGATGTCTGTGGCATCTGACTGCTGACTAGGTTTGAGTTATTTCTTCACCTGTTGGATATGCAACATGTCTTTTGCTTTATGGGTCATTTGTGTTCATTCTATGCTCAATGGCATTGTTTTTTCGGTGTTCACCACTGGCAAGAAGGTTTGTGTTCCTTCTACGTTTAGTTCTCCACCTCATTCCTTCCTCTCCTGGTAACACTATTATTTGTGGCAACTTAGGGAAGGAACGTACTATTTTTTATAGTAACAATTCCTTGAGGAGGCTTATCATTCTTGTGTGTCTCTTCTCCTAGGAGGAGGGTCCTCCTTGTTGGATACATTTACCTTCATACTCACTCCTTCGGTCAAATTGGCCTAGTTAAACCACTATCCTAAGTTTAATTGACATCAGTAGAGCATTAATTACCATCATCACAGTCACTCCCATGCCTACCTACAGTCAAGGAGGATAACTTAGCCTTCTCCTACAGTCAAGGAGGCTAACTGGAGCACTCCAGGGGTGATCTGTGTGACATTCATGCACCTAATTTATAACTGGTGGTTACTTTCAATTCAACCAATCAGTTACAGTCAGTTAAGGCGCCTCCATTCATTAAATATATTATTTAATGATTATTTTATGATTATTTATTATTATTTTAATGAACTGGAGTGAACAAGGCGCCTTCACCAACTTCTGATGGTCAATTCAGCTTCAGTTAACCTCATCGGGGTTTATTAAAGTCATGCAGTACTAGCACTTGATGATTGGATTGCTATGCCATGTGTTTGATCTCCTTCAGTTGATATTTAGTCATTTATTGCACTCCAACTTTAGTTAGGGTTTGGTGAGTCAATTAGGGTTTTGGTCAAGTGGTTAACTGAGTGAGATTGCATGGCAAAGAGTCAGTTAAGCTAGACTCACTCACTGAATTCGAATTGTCCCTTAGGTATTCGAATTCTTCATGGAGTTAAGCTATTGCTATGCATGGAAATTGTAATCCTTTATTGTTTATATAATATACAGAGAGGAAACCTATTTGGCATTCTAGTTATTTCCAATTCATGAGTATTTTGTTAATAATTCTTTGATGATTTTGATTCCTAGTTCCTAGATCATGTGCAAGAATTAATATGGTATCAGAGTTTACAGTGGGATGAAGATCAATCTCTCAAGAACAAGATTTTTGACAGATTTCTCCATGAAATGTGAGCAATAGCTCAAATCCGACCTTATTTTTCCCCTTTTGTTTTGATTTTCAGGTTTCTACAAGTGAAGCATTCGCTACAAGCAAATCCAGATGGCCTCCTCAGTACCTCTGTTGACTCCATACAATTTCCACACATGGAAACTCAAAATGGAGCATCAACTGTATTCCAAAGGACTCTTTAGAGTCACCATGGACACTGAACCTGAGCCTGGATCCGCCATAGAAAAATCAAGATTCTTGAACAAGAAGGATGAATCCTTCGGTTTCTTGTGCCTCTTTATTTCCGATGACCTTCTCTTCCATCTTACGAATCTGAAGACACCGAAACAAATATGGGACAAATTGGAATCTCTGTATGGAAAGCATGATGACATCAGAGTTTATCAACTCGAAAATGAACTCATGTCTCTCCAACCTTCCAATTTCGAGACTCTGAATGATTTCTTTACAAAGTTCAAGCATACAGTTTTTCTCTTGAAGCAATGCAAAGTGGAGAAGGAAGATGATCAGCTCATCCTAGCCATCCTCTCCAAACTCGGGGCTGATTATTCAGTTTTTGTTTCTACATTCCATGCAGGAAATCTCACAACCCCTAAATGGAATATGCCTACACTCGATGCCTTCATTGAGTCCCTAACTAGTGAACATGACAAGCTTGTCCAGATGGGGATCATCCGATCTTCCCGTGATCAAGCCCTCCATGTCACGGGGCCCAAAGATGTAAAGGGTAAAGGAAAGCAGCAGAAAAATCAGAAAACTAAATTTGATGCTCCAAAACCTAGATTTGAAAATCAGCAGCATGATGAATCTTTCGGTTCAAGGAAGAACAAATGAAAAGGGCACAATGGGAAAGAAAGAATCAGGTGTTCTTACTGCGGGAATGGTTTTCACCATGAAAATGTCTGCATGAAGAAAATTATTGATGAATCAACCTCTTTCCTTGAGAGGAATCACATCAAACTTCCGGAGAGCTTTTGGAGGAGATATCACCAAGATCGGGAACCATAGCATGAGAAAGGTCATGCCCTCATGGAAAGCACTTTGAAGTCCAAATCCCTGCTGATTGACAGTGGTGCTTCGAATCACATGATCACTAAAGAAGACTATTTTTCATCCTAGGAGACTAGCAAAGCCATTCCCATCCACTTGGGAGATGACTCCACCATCATTTCCAAAGGACAAGGTACTGTAAATCTAGAAAATGGTTTTTTTTCTAATGTTTTGTATGTACCATCTCTAGCAGCAAAGATCCTTAGTGTCTATCAAATGACACATACAGGAATGTCTAAGAGGGTCTCTTTCATCCCAAATGATGTTGAGATAACAGAAATTGCATCTGGGAAACTCATTGCAAAAGGTCATGCAAATCATCATGCAAAAGCCTATGAGTTCTCTCACTTTGTTGCGGATGAAAAGCCCACCGCTTTGCTAAATCATGGAAATGAGGTTAGTAGGATGTGGCATGAAAGGTTTTGCCATCTTAATTTCAAATATTTGCAGAAATTACAGAAAAATTCCATGGTTGAAGGTCTCCCAGTCATCAAGGCAACCACGGGAGTCTGCAAAGGCTGTGTGATTGGAAAGCACCATGAGCACAAGTTCGATCGGGGGAAGGCAAACCGAGCTACAAGCATATTGGGGATGATACATTCTGATATCAGTGTTCCAATGCCTATCACATACATGAATGGATCAAGGTACCTCCTTACCTTTATTGATTAGTTTTCCAGGTTTACATGGGTTTTCTTTCTCAAAAAGAAATCAGAGGTATGTGAGAAATTTTGTGAATTGAAGGCTTTGATCGAAAATGCCTCTGGGCTTAAGATCAAGATATTGAGATCTGATAATGGAGGGGAGTATGTCAGTAATGAGTTGCTGTCCATTTTCTCCCAAAGTGGTATTCATTTCCAACATTCAATTCCCTACACTCCCCAGCAGAATGGAGTAGCAGAAAGGAAGAACCGGTCTCTCAAAGAGATGGCCACCTGTATGTTGGAGTCAAAGAAGCTTGCTACAAATTTGTGGGCTGAAGCAATGCATGCTGTAGCATACATTCAGAACAGGGTACCACATTCATCATTCAAAGGAAAGACTCCTTTCGAAGCATACTTTGGACACAATCCAGATGTGTCGAACCTACGGGTGTTTGGGTCCACTGCATGGGCCTGGATTCCGCTTGATAAAAGAAGGGCTTTGCAACCGCAGAGCATAGAATGTCTATTTATTGGATATCCTAATGAATCTAAAGGATTCAAGCTACTGGATATCAATACCAAATAGATCATCATCGAGATAAGTGTCAAGTTCGATGAGCCTCTTCAGGAGGTGGAACTAGTGGAGGAGAAAACTGCTGAAATTTCTTCCTATTCCACTGAATATTTGGA